>SJOL01012182.1:1603475-1795961 GCA_004794785.1 Opisthorchis felineus | reverse complement strand
GGAGAGTTGCACATCCCAGCCCAATGACCTTAAATGTGACTTCGGTTACAGGGATGTCCGAAAACCGAGCTATGTCAGGCCGATAATGGCACAGCACTGCCATACCCAGCTTGATAGCACACTCGCAACTATTTCCTTCCAATTATCAACCGTACCCCCTCGCCTACTCGTTCTGCAAGTGCGAATGCGCTCCGCACCTGGCCTCAGCTGCTTGCATGAACTGTTCATTCAAAACTACTGAACCTGTTGTTCGAATTTAACCATTTCGGTGGATTTTCAGTCTGTGCCCCCAACAAAAAGCAATAATTTTCTATACAGTTCGCGTTCTGGCTCGTGTGTTGGCACCACCTCACTCTTCCAAGCAACTATTATGCCCGGCTCCAAAACAGCGACACCAGTGAGTCTCTACAGTTTCACCGTACACCATGATCCTGAGGTTCCTGGTACCGTTTACCCGCTGGGCTAATCCCTCCACTTCACCACTCCCACTTCGGCTTTTTGTGACCCTGGCCACGAACCCAACAGTCGAGGCCACGAGGCCTCAGCGGTGGTTTTAGGTTTAGTTCAATTTGACTTGCTGGACGACGCTAACTCCGCCGCTTCACCAGATCTGATGTTATGGTTCCCCATTTTCCGCAGTTTACACTTTTCTTGTCATGAAGCCTCTTGTTTTGTCCTCCCTTGTTTTGTTTTTGCCCGCCACCTTTAAATCCTACCGATCTGACCTTGCTTGATCCTCTCTCCAAAAAGCACAGTGATTGTGCCTCCCTGCCCGTGCCGGTTTGGTGATGACCACGTCTACATCTGATGATGCCCCCGCCTATGATGCTGTCCCTTGTCCCAAAACCCCCTGTACCTACAATCCCCGCCAGTCATGATTTTATTCGGACTGTAACCTTATGATCATGCCTGACGGCATGCCATCCACAAGTTGGTAATGAACATTATTATTATTTGAAATGCGTCTTGAAATCCCCTGAGGGTCTCACGAACTTGAGCGATTCACTAGCTCCGTGGCACAGTTCTCACCAAAATATTGAGCTAAATGGTTACTTACGCTATTTTGGCGGTTGAACGAGTGAATGAATTAGACCTCTGGTGATTGCATGTCATGAAATTTGTTTCAAACTTTTTCATACCCGCAGATAAACACCGTGGAGTTGGGACGGGACGAGATTTCACAATGACGAGCTGAGAGGCGGTTCGTCTGTAAATTTACATTTCCAAATTCCGCCGGCCATGTACCGTGCCTTCTATTGCTGTTGTTAAGCTGCGACGACCTACTTATAGTTGGATACATTCAAATTTCGACGTCTCCTTGTACACTCAGTTTGGGGTGTCTGGTCGCCTTAAAAATTTTCCAATCAGGCTACTATTCGCCAAGAATGGACTACTGAACTATGCAGTCAGACTGGGCTCATCATTGGTCAAATCTTGACACTGGTGATCAGAACTATAAAATGCCACTCCCTGTGTGACTTATTTAGTCTTCTTCAAAACCGTGGCATGTTGAATGGGGAGTGTAATGTCTGTGAGCACATGTGCTCTCATGCTTTAGGTTAAACTTGTGTAAAGTGAGCTGGATGGCTTCTCAATTCAAAATATTCCATTTGATGTCATAATCCGGCATGCTTTTGCCCGATATCTGATAAGATTCGTTTTGGAAACTTGGTTGCTCGTTGATTTTTATATTTCCTGATCTTTGTAAAGGCGGTAGTTGATTATAAACAGCTTAAATATGTAGTGTTGGTGGGCACTGCAAGTAAAATTCAGTGTCCCCATTTTTCATTGTCAAGGGTTACATCGGGTATTGCGCAAATCCAGAAGTGTCGAGGAGTCGTACAGAGCTTTTAACCTATGGACGTAAATATGTCGGTAAGAGGTGTCTTCATAAGCAAACATATCTACGTGGCCGGTGCTTTGCGTACTACTTGTCGTTGGTAAATAACAATAAGTTGGTTAACCTCGTGTAAGACCGTTCGCTTGCCAACTGCTTGTCAGCTGAAGAGGATTTAGGCACCTGTTTGCGCTAATGAAACACGGAACTTCGCCGTTGGTTGCAGTCGGGAGCTTCGTTTCCAAAGCTGACCGGATACCATGAGCCCGCGCCGCATGTTAATCGCTCATGGGAACTATGAGCGCTTGTGTAGGTAAACAGCGCTGCCGCGCTTTTTTTCGCTCGTAAACTTCAGGTGGGCGGAAGCCGCTGAAAGACGAAAATAAACCCGACCTGATAAACACGTGCAAAGTCCTCAATCCTTCCTATCAATCCGCAAAATCCGCGATGCACGCGCATTTGCCCAGCAAGGCAGAGGCTATAAAGACAGATTTTGGTACGTAGGTAATTTGTGGAGCTCACGGATTATATTATATATATATTATATAAATTTGTATTATGTTACGTTTACTATTTCCGCATAGTAACATGCGTGATTGTATATAAACTGTATTTTTATGTCTTACTCGGTGGGCACTGAATGCAAATGACATCCAATCCACCGGTATGCAGTCGCCATCATTTGTGGTAAGCCCGAGAGATCAGCCCGTAAATATCAAGCTAACGCATTTAATTCGTTACCTTTGGCTTTCACGCAACGCATTTGTTCTTCTTGAGCATTATCGGAGCTTGCGACTGGGCGCCTTATTAACTCTTTCAGCCGAACTTGCATTTTTTCTAGGCTGTGCTCCCAACCAAATTACTTTTCCACGGGCTATTGAAATTTAGACCTCTTTCTTGGTTTCCAGCGAATTTTGCGTCGAAAGGTGTCCGGTTGACTGTATAAATTGCACATCTTGTTTCGGCCAGAAAAATGCCCAGTAAGTTGTCAGCTTTTCACACCTGCTTCGTTGATCGTTTATTTCATCGCACCTCATCTCCTAATTCGAGGAAACTGGCGACCTCCAAGTATATTTCATCTAAACAGGTGCTTCACTTTGCGATATAGCACTTTGAGCATAAATACCTGTGCCAAACTCCGCCGATACCTGCCAATCCGGATTAATTGCGCCTCCATTTTATTTGGAAACACCTCTGCAACATGCTATCTGCAGTACGCACCCTCGCCCCGATATGTCTCCTCACAGATCCACGGATTGATAAGCAGGATGGAGGCTTTTGCCTGAGCTTTTCGGGTTGGGTTTGTTGTTGTCGTTTAACGGCATCTGTTCCTCTGAAGGCAAGCGAAATGAAGGTGTAGCATCGCTCTTTAAGTTTTCAGCGCCTGGCAGTATGTTTTACATAGCGACGACCTACATAAAAAGTATCTGAAAGTGTTTCGACGTGTGTTCTAAATGCGGCGTGAGCGGCCACCGCTGAAAGGGTGTTCCGCGCAGCGGTTACCGGAAACGAAACAAAATGGTGTCTGATAAAAGTGTGCCCTCTGACATTGAAAATTTTGCCATGTCCCCCGTATATTAGCTGGGCCGACGGCCGCACCCTATTTGAGTGAGACATAAGTAATCATTAGGTCGTTTTGGAGGCGATGATGCTGTGGGGGAATAGTTCAAGCATCCCGAGACAACGAGTATGAAGAAGGTGAGCTCGCTACATGCCGTTCTGTCATCCGGTATTTTACTGTCACTGATTCAGGAGTGCCTTGTCTTTACTGCTGCTACCAGGAAAAGCTATTGTTGGATGCAGTTTCTGCCTATTTCATGCCATGTACTAGCTGAGCCAGCTGCCGTGTGGTGGTCAATTCTCTCTTCCGTCCGCTCCTGCTGTTTTTTATATTCTGCTTACAAGTCCCGCAGGATCCTAGGCCTCTCAGATCTCAAAATGCCAGTCAGAAACTTCACTGGAAGCCCCAGCGGAGAGTCTGAACTGCGCATTTTTCATATCTACGAGCTTTCTGATAATCCGCTTGACCCCCTCCGCCAGACTAACACTTATCGACGCCAGGGGCTAAACTCCTGTTAATCTGATAGGTAAAGCTCAGCTATTAGGAACGGAAATAACCTAGGTTGGTGTAAACATTACTTAACTTTGTGGCCACAGTACTGCTTCAGCAAAGAATCCACTTCTTCCACTGCGTCTCTCACTAAAGTTATGAACTGCTGCTCTTGGTTCTGTTGCAATGCTCTTGGCGATCTGGTTCTAAAAGACAACACAGCACTGGTATCTTCGGAACCGCCAAAAGAATATACCTCAATGAAAAGTACCCCGGTTCAGTAATAACTTTCTTTAACACCACAAGTTACTTAGAAGCCTCATGAGCGGATTACCTCAGCTTTTTTGTGGATCTTGACGATCGTTTTGCCTTCTTGATAGACGCATGCGAGAGCGAAGCAAGGGAATCATTTGACCATTCTACCATACCAGAGGTGAAACGCAGGTATCCGGAAGCCTGGATGATCTTCGGTCCCAGACTTGGCTGCCAGGAACTACATTGAGCGTATAACCAGCAAACCTCCGGTTACGACTAATGGTGAACAGACCTGTCGTCTCTCAATGAGCCCTATATGCCGCACGCTACAATTCTGAGCAACCGCAGATCAGAAAGACTTCTCAGCTACTTAAGGACACTGGTGACAACAGTGCAACGCGGGATCTAGTAATCGGGCGTACATTCCACGCTTTTACCGTAGCGAGCGGTGTCGCCTCACCCTTTACTGCCCCAGCAGGTCGTGAAGTGGAGCACTCTCCGCACTCCGTGTGTCGCCTGCGCCTCTCTGCGATCTCATGGAATGTTAGGGGTCCATGAAATTTATGACACTTCCTTCGTATCTGCGATGTTGAATAAAGAAGGCACTCAAAAGCTTGTACCCCTGGAACATCCAGCTGAGAATACTATTTACCTTTAGGTTTGGGCATGGCAACATTTAGAGCCTCCATTGCAGTTTTCTCAACTGTTCACACCGTCTTCTTTCGTTCTTCTATCAAGCTATCATGTCGATCTGATATCCAAAGTAACCACTAGTCATTCGGCACACATCCATTGAAACTCCATACATCGTAGTTACCTCAAGGCCGAGTACACCCCGACTTCCGCGACCTTCTCCAAACGGGACCCACTATCGTACTGGTATACGCCGTACCGCCATGGGCAAAGCTGTCTCCAAGGTATAGTGCCAAAGCTTTACAATGTTCCAAATGTGAACGCACCAAGCGGTATTACAACGGAACCAGTACTGCATGATACCCCATTGTAACCATGCCTTTCGATACAAACAAAGTATAGCGGATGCCCCAGATGCAGAAACGTATGAAATTATCGGCTCAAGAATTACCTTCATCGAACTACTCAGGGCTTCGACAGCTTGCGCTTTTTTGTGGGACATAATATCGTAGTTTTAAAAACCACCGGCTTTGGCGAGCGAGCTCAAGTGCCGCATTAAGTGGGGGATTCCACAATTTCGGCTGTTCGCAGATAGTGGTCGGGTAAGGTGGTACTTATGAAGCTTCCAAGAAGAAAACCCACCGTCCTCAAGTTGCCTTCATACAGCGACCGTCCGGGGCACAGGCCAACGGTCAAGACTTTGATGCATGAGGTTCAAAGCGGTGGTCACGAATTGACCACTTTGAAGTACCGCTGCTGACGACAGCCGATGCTAACCGTCCCTTTTGACCAGGGGCTCCCTCACCCCTCACTTTGTCCAAGTGCATAGAGTAGTCAAATTCCCATCAGCTTTTATTTTCGCGATGTGGCAAAACTGACCTCCACCGCCTCTGGGACGAGTTAGTTCTAATCCACTGTACCATTCCCTCATACTTAACAATCTCGATATCCCGCCGCAATTTCAGTTTTCCCCGTCCGCGAATTCAACGGTTTTATTTGCGATACGCGTTAGGCTTTTTGAACTAACCCTGCCTCCCCTTCCAAATAACTTTTACCCAACAGCAACACCAGTGAGCCTGTCCAATTTCACTGCACACCGTGCTTCTGCCATTTATCTCGACTGTGAGTTTCTCCATCTCCTCATTACTTGCACTTTTCATGACCCTGGCCAGGGAAAGTTAAAAAAATATCTCGAAAGACTCGGGCTCACCAAATTTGTAGTGGTCTGGGTACCCAAAAAAATGTACTTTAGGAAGCGTGTGGCAAAGAAATAAATATAATTACTTAAGAATTGTTCTTTTTAAAATAGTTCGTCGTTGGCCCAGGCCAGTGAATAAATATTAATCCGGTCGTGGATGTCCAGGGGTCTTCTTTCCGGGAAGCTCTCATATACAATAAACTCCAAAGACAGTCTGAAATGTTTTGATACCAGAGTTAGCACATGAAGCTCGCGAATAACCGCTGTAAGCGCGAGTGAAATGAGAAGAGAAAATCGGAGAATGCGACCACGCCTGTATTGTATGTAATTTGTACAAATGCGCGTTTTTGTGGTTTTTCGTATTCAAACAAAAATCGTTTATGAAATTGATGAAATACGTAACGTTATAATGAAAGCAAAAGAAAGGTACAAAACACCACACCTCTTTTAAGAGGCGGCCATGCAGTTTAGTCATGAATTTAGCAACACCGTTACCTAAGATTCTTTGAACTTTGGGGAGTATTTCATCAAAATGCGATTATCTAGGTGGCGGAGAGGCTCTGAGCTTGTTGCCTAATTCCATGATTCTTATATCGAATTCCGGAATACTGCACGTTGGGAACAGGTCCTCATTAGCAGCCGCCTCGAAAAACTGGGCTGAAAACACAACACCTCAAGCCATCAGGTCTTACAGCCATGACAAACCGGCAATAAGTAGTGCTTACAAGCTTGAAAGAGGGTGATGCAACACTGTCTGCACTGCAGAGCAGATGGAAAGCTGTTTAAACTGTTTTTAGGCAACAAAAACCAGTACCATGTTACATCTAATCTAAATTTCAGGCAGAAGTAGTTGGATCTAGCTGTGAGGCAATTACCGTTGCTACTTTTAAGTGAGTCTGATTCGTAATCAGGCTGTGTGGTCGCTTCGTCTTGCTGCTAGGGGCACTCAGGTATACCACCATCCTCCGCATCGTCAGCTAACAGCGGTTGTTACTCCTGTAGTGGCCTGGATACCCAAAAAGCTACTTTAGGAGGAGTGTGTGGCAAAGAAATAAATGTAATTACTCTGAATTGAGTACACAATAATAAAAAGGGTCGAATGGAACAGACTGACTAAGAATTGTTCTCTTTAAAATAGTTCGTCGTTGGCCCAGGTCATTGAATAAATAATACTCCGATCGCGGATGTCCAGGGGTCTTCTTTCCGGGAAGCTCTCACATACAGTAAGCTCCGAAGACAGTCTGAAATGTTTTGATACCAGAGTTAGCACATGAAGCTCGCGAATGACCGCTGTAAGCGCGAGCGAAATGAGAAGAGAAAGTCGGAGCATGTGGCCACGCCTGTATTGTATGTAAATTGTACAAATGCGCGTTTTTGTGGTTTTGCGTATTCAAACAAAAAACGTTTATGCGATTGATGAAATACGTAACGTTATAATGAAAGCAAAAGAAAGGTACAAAACACCACACTCCCTCTTCATTAGGTCCGGCCGGTACTGCCAGTTCAAAAGTTGTAGTGATATCAGGCGGTTAAAGTTTGAACGCGTAAGCTACCAGGATCAGCTAAATCTGATTTACAGATAGTGCATCTAAAAAATGAGGTATCAGTCAGTGTGATCTTGTGTCTGGGGAGTAACCTGAGATAAATGTGGATAGTTCAATGTGTTTGTGGCCTCATCTGTTTCAAGGTATCTTTGATTATGCCGTTCAGTACCTTTTCTAGAGGGAACCTAAATGAATCCTAAATCAAGTAGGACTCCAGGGAATTTGAAATCGTACACCGCTTCCCCTAAAACAACCCACAGTTTACGGTAGTATTCTGAAAGTATTGTCACTGGGCCAAGAGATTTATTTGCCCTCTCTAAGCCGGCTTAACTTCGGCTGAGAGTATATGCAGCCTGACGAACCAGCTGTTAACTTCTTCAAAGGAATGACAAGGTCACTTCAAGATAGAGTTAGTCGAAGCTTTTTATCCGTGCCGTTGCAGCCACGTATTCTATAAGAGTGCCATTACATTAAGGTGAAAGCGCACGTCTTGAAACCCTGAAAGCTGAACCTATTTGATTTTAAAGTGACCGGAATAAAGGGTCTGGGTCGTCCTCAACAGAACCGATTATGTCGAAAACATGTCTATGATAGCAGTAGGAACACATTTCATCACAACGGATCACATAGATAAGACAAACAGGCATGAAATTCTCCTAATGACTCTAGAACAAAGGTGATGCGTCAGGAGTACACAGTAAGGCTGTCTGAGACCGAAGAGTACGTCTTTTCCTTGATTGTACTGGCTTCCAGTGGTACGTAAACATGATCGTTTGCCAGTTTTAGTCTTTGACCTGAGTACTTTATCGTAACATGCAACTTCGCGCTGGCTGAGGGAATCACTATGTCCTATGTAGAAAATTTGTGTCGTCCAAGCTCTTGACAGTGAAATGTGGTCCGTTTTCAGTTGCTAGAGCTATGAGAGGTCAATTTAAATTGAAGTATTTATTTAGTGCTTTTTGCGTAAGCTGAAACTGTTGGCATATCAGTAGATTATATTCGTAAGCGTGGGGACTAAAGGCGGATGGTAATCAGAGCACTGTGTGTGTCAACGAAAGGGCCGCAGCAGTCGACATGGTTGCGTTGCCGAACTTTACGGAACACAGGTAGCACAAACTCACGAGGTAAAATAATTCCAAAAATAAAGCATCATAACCAAGTTCACGAAGTGAATCCCAAGTTCAAGGACAAAGTGTTGATCCGAATGCTTAAAAATCGACCTAGGTATCGAACAGAACCAACCGACACTGGAGTAACGGTGTACACTACTGAGGACACACGCGAGTAGTGTCAAAGCTCCATCCCCACATCTGATGGAGGGTGAAGGCTGATACAGAAATTATGGAACCGTCTTCAGTGTCTATTCATCATCGTTTAATATTAACTTAATATTAATTATTAATAAGAATAAAATAATAATGATAAAATTAATATTAATTATTAAATTAATATTAAAAGAATTTCCGGGAAAGTTCAAAAGTACGCCTGAAAATGCTCATTTTTCAAAAACTGTGCAAGTGATGTCTTACTTTCGTCTAATGGCTCGTAACCGCTTAGTTTGTGTTCGTTAGAAAATAACCACACTAATGGAGTCCTTCCTTCCGCTGGTAGCACACCACTCCTTCACGTCCATCGTAGAAGCAGCTTCCGAAAGCTAAGTTTATTGTGATATCAGCACATACCGTATCAGTAAAATCTTTCAAACCAATGCAGCAGTACTAAACGTGTGCATTTTGGATTTGAAAGAACATTTTGTTGTACACAAAAACGACGTTTTTCTACTTCTTTAAGGATACGACGCCGGATAAACAACTTTCAGGTACTGGGATGCTCAGTGAGAGAAAGCTGCTATATTGTCCTGTGGTCCGTCAAGCAGACAATGTAATGATGTATTACAATTTTTCATGCAAAAAGTCAAACAGCCAGGAAGCCAAAGACAGTGTATTAGTAAAAGTACTTTCCAGAACTCCCTGACTATATATCTTAACAGATAGGTGCTCAAGACTTCCCTCTTGACTGCTGGGTATGAACTGTTGAAGCTACCAACCAAATGGACCACTATGGCTCAAAATCACTAAGCCTTTATGCGTTTTCACCCTAGCTACCCAATCGGTAATCCTCTTTATACACGTATGCTTGTATTGTTTTCTTTCAAAAACGTTCATCTAAAAATTCGCCAGTGATGAGCAAAGAAGGTTTCTTGTCTTTTCATCATCGCTTATTGTAGGTATCTTATGGCAGACAACACTGGTTCTTTTCCTACATGTCACAGATTAGAACTGTTCCTTATTGGAGGTGCAGCAGAGTTAAATACGAGTTAAACCAGCATAGTTAGGCACTTGGTGATGACCCATCCATGCGGTTTAAGATTTCACCAGATTCTACACCGAATTTTACTTGCGATGGACGGACAAAGTTCTGGCACATAAATCAACCAATTTGTCGAGTTAAACTGACTTATTCATTTAAACTAGGGTAAGTGTAACACACTTGTGGCTAAAAGTGGCAGCCTGCAGTTTATAAGTGATTAAAAACTTCAATATCACTAATCAATGAAATCGCATAGGAAAAGGAAAGGTTAGAATGGTATCAGCCGAAAAATAGATCGTCCCCATCTGACTAAATATGGGCAACTATATCACGCATAATGTCATACGCAGCGCGGTAAACAAAACGTCACCCTCTTATAAAGCAATCAAAATTCTAACAGTGAGACTTATTGATGGAAATACTGGTGAATTCTCAGAGGACTTATTAAATGAAACTCTTTGGGATATGGAAACCCATTATACTTATACGAAACCAAATCCCATCCTTACATCTGTCTAAACTTTCAGTAGAAAAAGTTATACTGTAGAATACTATGTTTAATTCTTAAATTAATTGTCCCTGATGGGCCCGTTTTACCACTGAACCAGCATAAAACGGCTCAGTTTCCCCTCCTGGTCGACAGGTTATAAGATATCACACTCAAAACTGATACTTGCTAGTAGATCACTGCGACCTTTTGGTAATTTGGGAAATTCCCTGTCAATCTGCTAGCTCAGGTGGAAATAAATCGATGAACCAAGGTAGTAATTCTGGCCATCTGTGGGAAACATTCGCCTTAACTAAGTGCTATCACTACATAGATCGTTTTGAATGATGGCTAGCATTCAATAGCACCGGGGTGTACAAGTTCGGTCGACTGATATTCATCACACATACGGAAAATACGATCACACTTTTTGTTACAACGATAGGCCCAGGACCTCCCGTAGTATAAAAAAGCATGCAAATGTTCACCTAAAGATGTGTTGTCCATACAGAAAACTACTCACAAGGTTGCTGAAAAAACTTCAGCAGCTCCCGACAGGTTCTGCCCTTTTTGGTGCCCATTAGGTAGGCACAGTCTCCAAGTTTCCGCCAATTTTATGTTCTGCTTGAGACCAAATTGTGCGTGATTCGCGAAATACACTCATTTGCAAGCTAATTTGGTTCTTGTAATACTTTACAGAGTGATGATCTCGTTGGCTCCCTCCTGCTTGTTCTGTCTTGCTAACTGTACAGTAAACTAAATCTAAAGTGGACGGTTTGATTCATTCGATATGTCGCTGAAAACAGCACTTTCCATAGATTGGTTTTATATCGGATGGACCTAAGTGCACGGTCGACCGGGAAGTTAACCACTGCAGGCGGTTTCGGCATGCGTACTGACGCACCAGAATGGCCTATAGACACCCAATGTATGTTTGCATTGCCGACAGTCTGGAGCAGGGATGACGATTAGCTTAACTTAAAATATTGTCAGATAGTAATAAACGTGCTATGCTAGCCGCCGAAAGATATCAGCGCTAGACATATATCAGGCAATATCGACTCCCGCTAGAAGTAAGAAATGCGGAAATCAGAGCTAATGGAACAGGATAAACGGAAGAAATCAACTCAGGAGTTAGAAACGTTGAACAATCAGAAACCATATCATGACTGTCATTTTCGAAAAGACAGTGAGACAGTATACATAGCTGTTCGAAAAACTAAATGACTATTGAGCTTCGCAAAATCGCGTAATGCAATCCTTGTGCGCGTGGGATAAGAGTAGGGACATTTACTGTGAATTCGTTCTACAAAGCTATACTATCGTTTTCGAAAAGATAGCCTAGCTATTTTCCACTTGCATACTCATGTCCAGGTATGATTTCGTCAATTTCGCGCAAACAGGTAGGAGACTACGTAGGAGTCTAAGTACATATCTAACTTCATAATGTCACGTTCCAGCAGTTCATCATTAGGGGGGGGGAGACTTATGAAAACTCGCTCGGGACTATTGTAATAGCGTTTGAGACCAATTTTACTAGTGCCAAAATTCCTGGAAAAAATGCTTCTTTGTGACGGCAAGCTGCAAACTGAAGTGAAAATGCTAACGTTCCCCTTTTCGGATCAGAATTGACCAAAGACAACTTAAAAGGTAGCCCAAGGATTATGTGTAGTTCTTTGGCCTACAGTTAAGGAATTCTGGCTGAGAAGACAGAAACAAATGCGTACAATTGTCAGTCTGCACAGGCGCATCGTTTGCCGACAGCTAGTTTCGAGAAGATGCATGCTCCATATCTCTAGAAAAGCAGTATGAGGCCGTCTTTACCCACAGGCTGCTCCTAAGCTGAAATTGTTTCTTGTTTTACCCCACCCAAGACCAGTCAAGTATTTAACCTGAAGTACTCACGGTTGCCGAGAAGAATTGCAAAACACCGCACGAGACGCCTTTACAACCAATTTGTCAGCCGAAACCTCATCGGTTTTTTCGCAGCAGCGTAGCGAAAATAGAAAAAACACGAAATTCCTCACACAACCCATTTTATCTACCAGTGCACGAATTCTGATCCAGTGTAACGGAAACGTCGTTAAAATTAGAGAAGAATGGTTTTCGTGAGTCACTTTTTATCTGGCGGGCGTTGAAAGTTGATTAACTCATGCAGTAACGCTTAATACAACTGGCCCATTGAACAAATGGACAGAGGCAACTCAAGTCCATGCGAGTGACATGACTTCCGGTCCTCGTGTCGAAAAATCTCCATATTCGTTTCGAGAAAAAGACTTAGAAAGATTTCTTGACACACGGCGGTGAAAAACCCATTGTAGTACAGTGCAGTACAATGCAACGTAGTGCAACACAGTGCAATACAGATAAAGACAGAACAAAGCAACACAATATATTACAATGACTAAAGCACAAGGTTGCAGGAAACTCAGGGACAGCGCCTACCCGATGAGCCTCAAAGAAGGGCCGTGAACGGCTTCCAGCAACCTTGTGAGTAGTGTTCCCTCGGGAAAGCTTAATTTAGTATGACTTAACATACTGTAGAATAATGTCATCATTGGACCCCTGAAATCTTCTGAGGACCGTATCTAAATGTCAGCTTCTCATACAATAAATAATACTCCTCCCGGTGATTGTCCAGGTAAATGCTAACCACCCATAGCTGTCAAACTTGGTGCCACCCCAAATCCATCCCACACATCCCTTTTGAAGCCAGTGTAATTTCTCATTCCAACCAGTCGATTTTCATGTACAAAAATGAATCTTCACCTCCAGGCATTGTTTAAACATGAACGGTTCGTTGTGTGAGTGAACGCATGTTTTTGTCTTCACACCTAGTTTCTAGCGAGACAAAGACATCCAAGCTACTGTGATGTAGACAGCCGTTGCTCTTCAAGGTCAGACAGCAGGGTCATGTGGGTGGCCTGATCACGATTCAACACTGATTTGATTGGGCGGTCTGTCAAGCAATGTGGGAATCAAAACACCGATCGGAAATTCGATAAACCCTGACTCGCACTATCGTCAAAGTTCCTGCTTTCTGGCGAAATTCGCAAACGTTTTTATTGAACTATGAGGTGCACCACGTTGGTGCAGTGAATAATGATCTAGCTAAACTGTAACTATGTGGTTTAACACTATTTGAAATATGATTGTTTAAGCACACTCGGAGACAAGCGGTGGTACAAACATTCCAAAATATTTCCGTTCAGGTTATTAGGGCTGTGCTAATAAATTCAGCAGCACAGCATTGTATTGGCTCGTGCTTATCATACTGCACTGCAATATATTAAACAGCAATATAGTGCGCTGTTTCGCATTGCGTTATATTATACCATGTTGTATTCTGTTGCATATTACTATATCACGGTAAAATATAATATAATATATTATGAAATAATATAATATAGTACAATACAATAATACCATAATATAAAATAGTAAATAACGAGGAGAGATAATATGAAATATTATCTTAAAATACAATATAATTATAATACAATATATATATATTATATTATATATTATATATATATATTATATATATTATATATATTATATATATTATATATTATATATTATATTATATTATATATATAATGCAATTATATAATAATATAATACAATACAATATATATAATATAATACAATATACTTATAATATATTATAATGTAATATACAATATAATATAATATAATGAGGTAATATAGTATGAAATAATATAATATGAAATAATATAATATGATACACCGACGCAATATAATATGAAATAATATAACCATAAAAGAATATATTACAACACAACATAAAACAATATAGCATAAAGCAGTAGGACACAATGTAATAACGTTCAGTATAATATAATGTAATGTACTAAAATGTAAGGTAAATATTTTGCGCTACATTATTCTACAGTATATCCTGTCATACCTTTCTGAAACAACACTATTCACAAGGTTGCTGGAAGCCGTTCACGGCCCTTCTTTGAGGCTCATCGGGTAGGCGCTGTCCCTGAGTTTCCTGCAACCTTGTGCTTTAGTCATTGTAATATATTGTGTTGCTTTGTTCTGTCTTTATCTGTATTGCACTGTGTTGCACTACGTTGCATTGTACTGCACTGTACTACAATGGGTTTTTCACCGCCGTGTGTCAAGAAATCTTTCTAAGTCTTTTTCTCGAAACGAATATGGAGATTTTTCGACACGAGGACCGGAAGTCATGTCACTCGCATGGACTTGAGTTGCCTCTGTCCATTTGTTCAATGGGCCAGTTGTATTAAGCGTTACTGCATGAGTTAATCAACTTTCAACGCCCGCCAGATAAAAAGTGACTCACGAAAACCATTCTTCTCTAATTTTAACGACGTTTCCGTTACACTGGATCAGAATTCGTGCACTGGTAGATAAAATGGGTTGTGTGAGGAATTTCGTGTTTTTTCTATTTTCGCTACGCTGCTGCGAAAAAACCGATGAGGTTTCGGCTGACAAATTGGTTGTAAAGGCGTCTCGTGCGGTGTTTTGCAATTCTTCTCGGCAACCGTGAGTACTTCAGGTTAAATACTTGACTGGTCTTGGGTGGGGTAAAACAAGAAACAATTTCAGCTTAGGAGCAGCCTGTGGGTAAAGACGGCCTCATACTGCTTTTCTAGAGATATGGAGCATGCATCTTCTCGAAACTAGCTGTCGGCAAACGATGCGCCTGTGCAGACTGACAATTGTACGCATTTGTTTCTGTCTTCTCAGCCAGAATTCCTTAACTGTAGGCCAAAGAACTACACATAATCCTTGGGCTACCTTTTAAGTTGTCTTTGGTCAATTCTGATCCGAAAAGGGGAACGTTAGCATTTTCACTTCAGTTTGCAGCTTGCCGTCACAAAGAAGCATTTTTTCCAGGAATTTTGGCACTAGTAAAATTGGTCTCAAACGCTATTACAATAGTCCCGAGCGAGTTTTCATAAGTCTCCCCCCCCCCTAATGATGAACTGCTGGAACGTGACATTATGAAGTTAGATATTTACTTAGACTCGCACCTGTTTGCGCAAAATTAGTAACTAAGACAATTTCGTCTTAAACAAGATCATACAGTATCCAGAACTTGTCAAATTTGAATATCACCACATAGATATTTGCGGGGGTCTGCGTGATTCAGCTAACCAACAAACGACTGCTTCCACATGTGTAACCCTTGAATAAAATAATCCGCCGTAACTCTGCTTGTCCTGTGAAAAAGCCCCCTGACATATGCAAAATATACGCACAAAAACACGCTCTCAGCAACGGGTTATGCATTTGGCTATGACAGGATACCTCAAACCACTGGCTTCTATTGATAAACCTGTAGGGAAGCCCCCATGCTTTCGGGAGGAATGGAGACGACAAATAGTTTGGTCGTGATTTGCCTAAGCTTGAGTGATCGCTTTCCGATTTGGGCGCAGCAAAGTGGACATAGTACTAATATCAGTTAGCGTTGTCCTCAGTGTGAAATTCGAGGACAGCTGTTGCTAGCGCAGTAGCAAACAATAGGAAGTAAGATGCGCATTGTTGGTGATTCCCGATAAGGATAAAACAGCTGTATATTGCTTCTCAGCTTTCCGGCATAGATTGACTCCACCTACAGGACGAAATCCTAAGCGCAAGAGCTGTGTTTAAACTTGAACGCCGATTGTGGTAGTGAGGCATACTTCTTACAAATCATTATCTGAAAAGGAAATGCACGCGCGCATTTTTCGGTGATTTGTGCGCAAATTGCCCAACGAAAGATGTCTTGTGGTGCTATGCTTAAAAGAATCAGTTTTGTTCAAAGTCGATGGAACCATTGTGTTACCTCTACTCGGTGAATTTAGTTCATCGGACTCTGTGGTACTTTTTCAAGTCGGACATCAGCGAAATGGAGACGACGCAAGAGGAATCCTGCCACTTCCACAATAGAATCGAAGGCAACTTTCCTTATATCTTCACTGATAACTCCGTTCCTCTTTCATGTCTTTCTTTGCCGCCAGCCTGATTTTTCACTTCCCTTGTTCTGTTTATCCGGCTGTAACCAAACTGCACTCAATCAGTCGGAATAAATCAGTTCGAAGTTGCAGTTTGGCCCAATCTGTATGAGTGATTTTTATCACATCATTCCTTACACATCATTGTCGTTACTACATTCCAACAACAAGTTGAAAGAAATCATGACAACCGTCAAACAACCTGTTACTATATGTAACCAGTAGACGGCATACCGACCGAGAACAATTGACCCAGTTTAAAACTGGATCAATAAAGCGCAGTTGAGTAGTTGTCAAAAGGCCAAAGTATGTCCCTTCTCCTCTTCCCACAATGCAAATGAATGCAATGAATTTTCTATGGGGACGGGGTGTGTGATGTAAACAGTCGTCGAAATGCACTGTGGCCAAAGGTGAAGTCGTGAAGTCGATAAGTTACTAGAAAATCCTCTGTGGGTAAAGCAAATTGCGCCCATTTCTGGTGAAAACGCATAATTTGGTAAACGATCTTCTTCAGTAATATCCCAAAGCTCACTGCGATGCTATCGAAAACCACTGTTTGCAAACTTGTACGCTCTGGAAGCATAGCGGAATATAGCCCCATATAGTGCTGCATGACAGCAGAGTCGCCACGATTGAACGATTTTTTCAATGCGTTATTTTTCCGTTCGGCGCTTTGCGAAACATAACCACGCACCTAGTTAAAGCAGATCGATACACAGGGGTGCTGTATCATGAAACACAACTCCTGAAATGACCAAGTTACCAGAAATTACATTCAAACCACCTGTGGTGTGTGCACAAACGACGGTTTCCCTGTGCTGCTAAACCCGTCCATTTTGTAATCCTATTGTTCATATTCGATGCTATGTGGTATCAAGAGGCACTGCCCAAATGTTTTTCTCGTATGTTCTTTTGTCAAGGTCACTTGCTGACTGTTGTTTCGTAGCCCGCAAATGTCCATTATGTGGTCGCAAGCGCCAGCTGCCCAACCAAACAACAGTTCATGATCACAAACAACGCAGACTGGTCCAGTAGTTAGGTTACATATGTAACCACAATAGTCACGTTCCAACTCTCACTAACTCAGCAAATAATTTTTTGCAACAATAACAAAAAAACAAAGAAAACGAAGTAAGCAAACCATCAGTCATTTTGGTAGAGTTTTATTGCTTTCCGCTACCAGGAAGTAATGTGTAGACTGGTTCTCAAATTTTGGAGGAGCAGTGATTAGAGAATCACTTATCCAATGAATTGCATCTGTCGCATGAACAGAATGCCGTCTTGATGCGATTCACCGCAGACAACGAAAGCCACACCATAGTTTGAAATAACACACCGGGCGAAATGTTCATATAGCCACCCAGTTTCTTCTGAATTTGTATGACATCATCCGACCCTTAGTTATCAAACTTCGAACGTGGGTTATCGGCCCATTAGAGGGTCCATAAATTGATCTGAGTTTTCAATGAAACTAGCTTCACTCGGTTGCCAGATAATGCAGAGACACATTCTTTATTACACATATATAAGACTCAGGCATTATATCTATCAGATCATTAATAAAATCCAGATCAATTTGTTCACACATGCTTTGGGTTCAACAAACTCCGCATCTGATCGTGTCCAAAGCACCATTCGTGGGTTTGGGGTACCATCCACGAACTTACCAGTTAAATCATCTATGTTGCGGAAAGACTGTCATCAATTTGCTGTGTATGTCGAATTTAAGTAGACGATACCGGTTAGACCATTATATCACTGTCTCGTTTATTCAGTGTAGCGGAATGTTGTTGCACACATCAGTGTGTACCGCTGCAGTTGCTTCAACTTTCAGAATCGCTGCAGGTGTGGTTAGCTCTCACTCAGATAGGACAGTGCTGATCAGCTGCACGGGGCCAAACGGTTAGGTGTTCAACCACTGGTCTGAGAGGCACGGGTTCGAAACTATCAGAGTTTCGTGAGACGCGCACTGCTGATGATTTCCAACAAGAATGAAACAGCGGTACAATGATTCTAGACTTTTCAGCACAGATTGGATTCGCTGACAGGACGAAATCCCTATTAAAAATCCCCAACTCTCCTCACATCACCGACAGTTACAACTAAGTTTGCACTGGGTGCGTTAATGCTGGCAGTTTTTCACACCCTTTTTTGACAGCTTCCTGTGTTATTCGATTCACTTAAGATCCGAACTAAACAAAAGCAAGCTCGTGCTATGGATTTTACGAAACAGTGTTCATCGGACGTCATCACGGGAAGCTATAACGTTGCCGATGGCGGCATCAATCTTATTTCAAGTTTGATAGGGCCTATTGGTACAATCTACCCCGTCAGGCTAGCAGAAAGGTTTCTGTACTCCTTATTGGATGTTTACCACATGTTTACTGACCCATACCGTAACATAGGCAGTATGAGGACTACTTAATTCAAGAATAAACTTCTGTTCGCTGCTAGACACTACGACAGTTATTGTGTGGTCCAAGAAAATTCAAATCGGAAACTGATACGCACTTTGTGGTAGGGATTTTCCCAATTTCACTTCAGGAATGCTCCGCCTCCTGACTGATCACATTTATGAAATTCTCGAAAATTCTTCATCTTTTGAGCGTGATGACATTACATCGCTCTAATTTTAGCAGTTTATTGATTCTTGCCATGAGCGAATGCGCTGCTCTCCTAGTCTGGAGTGTTTTGGAAAATCTGGGTAACCCATAAGCTCTATTATTTCTTAGAATCAAATATGATTCATTTTGCTCCATAGGCGTCATTCTGCCAACTTCAGACTGTAAAGTCTGAAGTCACAGAGTTAAGGAGTATGCAAGTACCTAGAAGAGCAATCTACTCCAGTTACTTTGATGTGGTTATTTTCACTTCTTTCACATTGAAAGTCACCCACCAATAAACAACCACAAAGTCAGCACTTAATTTTTGGACATAACTGTGTATTCAGTATCTGCGCACTAAAACCCAAGCAGTTTCGGTGATTTAACGAATAATCTCTCGGCGCGCTTTGATTTGCGCCGTTGCATTCAACCCTGGTCATCAAACGATGGACCATCCTAATTTGCCATGTAATCCCCATCATCTAAAAAGTTATACCTTTGATATTCTACGCGGCTTGAAGGATTATATTTTGTTTATTCCGAATACACTCATTTGCTGACTCATCTGGCTTCAACGGGAGACTCAGCTGAATTCCAGCTGAATCTCTCGTTTGTGATAATGTTAGAGTGCACAGGCTGCACAAAACCACCTCATATCTCAGTTTCTACGGTATTCGAGATATCGCAGCATGTTTCCTCGTCGGAAAACTACTCATAAGGTGAATGAAAATTCTTCGACAGTCCATCAACTGATGAGGTCCAGGAATGGTGAAATCGACCTTGGACTGTCGGGTAGTTCTCATGAACCTTATGAGTAGTGTTCCGCCGAACAATTATATTCTCTTTGTCGAATTCGTGTTTACTCTGTTCCAGAACAGAACCAACCGAAAGTAAGAAAGTCGTCGACTCCATTCTTTCCGAGATGACGCACGCCTACACCGGAGTTAAGGCTCAAATGTGGCTGCTAGGTCTTAAGCTGGTGCATGTATTTCTTCAAGTAAGAATGGTAGAGAGGTGTTTCATCATCCTCAGAACAAGGATTGTGTGAGTAAATCTTAGGTCGATTCCCGCACTGCACAAAGACGCCTCGTCACCATGATCATTATTGACGGCAACACCAGATGGGAACACTGATGCTTCACTTACATACACACGTCAATTTATTTAAATAAAGCCTTGTAATAGAAAGAAGGCAGATGGGACAGTTAGTGGGACGCCGGGCTAACCTACCATAAACATCTGAGGTGTCTACGTCTTCAACAATCAGTCACACAATCTGGATAGAAACTGACAGTATGAAAACACTCGTTCGCTGTTTGAAGGCACCCTTAGACTTGGAATTGACAATGCTCATAAGGTTACCTACGAAGCAGGTAAAAAAAGCATTCATACCAGAAGGAACCTCGTGTTTCACGCGACAAGCAGGCGGATCTCAACTTATGCATAGTCATGTGATACTGGGCGCTCGGCCTTTTACTAATACTTTACACATGTGAACTTGGCATGTCAATCACTTTACGGTGTACCAGTATTGATTGTCATTTATTCTGATACAGCAACCAGTTAGACGTCATGCAGAGAGAACAAACAAAATTCACACCATTATGAAAATAAGAGTCTGGTTTTCAATTGATCAGATTATGTCCATCTGTGTTTACAAATGAAGCTAAGAAGCATACCAATGCCAGAACAGTTTAATCTGGAAGAATCGTAAGCATATGGACTGGAGTTGTAAGCTGCGTAAGAGCAAACCCTTTCTGATGCACGAACCCCGCTTGCTAGCACAGCTTTTACTGTTATGTCAAATGATACGGCACCTGTTACTGGAGGTACCAAACCACTGGTTCTCAACGGTGGAAACATCTATCGTTACGTTTACTCTGGTGTGTGACCTTGATCCTCATTTTTTGGTTATGGTACCGCGTCTTTTGGCTGGCTTGGATAAAGCTGGAAAACGGAACATTAACAATAGAACGGTAGTGTGATCGTTTTGCCCGCGAACTGTATTCAAGCGCTGGTAATTTTAATCTACCTAGCTCAGATCAAAGCTGATTATCGACTTTATTCTTGAAAGTATTTTGATCATTAGGTTGATTTTCTATCAGTTCTTTTTTGACTTGTTGATGTCAGATGGAATAAAATAGGGTGGTGAAACAACGACAAGACCGCGGTTTACTTGGCCACATGACTCGTACGCAGTGAACACAAAAGTACCGAAACCCCCTTACGTAACTTGAACCTGTGGGTTATTTCAGAATGCACCAGGTTTGCTGCTTGGAAAATGGGCCAGATATCATCGTTGAAATTAGTCACTACAAACAGTGAGGGACTAAAATTAGTCAAAACAATGGCGTTGTTTTCTTCATGCAGCAGACTCTTGTGTTTAACAGCGATATGTTTTAGCTAAGGCTCTGATTATGTATTTGCAGGACTGAAAGGTTCTGAACACCGACTACTCTGACACCTTGACGCTGAACTTTATTTGTGACACTGGAGCAACTGGAATCTGTGGCTTGCCTCAAGTTGCCTTGATAAGGCAGGCATTGAAACATGCCTACAATCTAAATACTTCTGCCCAACCGAATCCGGGCACCGGTCACCTTTGCTTGCAGTAATGGTTTTACTAACCCGTGAGCATGTCTCGGCGCAAACCTATACATTAGACTGCCCCAATCTTGATTTCACGTGCATTCAACCAGCTGACAGGACAAGCAAAATAGTTGAATTCAGCCCATCCTACTATGATACTCTCATGATACGTTTTCTGCCTCTGAAAGTTATCAGCCTATTATTACGTCAGATAGACGTTTTTGTTATGGTCAACGTCATCATCATCACCATCATAATCACCGTCTTTATCATCATCAACGTCCAAAAGACTGTGACTTCTAACCACTCTCCTTTCAAACCTAGGGGCGAATGCCATCAGGTGGGAAACAAGGGTTAATCAGTTTGAATGTCTAATTAGAGTAGGGCATACAATTGGCAAGGTTCTCAAGGCGCATTCGCTTTTTGAGCTACTTCCTGTATTAGGATGATTTTGCAAACGATACTTTTCGCAAGAGAAAATGCTTACAACCTCACAGCAATCCAAGTTTGCGAAGCTACACGTAACATGTATGGTAAAAAACGAAAATAGGCGGAAAGCGGGATTTAGGAACAATTTGCGATAGGGCAGTACCCACATTTAGGTACATCTGATCGTATACTAGAGACGAGTAAAACATGTTCGCTTGTGATCTGTTTGCGGAACTTGGTATTTGGCCTGTAGATCAACAGCCACCTGATTAACATACACCAGCCACCAATTATTTTGACACCACCCACGAAAGAACTTTCATTCTCAACCGAAGTACAAAATTTTGTCCTGGAGAAAACTAAAACAGGTTGCTCTGATTTGGTTCTTACCTCGCCAACTGTGGAAGTGTTTCTGTCAACCTGCACCGTAGCCTTCGTAAATCCGAAAAACCTTTTTTGAGAAACAACCTATTCACGTGGCAGGCTTATGTGAACCATAAGTACACAGCATTATTAGTTTTTGTGCATAGACAAAATGACAATCAGGTCGTCGCTTTTTGCCGGAGTCGAGTGTCGAATGACGTGATCACGGGAACTGTTGCATACGTGATTGTTTTGATTGGCTCCGGTGTACCTACGCAAATGTTAGACTGATGAGATGCAAAAAGGATTCTTAACTCAAACGATCGTTTTGATTTTGGTCTTGAAAAGTCTGAGTCTGTATTCTCCATCGTTCGATTTTGGCAATGGTTCGCGAAAAATGGACTCCCGACTGTGGTCAAATTTGACTGCTGTTTCAAGGTAACCGGCTGGCAAAGGGCAAAGTCGGCCACAAGGCGAGATCACGGTGCGGCGCAACGACGCCTGATCCGGACTACTAAAGGAATAGCCCTTCAAAGCCTTCGTCTGCGAACTGCGAAGTTTACCAGGGTTACTTCAGTTGCAATATATCAGCTATCAGGGCTCGTGGTGGAGTGCACACCACTCTTTGCGGGTCTTCATAACGTCGGAGTCATCAAGCGAATCTGGATTTCCCGTTGAACACTTGTCACCTGACTGACCCGAAAGCTTCGTTCCGAGTGTTGTTGCGCAACGAGAGCTTGAAACATCATTCTATCAGTGAGGCTCTATGGATCAAATTTTGCAGGCCAGTATTGTGTGCGCTGTAAGCTTTGAAGCAATCGCCTTGATTAGTGTCCTGATCACGTGACGCCAAATTATACTTGAGATTGTCTGTCCGTTGAACTGTGTTGGTAATCATTCTTATATACGACCATCACACTACGTCTGCTGACTGAGAAGAGTAAAAAAGGGTCTTGAAACGACACTAAATATTTCCCACCCGCACCGATCCGATGAACAGAATAGACCCAGTGCTAGGTAACCCAATATCTGGATCATGACGTACACATTACTTCGAAGGTTAAAGTTGGATTGAAAAAGTTTGGGCCAGAACTAAAATTGTAAATAATATGTAGATAACACTTGAGTTAGATGCCTGCAGTTCCTGGATTGGTTGACGGCACAAAGGCCCTAGAGACGAACGAATGACCGTAGTTTGACACCTGTTTTGGAGCTGAAAAACTTGAAATGGGTTAATTCTGTCTGCCCTCAGTCTGAAACGTATTGGCAAGCATGAGAACTTCCCGTCGCCGGCTTCTTGTTGAGTGACATCCACCAGGGTAGATATCTTAGACGAAATTCTTCTGTTATTGCAGTCAAATTTCGTCAGGCCGGAGACCATTTAAAAATAAAACAATGGGCAAAACATGGGTGTTCACCCAATTATGGAGGGTGTTTTCCCCACAGACCTGGACAAGTCACCCAGACTGCATAGTGTTTTGGAGAACCTCATCTAGCCAGCCCTGATACCGTAGTTGGTTTCAGTATCAGACGAAACATTCTCTCTATCTACACATTTAAAAAGCAATTCTGAATACAATAAGGATATCAGTAGTAAATTTGGAATCACATCACTCTCGCTCAGGTGTGGACATGGAGGTGTTTTCAGCGGCGATAATTTAGATGCGCCTAGCGTGCGCTGGTGGAATAGTATAACCAAGCTGCTCTTGCATTTCCGATGTCCCTGTTTCGGATCCCGACTCGACCACGGATATGCACTGCTGATGAATTCTACCGAGAGCGAAACACGAGTCTCAGTTTCCATGTGGAACAACTAGAACAACTTTACCAGGATAGGAAATGAACCGCTCCAATTAGAGTCGAGTAAATACAAGCACAGTACATCCCGTAACAACGTACAACTAATAAGAGTTCTGACAAAGAAATATTGCCTTATCTCAAGACTGACGGTTGACGTCATTGTGAAGTCTAATTATCTTCTCATTCATCTGGACTGACCGGGGTTCCTTCATAAGGTGGCTTGATAGAGATAAAGTACAACCGTCTGGGTTTCAGACAAGATTAGAAGAAATTGTTTCTTTGTAAGCTAGAACGTTCAGTTGGTCAGAACGTCACTCAGATGGTTCCACTGACGGAACTGGCCTTCACGAGAATTTTTATCAGGCGCAGAACCAGATTAACCAGTTGGGTACAGCTAATTCCATTATTGTCGACACCTCAGTTACCAGAGTCTTTTGTTTGTGCACTGGGTTGCTGTTGTTGTATACTTATTTTACGCAAGAACTTTCAAGGTGGCCGGACATGAATCATGATGGAAAATTAAAGATGACCCAATGGTAAGTTAGTCTGCCTCAAGGGCTTTGAATTTTATTTCCAGCAGAAAAGCACTTGAGAAATCTTAACCTCAGAAATTTATCTCGAGACTTCTATAAAGACACTTTAAGGCGCCCACTGAGACACAGTAGGAACCTTGTCGAGAAAGCTTACGCAAATTACCAGGACGTCTCTACATAAAAAAAAATGACGCTGCAAGACATGATGAACAGGCCAAAGTATAGAAAAACAGCAAGAGTTGTCAAAATATAAATGGACCAATAAGGGGATTATTGACACACTTACTGATTCGAAAATTAGCATTCTGTGACTATCTAATTCCGAGAAATGGAGGATAGTTATACAAATCTAAATTATCTGTAGGAGTTCTTCCCAGGATTAGACAAGAACAAGAATTTGCGAACTATCTCTGAATACGTAAGTTTTTCATTGTTTGCGGTGTGTTTGTGCTTCTGTGAGTTCACTTTTCAAACACCCAACTATACTACCTTCAGATTAGACAACGTGACATCATCAGCGCACGTGATACGCTAGTTAAGGTGGTGAGGGTCCCAAACGCTGTGTGAAACAGTTTTTGCCAATAACATTTGGCACAAAGATAAGTGCACTATGAAAATTGTGTACAAGCGAGCTTACGTTTGCTGAAAAGAAGCTGTCCAACGACAATGCACTTGAAGACTCGTACATGCATATGGCACAGGTGAGCTTAGTTAATGAAAAAGCAAACCTAATATCAATACAAGCTTTGGTCAATCATTAGCTAGTCAGCTTTTGTTGATTGGTACCGTAGATCATGCAACAAGCAAAACGAGCAAAACGCATGCAGATGGATTTCCCACGGGCACGAGAAGCTAGAGTTTCTTCACTTAGAGCTGTATTATAAAATAAATATGACATAACCCTTCAACAGCTTGCTCTCGTGCAATGACCACCCATCTAGATTGACTGCTTCCGGTAGGTCCCTTCAAATTTCCGTTGCACTGCGTATGGTAGCAGTGGTTGGCAAAATTTGGCTCCTTTCAAGCATCCGAAAAGCAGTATGTCCTAAGGTATGTCCTAATCCGAAGACAATAGGTAGATTGCAACATCTCTGACAACGTCCACAACTTTGATGTGGCCACCTTTGACTAGTCAAACCAGTAGTTGCTGAAGTTTTTCACCGCCAGAGAGACTGGCTCAGGGGACGACCTACTAGGAAGTATTTCTGTTAAAGATTTTCACAACTAAACTGAGTTTCAAGTGATCAGGTGGGCTTCATCTTTTTCAAAAGGTGGTTTCTTCTTAGGCCAGTCTCTTCATAAGTAGGAACTGTAGGTTTTTACGATCACTGTACTCACTAAGGATTATGTCTAGCCAAGCAAGAAAGCGCTCGTGATCTGTGCTTTATCCAACCTGTACAAAGCACGAAAACTGAAGCAGCGCTGTGGGAAGAAGAGGTCAATGTAGATGGCCATATGGCTGGGTCAAAGCCATGTCGTAGCCTGAAAACTGAACCTTGAACACTGTGATGCTTCTCTGGAATACTAGTAGCTACAGAAGCGGGCATATGTGTCTAGGAGCGACAGAATGCCGAGTGCTTTTTCGCTAACTGTATGCTGCAACAGGTCTTATACTGCTACTTCACAACGGACTGGCTTTTAGTGGCCGGGAAAAGCCGTCAAATCCACTGAGTTTTAGATTGAGCCAACAGAAGATGCACAACCGAAGATGTGTAGCGCCGATGATGGATGCCCTTTAGAACCAAGTCGAGTGGTTGTGATAAGCTACCTAACCAGCAATAGCTCACAAATGGATCGATAGTGCGCCCGAGTGACCCGGCAACTGTAGCAAACAATTCAAGAATATCATGGAACAGTAAACATTTGTTCCAGAAAACAGGCTCATTGATTCTAGGACGCCCAGGTTGAATGTGGTCGGAAGATTCTAGTGATCTCTTATGAAAGCATCTCAGGTGGACCTGCCGGTTTATGCCGGAAAAAGCTCACGGAAGTTTCACTCTTATTTGGAACCGGTTCTGCATACCTCTCAAATCCGGATGGAGACACGAACCCAGAAAATTCCAAAACCAGTTTTGGATTACCTCAGAAAACGGGTGACTGATCTGCAGAACTTAAGAAACAAATCTGAAAACTCCACCTTATCAGCTCAGATCAAAAACGTGTGACCATTTGCTAATCGGAGTTTCCCCCCTTAACCATAACCACATTAACTGATGGAATCTTCATCTTACTGTTGGCTTTTAGAAACCGAAGCATCAACATTTGAAGTCTGGTGTGGAATCCACCAAATTTACACAGATACCTGTTATACATAGACTTTTTGTTATCTTCAAATACAGGCCACAAAAAAGCTCCTTTTGGTAACCCTGACAAACCTATCGATTGGCTTGAAGGCAACATAAGTAGGTGGAGGTATACAATAGCCAACATCCAGTACCTAAGAAACGCAAAAGAATACTCCGGAATAAAATAACTGCAACTTGAAAATGAATGGAAATACTTCACTGATTACCAATAATGCTGAAATTAGGGCTAGCAAACCCCTGCTCACATCAATAAAAATGTTCACAAACTGATCAGATTTACCAGATTTACCACTAGTAGGCGGTTGAAAAGGCTATTCGACAAATACAGTCATTTTCAACTAATGTGGTTTTGACGGGAGATTCAAATGAAACCAGCTGAATATCTTATTTATTATGGTCTGCTTAAACTGAGTGTGCTGCACCAGGTCGCCTCATGTTTCAGTTTGTGCGGTATTCAAGATATCGCAATACATTGCACAGACGCAACATGCTATTCATATGGATGCTGAAGACTCTTCGATAGCTGAAGAGCGGTTTCGTCCTTCTTGGGGCTCATCAGATAGGAAGAAAAACATAATAACCGAGTGCTTTAGCGGGGTTCCCGTGATAGCCAGATTGGTGTGCAAATGAGTGCATCTGTCGAATTTCGTGCAATTGGGGATCAAGTAGAACATAAGGTTGACGGAAATTCGGGGACTGCACCTAGCTGATGAGCCCCAATAAGGGTGAAAGCGGTCATAGGCTTTCGAAGAGTTTTCAGCATCCTTATGACTGCCTGTTATTCATTTGTGTAACCTCTGTCACGCTTTACCACTTGTTTTGATCCAGGCCTTTTGTGTCTGACAGACCATGTTTACGACAGGCTTGCATGAAAAAGTTTTCCGCGTGAAACTAAATTACCGAAATTTTTATTTAAAAATATAGTTTTCGGTAAAGCTGCTGGACAATAGCTTGTACAAATGATCTGACTAACTGATTAGGTAGCGCTGAACATCAATGTAGTTTCTCAAATGATGGTAGAATTCGTGATCCATTATCGTTCACCTATGGTCCTCACAGTATGAAGAATGAACATAGCGGGTAATACTAATTGCTTTTGTATAAGATTATAAATAAATCAAGTCCACTGTTTATCCGTCGCTTTGTAGAGTCATCATTCACCCTTTGACATTAGAAAAGTTGCCCATTTTTAATATGCCGAGGAAACACCTGATTATTTCAGCTAAGTGGTTTAACCAACGTTAGCTATTACAGCTGCTTCAAATAGTGTAAAAATAGATGGAATTTCCAATAAAATTGTCGCATTCAGAAGAAGTCATCTCAAGTAAAAGTAATGCCTTCTTCAAGTTAGCTCCTTCAGGAAGAGATTGTACTGACAAACTGAAACTCCAGCTGACCAAATTGAGTTTATTCGCGTGCCGGTTTCCCCTGGGGGTGATCACTCCAGAAGCTGAAAAGGGTTGAATTAAACAATGAGGAAACAGCCGAATAGTTTTTTACAACTGTTTCTACATCATCTCCGGTTGCAGTCGTGCTTTCGTATGCAGATATCAGTTTGTTTTGAAACTTTTCATACAAAGTTTTGTTATGCACTCGTTAACTATTCCGTATGTCAACCAACCCCGTCCGCGCGTCTATTAAACATGAACATTAAATCGAAGATAACCAAAGAGCACAAACGGCTACCACCAGCTGTTTACTTATAGTCAGAATGTTGTTTCAGTGTATTAAAGATACCATAATTTTTATAAGCCGTACTACTCAAAGTCATTTTTGTCCCTGGACTACTTTGTATACATACCCTGTTGACCGGAAGCCCATACTGATCCATACAGCTTTTCGGGAGCAAGAGGGATCCTAATACTGCTTTGATCAGCAGTGAGTACGTTCACATACCGCTGTAGATGGTTCGGGGTCGAGAAGTGTTTAGGAAATAACTAACCTTACGTATGAGCCCCACATTATCAAGTTACTCAAGTTTTCTAAAGAGGAAAATGTTGGTAGCTCAGGTAGCGTAGGCTTGTGGTTGGCACAACCGCCAACCCATCGCTGCGCACCACTACGCTCCCTAACAACGCACTGATGATGTCACCTCGATTGGTGATGAAACGTTTGAAATCAAATTGTCTAGCTCAGCGAACAAACCAACGACCAGTTAATCAAGTCTTTTGATCTACCTCGGTCTACATTCCACCGTGAGCTTCACTGGCTCTCGTCCACAAAATATACGCGTCGTGTGGGCTGTGGGACCAACCCTGTCTTTCTATTTATTCTCATCTATCCCGCCTCTCCATTACCATCATAACGACCACGATGACCGCCACCATCACCGTTCTCATCGTCATCACCAATGACGACGACGACAACAACAACAAATACTTGGAACTTGCATCATACCACATGGTCGGGTAACAGGTTCAGCACCAATCAAGATACCTAAGGAAGCTACTCGTCAGTTTTAGGACATAAAGTGAGCTTCAGTTTCCAATGGCACTATAAATGAAAAGCATAAACCAGTGTCTTGCGCGGAGTATGAAACGTTGAGTAAAATGGGGCTTGATGTAGAAACTGGAACATCTACCTTCGCAGAACAACCCATCGCTTACTATTTTAGTGGATGACACCTGGCTCTATAGTTACTTTTCGGCCACCTGGTGCGCCGTGACTCAAAAGTTACCAAGTGATTCCAATTTCTAAACTGTCTAAGATAAGTAAAGCTGACTAAATTGGTTGACACTTGTCATTTCGCATTTCAAAAAGCACCTTGGGCCTTAACATCACTGTCGTTTGTCAGCTGTCACGAACCTGATTTCAAACGCGCTGACAGATTTTTAGTCAATCCTCGTGTCAGCGATCACGTGCTTGCGCAGTCTACCACTTGATAACGGCATCCTTTGGCTATTAGGTATCCAAAGCATTATTTCAGCATGACACCAGATAATTTGTAACTGAAAAAGCAACCTTCTATCCTCCTGCCCCAAGATGTCTACTCCACCTTCCTTACTCAATTGTTCATCGCGAATGTGCTCTAGGGCGAAATTATATATGTATCCACTTGTGTGATGCTTTCGAATTAACTTGTTCAAAGTATGTAACATAAAAATGCTAACGTAGTTTGCTAGAAAGAATATTCGTGAGTATAAAGATTATCATACCATAGGTCCGTTGTTTGGTGTTTTTAATTCGCAACTTTTTTTGTTCATATCCAACAGCCTTCGTTCAAAATACGGCACTCTCGACCGACGACTGCCATCATGACATCGTGGTCGTACTTATGTTTCATAATGATCCTGCAGGTTAAACTGGCTATAAATTTGTTCCTCAATGCTCAACCATGTCAGGTATGCCAAAAAGTAATCGAGTAATCGTACTATGAGGCGGCCTGTAGGTAAGGTATACTGTCCTCTGCAGTGGGAGTGTAAAGATAGTAAGATGCTTTCTCCAGGCGACCGGCACATCCATATTTGGGGAAGCAGCAATGATGTTTCCCCCCTGAAGAGGGATGGAGAGTGCTGTTCAGATGGCATCTGTGGTGCGCAGATATTAGGAGTGAGAAAGTTCTGCTTTACTCCCTGCATCTCGGTCTAGGCAACCCTTTCACAGACAAGTGGGTAAGATCATTGAGTCACCTTCTTCGGGAAGGTTCCCCGAAAGAAAACTCTGACAACTGCTACCTCTCGGTTCAGACTTTTGAGTCAGAGGCTATAGGCAGGTTCTCTCAAGGAAACCCTAACACGTGTTTGCTCGCAGGGTGCGGGCCTTGAACAAGACCTCATGTTCTCCGCTGTCTTGTGGGTTGCCCTAAAAAATCCTCTTCAGCCTGAGCAGCCGAGAAGTACCGTGAGCCCACCCAGCTTAGGAAAGGTGGTTGGTCTCCTTACTTTGTTAGCCCCAACCCCAGTTAATACTCATTGCAATACAAACTCTATAAATTCAGCATCGATTTCTAGCCCACTACCCATAAAGATAAAAACCCAAAGCTGCACAAATAGTATCAGGGGATTAGTTTGACGTAGCAGTGTTTAAGATCCGTACTCTTTGTTAGGCGGGTCAACAGATCTTTGATCCCACTCTTTCCTATTTAAAAATCGGTATGTGCTGTCTCCGAAACACGCAAACATGACTCTACTATAATAATGCCTCTGTACACGGTCCAAGGCAGTTCAATTTTTTCACGGACTACATTCCAGGCGTCAATTGATCCGGAATCGGCTCCTCGTGATCTCAACGGTGTGAGTGTTGCTTTGAGTGCAACAGTTCAGAATGTCCTGCATGACTGGACTCACGTAAACGGCTGACTATGTGCAATCAGACTCACCGGGTCAGTCAAAATCCACAAGGAAATCCAAAAGCGAAAACTGTTTGCTACCTCTTCATACGCTTTAACACACCACAACAGTGACAAAGATTGCTTTTATGGAAAACATATGAGACTCCATAGAACGGCCAAACGCACAGATATCGTAATTCTACGTGGTGAATTTAGTGCCCATTTGGGAAGAACAGACAATCTTGAGAGCCTTATCGGTGGGAAACTTGGTGTATATGCCCACAGAACCGACAACGGCGATCACTTCGTACGACTGTGTGGTGCTCACGACTTACATGTCGCAAGCACCATCTTTCAGGAAAACTCAAGCATCGAATTAACTGGGGCCTTACAAACCGTATCCAATCGGCCATTCAAATTGGCTATATAGCAACTTGCTATAGGTGACGGTCTTGTGTTCAAGCCTACAGCTTCTTTTGGAACACATATAAGGATTCAGGTCATACCCTGGTCACGCCCGTGTTGTGGCTCGTTTTCCAGCGGCTAAAAAGAACACTCTCTTCTATGATTTCCACTGCCGGCAATATTCGGTGGTCAAAGAAGTCTATCGGCAGCAGTTGCCAAGACAAGTTGCGAATGCGATACAAACCGACAGGCCAAAGGAAGACTGGTTCAAACTCCGAAACACTATAAATTCGGTATTTGATTGTCCGCCTCCAAAAACTAGGCCTCAGTCAAGTGAAGCTGGATCTCAGTGATCCCTATTGAGGATCGGTGCGAGGAAGCGAGGTCCCACTGGGGCGACAATGCGACCCTACGAGGAGGTCCCTGAAGTGACACCTGACCATCAGTCTCAAGACCGAACGGGAGAGGCAGTGATGAAGGAAAGCTCAAGAGATGGGAAGGGTAGTAGCGAGTGGAAAAATTTAAGCTCCTTCTCAACTTACCCGTAAAGCCAGGTCAAGTAAGCCGCTGGTCAGTGAAGTCAGTACCAAGGAGGACGGCCCCCAAGTTCCTTCCAGGTCCCGACGTCTGCTTCGATGGACGAAAAGCTTCGAAAACATTCAGCTGGTATAAAATACTCAGGATAATGTTCAAAAAACCAGCAGCTTCACAGTGAGAAGTAAGCTGTTCAGTTCGAACAGAATGTGAAGTCAAAAACAAAATGAAACTTTTAGAGCGAAATAATGCACCCGGTCCTGGCTGTCTTTCACTTGCTTTGTATAGGGGTGGTGGAGAAGGATATGTTTACAGTCTGACGAAACTCATGCAGAGTATATGAAAGACAACTGAAGTGCCAGAGTAATGGCAGGCATTGGATGTCATTCCTATCTTCAGAAGGGTGCTAGATTTGAGTGTGAGATTCATCGGGGTAGCAAATTTGGTGACTATCGCTTCTAAGTAGGTATCATCGTAAGCAGGCTTACTAGCACTTGTAAGATGTATAGTCGTAAAAACCAAGCAGGATTCCATCCAGGTCATGAATACATTGACTGAAAACTCGAATACCACCGCACTTATAGGAGGCCAATAATTGCTGTCTTCTTGAATCTAAAGCCAGTATTCCATTGTGTCGGTGATTCTGCTTCGTGGCGGTCTCTCTTTCAAATGTTTGCCGAATCATTTGATCAAACTCCTCTTACCCTTATGCTTCAACATCCGTTGGAGCATGACAGTCTGTAGAGAGTATTCTCCTGAGTTCACCATCAAAAGTGGTGTCCTTCAAGAGTGCCCCTCCATCTTCAACCTTCCAATCGAATTATTTACCTAAGAAACGTCTGCAATGTTTTCTCCCCCTGGTGAGGTGTCTCTTCCCGATGAAAACCTTAGAGACTTGGATATGTGGACGATAGTTCACCACCTCGTTCAGATCTTATCCAGCTACAAAATGCACTAAATAATCTAAATAGTGTTGTCATGCGTTATGGTATGCGCTTTGCACCTTCAAATTGGAAAGTATTACTACTGCCATCATGGCATCGGAACCGCCAAAAGTAGCGGACAGATCTGTCTATCTGCGTAGTTGTACCACATCGGATGTCATTATCGTGGAAAAAGTGAATAATTAAAGAGCCAAAGACGGTTCTGCTCTTGTTCAACGTAGACACCTCCGGGATCGAAGCGACATTAGGCTGTCGGCGAGAGGCAGGGTCTACAGTGCGACAGTGTGTCGTGTTGCTTTAAGGCTGTGAAGCCAGGTCGCTGTGCTCCGAAGATAAGAGAAGATTGCTTGTCCTTCGACCATCGTTGCCTTCGAAACATTGCGCGTGCATCATGGAGACACTGAATTAGCAATTTTGAGGTGCAACGAGTGGTTTTTGGCAACAAAACGACTGCTTGCCCAATCGACCAGTTGATTCGGCTGCACCAAGTGGGCGGGCTGGGTCATCTGCTCCGTATACCAGGTGACGAATTGCGTGATCGTGCACTAATTTCTGAGCACGAAGTGGACAGACGAGTGGGATTCGCTAGTCGTTTCTTAAATAAAGGTAGAATGATGGAGTACCGTACCGATTCTATCCACATTTTGATCGTATGAGACCAAATGGATAAGGACAGCTATAAAAAAATTAGGTTTCCTGTCCAGTTTCGTTGGGACATTCACCTAGCAATAAACGCTGCGTTTTACTTGAAAATACCAAACGCAAAAATGTGAAATTCCCTCATTCTTAGCACGGAAAGTCAAATAGTTAGATGCGGAACACCGAGACTTTTAACACGGAAAACACTGGTTTCAGTTGATAAGATAACAGCGATACTATGGCCGAGAGTGGGCTGGAATCGTTTGCTTTACTTGAAAATGTTTTACTGAACCATAGGGTTAACGTTTTCTTGGCCAGTTTTTACAGATTACTTTACTGAATCCATTTGCGTCCTTGTCGGTCTTAATACATACGGCACCTTTTTTGAGAAACAACTCATATTGAGTTGCGGAATCTTTCGACGCAATGACAAAAACGTACAACTGCAAAGTGGCAATGAATGTCTCACAGCGTCGTACAGCATACCATCCATTAGCACATAAACTTCATAAAGCTGGCAGAACTATCTTCTTGGAGAGTGGCACTGGCACTAACAATCTTATTAATACGGACGGTGAGAGCATGAATCGTTCTGACCGCTAGCACTCTGTGTCCCACCAAGGTTTGATAGCGTATGCACACAGTCGAGTCTTATTTAAAAGAAGGTTTGTGAGTCAGAATAAAATCAGTCGGGGCCATTCGTCTCCGATAATATCATAACGGCTCACTACACCCATTGCATAAAGTTCACACAGCTTACGCACATACAGGCAATAGACAGGTTTGTCTTTATGAGTAGTATCTGCATTTAAGTTATCTGTCTTCTACTTCAGGACACTATATACTCCTATACTTAAAGTTTGAGCCCCTTCTTTGGAAGCTGATAAGTGTATACCTCTATCTACACTATTTAAATGAAAATCAGTGAGACACCAGAAAAGAGGAAACGATCTTTCCCATAGCCACTATTTTGCCAAATGTTCAGGTAGTGAGATCAAACGGATCAGTAGACAGGGACAAAGCAACACGAGAAGCCTTGGAAACAGGTCCATTTATTTGACCTCAGTAACTTCCTTAAAATCTAGGTCGTTCTTCTGAGACAAGCCGGGGACCGGGACTTTTTAAGAACCCCATCTTCGAAGTATCGTGAGTAAATTTGCTTGAAGGTAACTACTCACAAGTTTACTGAAGACTCTTCAACAACCTTGTGAGTCCTTTCGTTCAAGAAACTACACTGCAATATCTCGAATATCGTACACAATAAAAACATGAGGTGGCCCTTGTGCAGCACACTTGGTTGAAGAATACCATAATCGAGAGATTCAGCTAGAATTCAGCTGTGTTCCGTTAGAACCAAAATGGCGTGCAAATGAGTGCAGTCCGCTACCATGAGTAAAACTTTTGTAATGTTTTCCATCGAACCCACCCACTCCATTCCTCATACCGATTGAAATCATGCCTTCTCAGTATTGTTTTCAGTGGCAAGAATGAAAAACTGGATTGGCACGCCGGACTTTGAGTGCAACAGTAGCGAGTCGATACTTCCTGGAGCTATTGAGATGGTTTCTTTCATCAAAATGCTGTGACGTGAACACCCCAACAAGCATTCTGTTGCATGTGCATGCCACTGGAACCCTATCGATCAGTCGAGTTGTATAATTGCTGTAATACTTTTATTGCCCTGCTGCTGTTAATGTGCAAGAAGCCTGAATTTACTCACCACGTCCAACCTGATCATCAACATATCTGTGACGTCCTACATTCTGAAACGAAACACTCTGTTTTATTATGCCATCACTCCAAAGAGCACGTTCAGTGTGTAATGGTGAGACAACCATGCGGCAAGAGGAGGAGTTCCAAAATTTGGAACGGGTTGGATAGGATTTTTACATAATACAGACAATATATAAAGAATCTGGAGGTTAGAACTCTGTAGCATTCCATGAAAAGTACGCTGGAACGTCGTCCCTCAGCGAAAGGATAATTTTCCACATTCCGCGATATGTTTATCCTGCACTTGGTTTATATTAGCATTTATAGCTTCTGGAGTAAAAGGGAACACACAATGAATAGTCTTCTGAATTAGGACAAGGTGATTCTGAGGACAGCAGCCTGAATTTTAACCACAACCTCATCTGGAGAAGACATTATAAAGCTGTGATTTCAGGATCCGGTCACCAGTCAGACTGTCTGAATGATTCAACAGGTGGTTGGGCCAAAAATTAGAGTTACTGTACCGAAGAGCCTAACCTGCTCATAAATCCAGCGACCAACTGTGTTAGGCGTCTTAAAAATTCGAATGTAAGAAGTGAAATAAGAACCAGTAAAATTGAGGAGAACGAACAGCCTAAGGCCGTTTTCTGCTACACTAATAACGCCACAGGTAAACAGCTTTTTTCAAGCATCAAAAAACCATTTCTCGGGTGCTTACCCTTGGTAACTTCGTTCACTTTGGGTTACTGAAGTAGGTAACACCTACTAGATTATACATTCGTTATATTGTTACTCCGTATGACGTTACCTTTCAGTTGTCCATAGGATCATGCAAAAAAGTGCCTTTAAGTCTCTCAAGTTGCTTTAATTGCACTGAATTTTACTCTTTTATCATTTAAATTGGGTTCCATTTGCCACAATGATCACCTGATCTAGTGCCCCATGGCACAGCAGTAACTATGTTATAGAAACAGTGTCCATGTTCCTCTGTATTTCGCTTGTCCCTGTCATACCTTGCCTGCTACTTCGGTGCATAAAGTCACTTGCCGCGGGGATTGCTTTCGGCCCTCTCTTTGAGTCCATGGGAGACCTGAATTTCCTACGAAAATCGGCCTCACGTAGTTCGGTGACTCTGGTAATCACGGGCTACCCTACCTGTTTCAAGGACTAGCAACAAAGCACGACCCACAAGAAGAAGAATTGATTCCCACCCACCAAATGCCCACGCTTTATGCTAATACACTACAAATCCTTCACATTCCACACCCCACTCCGAGGTTGCTATTACTCGCAGTGTATACTAAACTGTCTAACTGGTTCTGAGAGAAAACTAACACGACTAACTGGGTGCCCGGTGTGTGAACTAATGAACTCGGCTGTCAATACGAGACAGTTTGGCAAATCAACATTACATGATGAATAAGGTCAACCCAGTGAATGATTTATGCTAAGGAGCTGCTAGCTGTCTTACTAAATGGACACGCAAAAGGACGAGTCTACGCAAACGTGGATGAGTTCCGAAATTAGCCATCATTTGTTCACAAGATCAGACTCGAAAGGACTACTCACCCAAGAGATCTCTATTACCTCCTCAGCTTACTTGCTGGCTGGTTTTAAAAGTGATTCCTATTACAGCGTAATGTAAACCAACGCTTTCACGAGTAATCGGATGATTTCTTTTATTGTCGTTCTTTTCATTTTCTGTTTCCATGTGCTAATATCGTAACTAACTATCGTAAGTACATGCTTGCTTCTGAGCCCGCTGTTGACCAGCAGAACGGGTTCAAAGCTGCTGTGGTTTCGACCAACGACTGTCAGTGAAAAATGACAAATGCCTTCCCTCGAGATAGGGAAAACGGGAGAGAGTGGAACATACGTAATCAAAGTCACATCAAATGACCACACCAGATGGGCGATCTTGGCAGTACAACAAGCAATAGAACAGTGTGAACGGTACTACAAAGTTAATGAATGTTGTAACCGTCTGATTGGAACATGCTAACATAAGACACACAAAACCCTCCACAAAGGCTGGAAAACCGTAACCCATGCACCGGTCATCCACATCCAAAAACACTGAAAATCATCTCCATCGTAGGCAACTTTAGACGTTCAACAAGGCATAATCAGCTACACACGTTGGTGCTGTGGGAACAAATATGAGAATAGCAAGATCATACAGAAAATTATGAGAATCGATTATGTTCAAGTTACCTGAAAGTTTTAGTGAATGTCACCAGTTGGCTTCGGCATCTAACTCCACTACGAGTCTTCTCTTCGGTTATTGACTCGATAGGAAATCGCTGAAAATTTCTAGGCCATACAGGGTTAGCTGGTAAGTTAAGACAAAGAATCTGTTTGGCTTCTTCAAGATGAGGAAAAATGCCGACAGATGGATGTGTTTATGGGCTCAGTAAATCTTGTCAAGTGATATTGTACTGTCAAACGATATGAAAGCGGAAATGCGGTTGAAAATGTTCATACAGCTGAAAATTATGTATTCACCCAGACCGATAAGTAGATAAAAAGTCGGAGTAATCACTTAAATGTGGGCCTGATCCCCTGTTCGATGCATTCAGCGTATCCGAATTCAGTAGGGTTAACAAGGAGGCAGGTCAGATGTCCGAAGTTTGATTGCCTACACAGCCAAAGAAACACACTGCTGGTCACTTCTAATGAGAGCGAAACTCGAGTCAACACCTTCTCCGTTAAAGTTGGTCAATCAGAATATGGAGTGAATGTTTAAAAAGTCTGATGTAGATAGAAAAACCGACAGAAGCTCCCACACTTCAGATCTCTGAAAATTCATTTCTCACAAAGATTCCATTGGGACTATGGTGAATTTGCTTCCAACTGAGTCCATTTTGACAGATGCGCTTAAGCCGGAAAATTTACCCTCAATTGAATTTTCATCTTGTAAGTGAAACCAACCTATGCTGAAAAGTCAATAATCACTGTAGGACTACAGCATCCTTATTGGGAATCATCAGCCGGGTTCATCTCACGAAACTCAAGCGAGTTTCGAAACCACAACCTCCAGGCTAGTAGATCAGAAACAAGTTTATGACCACGAGCGACTGATCAGCAGAGTAAACGATTCGCACTTAGACAAGCTATAGCCCCACTCATCCTTCAATCAAGAAATCCACATCACGGAGTCTCGTGTTGACTGGCTCCTCGACCGACGACTCCTCAGATCAAAGTTTCACTTATCTTTTGAAAATGGTCTTCCTCTGAGCTACTTATAATTTTTTGTTAATTGTATACCAAATCTTAGATCTCGATATGACCACTTCTCACTTAGCGGACAGGCGTGTCATTAAAAGAATCTCTTAGGGAATCACCAGCCTCGAGACTTGTTGCCGAGGTAGTAATATAAAACTCGGAAACTACCGTACTACCACTGAAGACACATGCATTATTATAGAACAATAGCCAGTTCAAGATGCAAACGAGCTAATAAAAAGCCTACATGAGTAGATGGAAATGACAACTGACAACAACTGACAACAACTCACCATTCTTTGACGTAATTATTCAAAGAAATACGGTTAGAACACTTGGAAGTTGGATACGTCTGAATGAAACACAAATGAATCAGATTTTAATCTCTCGAATCAACTGTTTGGCGAAGCATTCGGGTATATGTACCGAAATCCTATCCCAAGGCACAGAAGCACACTGCATCACAATGGAACTGACAATAAAACATGAAAATTGTTTACTGTAATTAGTAGAAAGAGGCCTCATCAGAAGAAACGGACTGAAGAGGACATTTTGAGAACAGTGACAATCACAACAAAAGCAAACGAGTAAACGGATAGTCCTTCGGTAGGTCAGCATACCTGAACTAGCGGCAAGATTAGTAAAACCACACAAATCGAGTGCTTCTTCGAAGCTACCAGTTTCGGAACCGAAAAACGAGGCCAACAGAGGCAACAAAACCTGTTTTGTCCTCCACTTGGGCTTCAATGGGTACGTTAATTATCGTCGTGGACAAAGCAGAAGGAAAAATTCTGTATGTACAAAGGAGAATCAGGTAACTTCGAGAAAAGACTGTTCGCGTTCCCTGATACTGCGATGTGGAGCTAAACAACTGACCGGCGGATCCGTGGTAACTTACGGTTAAACACTTACGGGTGAATCCAGTCGGCCGCGCAGCATCCTCGCGAGCAGAGATCAGGAGGTACAGACTGATTCAGCCTTCAGAAAAATGGATTTGGTCTCAAAATCAGTTGGGTAACTAAGACAATAGACCGCACCGGTTACGAGTGGGATAGGTCAAGTCCAGTGGGCAACTGGGCGTCCACAACGAACCAACCAATAAGACCGACCATCTAAACAGCCAATCATAGTCAGAGATCAGACTGATCGACATAATGCGCACACACACATGCAACACTGCTCAAAGCACATACTTGTATAGCATTTTGTCAAGCTCAATGACCAAAATTACCATCAATGTCAAAAACGGCATCAGTGCGTACCATCCATAAGGTTGCTGGAAACTCTTCGACAGTCCTCGACTGGTTTCGCTCTACCTGGGGCTCATCAGATAGTCGCAATCCCCGAGTTTCCGTCAACCTTATCTTCTTCTTTAACCGAAAGTGGACACACTTCCCGGTATACGCTCATCTGCACATCATAAACGAGAGATTCATCCGGGATTCATTTGAGACTCCAGTTAAATTAGTGTGTAAACGAGCGTATTTCACAGACTGTCGGTACATCTTCTGAGCAGTACTAAAATGAGACACCCATTTCTCCCTTTTTATGCTCTCTTTACCGGTGATTTCATCCAGAAACTTCGTTAACTATGGTCATTTTCTTCGGAATAAGTTGTAGCATTATCGTGAGTGTAAGCTTTGCATGACCAAACTGAGTGTTCAGCATTCCAACAAAACTACTTCGGGGCTGCATTAGAGGGGGTGTATGCGAGAGGGTGTATGAGAGATGGTGTACGTCAGCAATACTCCGCGAGCAACAGACCCAAGAGAGCTGTCTTCTTGACAGTCGCGTTATTCTTTCCTCGTGCATGCTCAAGTCCTGAGAAAAAACCTCGTTTGCAAAACATGAGAATTTTTGCAAGAACTGTGCAAGTCTTCTGTGATGCACAGTTTGCGTCATCACTTGACGCGTTCTATTAGCCTCCTCACATGACGGTCAGCTGCACGCCAGCGCATGTATAAGCAAAGGTGATGTCTTTACCTGGCATCTTATCATCAGCTGGCTTGTGCAATTAAGCTAAACTAAGATGCATTTCAGCGGCTCTCAGAAAATGGTGCTTGTTGAGTTCCGTATGAATCAATTTTCGGAGAGCTGAGAGAGAAATAATCTGGATTTGATAGAGCCAATATTTTAAATATTTAATAGGGAGTTAGATACGTCTCTGTTTTAGTGATCAGCAAATACAGCGGCCATCTTCAGCATGGTTCATTCTGAGGATTTCCTCGTGAAGAGCACTGACCGCCGGGATCACTTTTTTTGACGCTAACACTGAAGCAACCATTCCTGTGAACTGTAGTCTACTTTGCTCTTCCAGCAAATATCCAACTGTGCCATCCGTATCTACTCTCATTTATTCTTGTTCGGTATCATCTGCCTCATTATTCATATGTTCACTCCAGCCGTATTCCCCAGAAAGACAGATATTGACACTCTGTACATCCTGGTCTTCTTATGTTCCGGATCCCTCTAAGACTCAGGCCAACATGCCCTGCTGGAAGCTATCTCCATATCGTCCATTTGTTTATTGTTCGTCGTACTTTCTATTCGAAGGGCACACCTGACTGTTTGGCTAAACTCTCCCTGTAAACACTATCTTAGGAAGCAAACCTGGATATCTTGTGTGGCAAAAGGAGGGGCTGAACCGATCATTCAATGTCGATCTAAGGCAATACGAAGAAATGAATAAATAATTGGCAGACTTGTGTATATACTTTTCATCCGCCAACAAGTAGTTGTTTACATACTGACGGCAAACGGATGTTTGTTCATATCAAGAATGGAAATTTCTCCGTATTTCCTCAAGTTGATGATCTCAAGGATGGAGGAAAGCCCCAATGAGCACAGTTCCAACCTAAGTGTGATATTAGTGTGACACCTTCATTCGGACATCATTTGGAATCAGACTGTTGATACAAAGCTGACTGTCGCCGCCTGTGCACCTAACAAGTTCATCGTATCGATCATAGGCAATCACTGCAGTGTATTCTTGTGTCTATCTAAGCCTGAGAGAAATCAGTGGACAAAGACTTGTACAACAAATACATCTAAAGATGATTAGGATGATGATGATGATGACTTAAGCCAGAACTCATGCAAATCTAGGTGTTGTGGTAGCTAGATCTTGCTCATAATAAGACATCCCGGTAGTTTCCATAAGACGTCTAGCTTAACTTCTTTGAAAGACTCGATAGGAATCAAACTGTTTTGGTGGAAATTTAGAGATAACTCGATGTGAAGTGAAAGGGGTGCCTAACGTAGGACCTAAAGTGTTGTACACTCCCCCAGGACAGCCCAAATCAACATCGAATCATCTTCGTATTTATTTCGAACGAATCTAAGATTTATGTCCTGCACTCCAAATAATTTCTTACGAACTTCTTTCCAAAAAATTCTATGAGAGTGTAAAGGAGAAACATAAACAGTTGATTTTAGGTACAGCGGAAAAAAACCGAGACTCGCACGCTTGTTTTGAATCAATATGTATTCTTTCCTGCAAAAATAACCAAGTTTGCTGAAAAATAACCTGGTCTTTGTTGTAAGTGATACCGCACATCAAACCATGTCGTCAACGTCCAAACAGCAGCTTCAGAATTTCCAAGATCAACGGGGGGAAACAAGAGTGTTTCTAGGTTAATCAACGTATCTAAAGTCCTAATGAAGGCTGGTTATGTAAGAAAACATTCTTCCTAATCTCAAGTACGATTCGTCGCCACGAACGGAGTGTACCGAATTCCTGAAGCATAGCCAAAACAGTTGCTATGATTAAGAAATGGACCTTGAAGTATCGATCGATTGCCTGCATATCCCTATTTCTAAAACTGTTCTGAAGGTATATTCTTATCAAGACCAAATTTTAGCTAGTTGGCTGAAGATACATACCCGTTTGAGTACCGCAAATCGCGCTCTACACTGTATGCCGTCGTATATGTTTCACATTGTGTTACTTCAGGAGGAAGACCAAAACTGCGGATTTACTATTCTTGGACTACACGGATGCCGTTTGCAGTGTCATTCGCGCACTCTTATCATGGGTTCTCGCCGATGCAACCGGCAATGTTTAACTAAGCTTGGGCGTGACTGTTTTACCGGCCGAACCCAGTTCACATGTCTGGGTAAACAAAATTCCTCATCACTACGAAAACAAAACAGGCAATGTACACGGCGCCATTCTTTTCCTGTTCTTTTCTGTCTTGTACGTCCACAGCCAATCTGCTCCTGAGTCTTTTTACCGGCGTAAGTATGCTGATGGCATAGTATTTTGTTGTGGCTACCGCAGTTCAGATGAGCAAATAAAGTCACAAACCGCACTAAATGAATTTGTTGGGTAGTCCTGAGAAAGCTCTCTTTTTTCTTAATATTTCAACATGTCAAGATGTTATTTGCGTGTTTTATTAAGATATGCGTAACCAAGATCTTGTTCATTGGGTACCATCGCTCATAGTGGACAGTACTGATGTGAAGAACCAAGGGGCTGTCCTCAGTCGACCGTCCATAATGATCTACGAATGTTCGGTGATCTTCCCTTCATGCTCTCAGAACGAAAGAACTATGTCTCCTTGACTTTTAGGCGCTAATTCGTTATTACTCATTTTCTTCTCAACCGTGTTTATTATTCCCCGGTCGTATTCTTTGGCTTTTTGGGAAAAAAATTTCTACTTCACAATTAGGTCACGGAAACACGTCTCTAGGTGCAGTGGCATCTCCAGGACTATCTTGCTCGGTTTTATAAACAACAGTCACCTTGACGCTTGAAATAAAATTGCCCAGAAGATAGCATCGAATGGCAGACGTTTCCTCCACCTAATTTGGCCTCGGATCATGTCTACTTCCTGCATGCTGCTCAAGCACAGAACTTTAGCTAAGAGAACTACCACGTTACAGAATTTTGTGATTCCCTACATGGCTTAATGTAATGTTAATCCAGACTCATTGTGTGACGCGTTCATACCTAATTGGCTAACTGATTTATTTTTTCCAGCATTTCTACTAATTTACCAATAATATGTCCACTTTTTCTCTCCGCTAATGGTTTGCATGCCAAGAATTCACCCTGCATAGATCTGCTATTGACTTGAACTGACCTGTTAGGCCTGAACTCTACCTAGAGTCGTGTTGCAGTTACTGTGTTGGTTTGATTTGACCAGGAGAGGCTACCGAAGTTTGAATATCAAGCATATATATCATATATATATATATATATATATAATCGGAGGTAAAGTTGGATGTAAACGTACCTGTTGCTACATGTGTTGAATGGTTATAGAATAAATGAATGATACAATTGGTTAATCTGTACTCCCTGCGGTGCTTACCCGGATTAGGAGGCTTTAATAATCTAGTGCACGAGGCTGGAACCATATTGTTTCTTTTTAAGAAGAGGTTACTTGTTAACTGAGCATTGTATTTCATCTACTAAGCCCTAACTTACAGCATCAGGTCAGCCTATAAAATGTTTGCTAACGAAGTCAACTACCGGCATAGTTGACATAGTAGTCAGTGCCGCTATAGGAATGGTCATAGCGGTTCGCCCAATAAGCGAATATCCTAGGGGAAGGAAACTTTCCTCACTTCATAGGAGATTTGGTCGTCGCCCAAAACCCTGCAGACATGTGTAGAATAAGGTTATTCATTTATTCCTTAGAATACTGCGCGATCGTCAGGGCTTATTCGACCGTTGACGACGCCTATTCTAGCATGCATGGAGTTACGGTATCGGGGGCACTTCACAATCTCATTTAATGATGATCTATTGCTGCTCAAACCTAATCTTAAGAGGTAATTATCCAACAGCCTCACAGATCTTATTCCATCAAAACGATAAGCATATCGACCAAGTATATCAAATCATTTGGTCACCTCGTCCTTCGGGTCATATCGGCAACACCCAGTTCACTTACGACTGTTTGGATGGCCACTCGCTTTGGCAAAGTAATAACTACAGAACTGTCATGTCACCCCTAGCAGTTGTCTATTCAGCTTCAGAAACAACAAAGGCACGTGGTCCCACTATCAGTAGACCGCTGTCGCCATTCGTCTAATAATAATCGATTTGCCTGTATTGGCAGTTATGTTGTAGTCAGTTAGCTACTATCTGCTACCCGGAAATATATACGTCATGACGTCATAACTGGCCGCTTAATTCGTCATCAGAACACCACAGCAGCCAAAGACGCACAGCAGGCTGGCTACGCTTAGACTTTTGTCACCTACACATAGGCCCGGAATATACGCGCCATTTCAAAATGAACCACTTCCTTGCTGTTTTCACGTTGAATTTGAAAGTTTTAGAACCACCGAATTTCCCTATTCCAACCCTCTGCTAAACATCCACCATTTCTGGTCTGTACGAGTGCCACGACAGACGACTAATGTTTGGCCTCAACTTGACTCGCTTCCTGTCGGAACCGTTTTTTCATGGTAACCGTAGTCCCTACTGCAAAGCTACATGAGATGTGGTACATATATTACCAATATTGATGATATTCCTATGGAAAAGTAATGCAGTAGAATTGAGAAGTTCGATGAAAAACGGTCTAGGTCCGTTCATTGGGAAAACTTTTTGGCCTTTGTCGTCAATCTATATCTGTTTGAGAAATATCTCTAGCATCGCATGTGTTCCTACTTTACATACGTTCGGTCAATTGACTCTGCGCGAAATTCGAATGCATTAATCGCTTTCTTAATGATGAACATGTTCATTATCGTTTGATTAAATTTGCAAATTGAGTGTGAGCAGTAGAGTTTATGAAAAATAGGGGGTCGTCTTTAAGCATGCTCTGAGATGATTTGACCCAAATGCAAGACTCACTTTTTCGCGTCAGGTGAAAATAGATCAATGAAACCGTAACCCTTGTTCTACTGACTGTCTTACGAAGACCTCGTGTTCACGGTCGATGCTCAATATTAGGTCAACTTGATTTGAAATGCACATGTTGATGTAAATGCAAGAACGAAGATATATTACAGAGTTCGAATTTGGGTAACACAAGAAAACTCAAAAGAACATATTGAAAATGACGGCCATTGTAGAGAGCCAGTCACCAGTTATTCACAACTTTTCCACTTTGTTCGTCAAAGAACTACAAAATCTTTCCATTCGTTCAAAAAATGGATCTTGATCTGAACCTCCGAGATTAAACTCTGTTCAGTTGATGCAGATCCATCTCGCGAAGCTACTTAGTCGGATAACATTCACAACTACTGAATAATGGTATTGTTAGGTGACCGGCTCGAAATGAAGGTGTTTTGAAAGTTTGGTCTCCGAGCTCAACAAAACTGCTGCGTTTTCGCTTGATGACTTTGGACATCGTGCTATCAGATGATTTACGTAAGCCTCTAGAGTTTGGAATAGGCTTAATTGACGATAGTGCATCGGAACGATTCCAGTGCGGATGGAAATAAATAGTTTCGAAATTGTGTGATGAATAACTTACTGGTAATGTGTTTCTCCTCACTCAGCAAACGTAGTTAATAGTAAAAGTCCAGGATTACTGAAGTAGTGTCACTTTGTTTTCAATCAAGCTCTAGGACTTGCTTCTGTGAAATTAAGGGATTAGTGACTGTGAAGTAGACGCGTTGTAGACATATACATATATATATATATATATAAAGCTCTAGGACTTGCTTCTGTGAAATTAAGGGATTAGTGACTGTGAAGTAGACGCGTTGTAGACATATACATATATATATATATATATATATAAGCTGCTTGTCAGGCAAGAACAAAAACCCCGTTTACCATGTCTTTCGATAATGAGATGGAAGGACCGATTGAATGGGAGAAACTGCGTCGTTCTTGTCCCAAAATCATAGATGTTTTTCTGATTGACGGATATGTGACGAAATAGTTGTGCATGAAAGCAATGACTGCACAGAATGATGTCCTATACAGAGCTCCCTACCATACTGAAGCATGTGTACTAAGGTGACTTCTTGATATTTAGACTGGCGCCGCTTTGTTCGTCGAAAAATTTCCAAAACACCTATATTCTGCGGTGAGTGCAACTCGTTTAATTCGTAACGGATTTTCCATACGTACATCTTTAACCCAGATCTGAAGGTGGAGGTATTCTACGCTGGCTTGCTCACTTGGTCCTACCTATATCGTATCTTCCCGTGCTTGAGCCCACCCGCAGATGAAAGTAATGCATGACTGTCCAGTACTGAAGACAAAGCTACCCCGTAAAGATGCACTGCTTCACCTTTAATGGCTTCTCATTTCTGGACACGCGGCAGTGGTCTAGGCTCACCGTCACATGATATCAGGTTTGTATTTGGGTCTTTAAAACTAGCACAAGTTTATGGTGTCACCTTATACTCCATACTTAGTTACCTGTAGGTAAGTTGTTTTGGACAAGTGAGTTTTCGCCGCTCGTATCAAGTGACAAAACAAGCTAAGCTGATTCCTCATTCGTCTACTTTGGGTCCCCTCGTTGTGTTTTTGAAAAGAAGGATTTTACATAGTACTGCAGATGACATCGGTTGAATATCTGGACACTTCTGGACTATGTTGATTTCGTAAACGTACACGTCTGACGACGATACAGCACAATACACTGTCACCTCAGTATCTACTGTCAAGTTATTCTTGCGGTAGAAGCATTTGTCACGGCAACCAAATGCTGTCTTGTTTTTCTCAGTTCTCTTCCAACGCATTCAATGGGTGCAACCTGTCTCAGAATGTTTTTTTTATCAATTAACTAATCAGAACAAAAGAAAATGCAATTTGAAAGTGCGCCAAGTGCAAACGTAGTGCATTATGAGCACTGTTCACTAAGAATACCACACTCCTAACTGGCATCCTACCTAAGTTTTGTTTGGAAGGAGGGTTACAAAAAGGGATTTAGTCAGAGTACGATATACATACCAGAAAAACTCATAGGATCATTTGCGTCTTCATCATAAATCCATAGCTGATGAATGGAACAGCAGGACTTTCGGTCATATGGTGTATGAATGCGGTGGTCTGAAAATACTATCGGACTATGGTTTTTTTCCCTACTGAGAGAATTGCTAGCCTGTACGTGCACGATATTACTGTAGCTATCTAAACTCGTGGTTACGAGAACATGGTAGTTTATTTCGTGAAGATTAAAAGAAGGCCTAGATGACCCGGACATGAACTTTCCATGCTTTCTTTGTAATTGATTACCGCATTAATTTCAACCGACATGCACCGGTCCTCATCCAAACGACCTGGGACACCCGTAAATATGCTTTGATCTGAACGGTCTGTCAACCGAAACTAAAATAAACGTTCCAATGGTTCGTGGGTGCGCAATCTTAAAAGGGGGCAATGGATGCCTATCTACATTTGGAACCTATGATACCCCTCGGACTGGACAATTTTGAAGAAAACCCCTCTTAAGAGAGCACGATTTCGTTGTGTCCTTTTTTGCTTCCTTTGCAAACGATACTGCATAAGAACTTGCTTGATACCTACTGTGGACTTCTTTCGTCGCTAAAACTCTGCGAACTAGATGAAGTTCGTCCCAAGATATTAATTAGTCATTAAGTGACTAACAACAACCGAAAATCCAAAGCTGCAGTTTTCACACAGTTTTCACTATTCGAATGACGCATTTAAATAAAATGCACATTCGGAATATTCCGCTTTTGGAATGTCGCATACGTGATACAGTAGGATAGTGACAGTTGCCGCGAGGACTTATGGGTCAGCAAAAGGTTGAACACAAAAAGTTGTCTCTGTGTTCCTCTGTGGTGCTTGTATTATAAAGTAATGTCACGATGTTAGAAACGGTGAAATCGCTGCTGATCGCTGGCTGGGTGAAAATGTCACCATCTCAGAGGATGACAGCTCCAGGACTGAAGAAAGTGACAAAGTGTACAAAATATTGCAAGTGAAGCTTAAGTGGATCAGTTTCATAGCAATTCCAACAGTCAGTGTGTGTTTGTGTGACTATCCTCACTAAACTCAATTTCGCAAATCAGGTCAAATAAGATCAGCTGAATTGCAAATGACCAAGTAATGAAGCTGCGAAGTCTACAAACACTTGACTGAGGGTCCCAGGCTCATTCATAATCGAAAATTCTGCATCCTCTTCTGTGGAAATTGTCCTCATGTGATGACGAATTTCATAAGTTCCCAGATGAAAATTTCGAAAGGAAAACGACTTTGGCAATGTAATAAAATATCGGTTACCCTGGCATGTTTATTAGTTGATCACGTGACTTTTGACTCCAGCTAACGGCGAATTGACGATGCCTCCTCGATTCGTTACCGAACATTTGCAGGCCAAAAGCCTGGCTGACCGAACAAAGTAACAACCATACGATGAGCAGCCAGGAACCACTTTACCAGAACACACAGAAGACTAGCAGTCCTCTGTAGTGGGTGGATCTCTCTCTAAAGACAATGGCTACTTCCTACTCAAGACTTATAATTCCAGCAAAAGTGAACATAGAGGAAACCATTATTTCATAATGGCACTTTTATTCAAGCAAGTTCTTTCTGAAGGAGAATCAATGTGAACCCTTCATATGGTGTGTTTCCCACTGTCCCCCATTAAGTGTTCAATGATCACGTCATAGGATGAGAAGGTGTGGTGCTGAATCAAAACAACCGTACTAATATGATAATCGACTTACTCAGAAGGTCCAGGGTGACCTCAATTTTGATAACTCGTCCGTAGCTTTGTAGGTTGCAGGATCGAGCCTCTCCAGAAAAATTCACGAGGTGCGCCCCACTAGTGGCTCACAGAAACCACACAGTGCTTCTCAGTTTTCCCCAACAGGCCGACTCCGATTTCACCAGAAAATTCGGATTTGAAATAGTTCAGCCAAAAATATCTGCTTGATCTATGATTTGTCCACAGTAATTTCTGCCGTTGAATAGACGTAACACACTACTCATAAGGTTGCTGAGGCAGAGCATTATGAACGAGAAATTCAGTTGGGAATCCCATGAAAACCAAAATGGCATGCAAATGAGTGTATTTCGCTAATTTCTGCCATTTATTCCGATTTTAAAGTCCCAGAAAGATACAGCAAGTGGTCTATAGTAGAACAGTCTAAGCACGATAGTCTTTTTTATTGGGGGACAAAAGTGCACACAAATGATACGATTCTATCCGGTGTTTACCATCCTAGTGATTGACGATCTCGACACAGCAAATAAGTGGTTCCATAGTTCAAGTGCACCTTCTAAGCTATTGGGCCCTGTGTGACTGCAGTCGTATTTGTGTTGGTTGGTTTGGACCTCGTCGATTGATGATACTTCTGTAGATAGATTGGGTTTAAAGGTTGTAATTTAGCAAAGATGGTGAAAGTGACTTTCTGCAGTACCTTTGTACACACAAAACCAAACCGTTAACGATCTTGATTAGCCCGAGACGACTTCGAAGTGTTGCGCTTTATCAGGCCTTCTAAAGTGCGCGCTTTGGGATGCAACAGTTGTGTTGCCCACCACGGTCTAAAGATTATCAAAGTGCTGCTCTCACCTGTTCACCATTTTGTCCTAGTCTTGCACACCTACATCTCGTCTGACGGAGTTAGGGTGGTCCTGAATGCCTGTCATAGCTTTGCAAGCACCTCATTCGGAACAGCCTTCTTCTTGAAAAAACGCGTAAAAAGGGACGAGAAATACTCGTTTTGGAAAAGGTTTAGAAACAGGAGATGGATTGAGTGCTGAGAAACGTTTTGCTTTCGACAGAAAAGCTTCATCGGGGTAGGTGAATGAACCACCAGTTTGGCTGAGTTTTGAGGCAGACGGAGAACCGGATCTTTTCCAGATAAGCCCCGCCACTAATGCAAAAAGTGCATGCGCGAAACGTTAAGCCCCGCCACTTTTTGCCAGCTCCAATTTAATGTACGCACACAACCTTGACCTATTTTTGATGAAGACAATTCCTTATCCGCATCTAGGCTCATTTTGTGCAAAAATTTTCTCCGTTCAGACGTAAAACCTTAAATGAACTTTCTGACGCTTTCAACTCTTGTTCATGATAAGGAAACAGCAATACGTTTTTTGCAAAGCCACGGAGTGATCCATCAGCAACGTTTATGCAACAATGGCCACCAAATGACAATTTCAACTGTTTCTAACAGGTGGAGGTGTAATGCCCGACAGTGTCGGCAAGAAATCGGTCTTAGAAAGGGAACTTGGCTGGTGCGGTCTAGGATGGAGTTTAGGACAGTAATTCTATTCCTTTTTGCTGGTCCAAAAATTTGGCAAAAATCAAATTCTGCTCAGAGGATTTATCTATAAGCCACACGACCGCTGTGGACTGGAAGAACTGCGGCCACTTTGATGGACACAATCCAGGCCTGCATCGCTCCCGGCTCAATCATCATCTCCGATATGTGGGCATCATACCAAGGAATTGAAACGATTATTGACATGAATTATGCTCATGAAACGGTTAGTCATACCGAAAACTTTGTGGATCCAACGACTGGAGCTCACACACAAACCATCGAATCTCTTTGGCACGTCTACAAGATGCAGAATAAACGCCAATGCGGCACACACCGATCTTTAGTGGACAGCTACTTGTGTGAGTTCGTTTGGAGGCAAAGGTACCGAAAAACGGACCTTTTCATGCAAATTATTATTGACATGTCCCAATTTCACCCTCTTCAATAAAAGTACAAATTTCATATCCTCTTTTTCTAATCTTTTTTGGGTGGTGGGGGTTTATTTTTTGGTGGGGCATATCTGGAAAAGATCCGAACCAATCAGCAAGACGTCTTATTGACAGCAGTCTTAATCAGTAGGTAGTGTCGCCTGAGAGGCATTTTTCGACGGAACACACTATTCATAAGTTTGATGGAAACTTCCCAACAGACCACTTACGACTTCGTCCTTCTCGGAGCTCATCATGTAGGCACAGTCCCCGAGTTTCCGTCAATCTTATGTTCCATCTGAACCAAAACAGTACGCAATTCCCGAAATCAACTCAGCTGCGAGCTGATTTATTCTTAATTTTATTTTTATTTTATTTTCAATTCGTATTAATCCGGCAGAATCTTTCACTTATGATGTTCCCAAAACGTTTCTGAGTTGTATCCCTTCTCCTGTCTTGGTGCGATTATTCTGACAAGTCTGTACCAAAGACTGTGAGCTATGGACTCGAGTTCTTCTCCCTGTAGGACTCATCAAATATGCAAGCCCTTAACCAAGCAGGGATTGGGATTTCAAACATGTGAGATGAGTGTTTTGCCACTAACTCACCGGCCCATAGTGGGTGTACCCCGAGTATCACGTCTGTGCGATGTGATCTTTTTACAGCTGTCATGTTACCTGTTCTGGACTTGGATCCGTTATCATCGTCCCCTTCGACATGAAAATCTGGGTGGTTGCAACTACCAGGCCTCCTTCTTATTGTGGGGACCCGCATATCGTGGTCCAAACTGGATCTTGTCAGTGAAATTTCTGAAATATCCCAAAGCAACAATCTGTGAAACTTCTGTTCAACTTGGAATCCTATTGGCTTACACCACATGTAGTAAACCAAGATGACACACAATTGGAAGTCATCAACTCACTCGAATAGCCGAAGAAAATGTATCGCGGTTGTTGCTAAACGCGTGGTGTATTAGGCTTTCCAAGATTTCTTGGGATCCGAGTTCGATTTTCCCAATAGAACCATTATCCAATTTTCTCCTCATAACTGGAAGACTGATAATTACGACTGCAAATGTGCCATTTACGGTTTGTAAAACGTCCCTTCAACATCAATTCTTAAAAAGGGTTACTATCCGATTCGCAGCTGATCTCAGTACAGGGAAATGTTGATTCCTCAACTCCTTAAACCTTATGGGAAAACTATTCAAGATTCTTCTGAAGAATCTTATTTTCAGCTGCTGCACTAACCTTTCGGGAACTTACTCGACTGCCACTGCGAAGCCTACCTAATTCGAGTAGACTGTCACTTCCGCACACACTTTTCATAGTCATTTTGCATACATGAGTTTAGGGAGTATCACGCTGATTACTCTCTTCGTTAGTGGTGCTGGTTCACATGATTTACGTTCACCAACGACATGACTATCGCAGGCCCAATATGCACCAAGCAGCTCATGACTACGTGTAGCAAACTTAACTGTCAAGAATAAACTCTATCGATCCCTAAAATCGGAACATAATTAGTGCATTCAGAGTATTTTTGCCGAGCTGGTTGGATAACGGGTCAACCGAGTCCCATGAGCGTCGAATTAGACAATGGGTCAATAGCTGTGAGTTTGCACGCCACTATGGAATAACTATGCGGAACACTCAGTGAATCCTAAGTTGATCGATAACAGATTAGCATACTTGTCCTGAAGAGAGGACAGGTGTTCGACAAGGATTGTGAAACGCAGCATATGATTAGTATTCTGGTTGGGTTTTTGCAAATACGTATGCAAACATACGGCACCAACTACACACCTTAAACCTAGAACTCTTCTGGTCCTGTTGTCCGTAAGTTTTTTCCTGAGACTTCTCAGAGATGATTGTTATTCGACCGAGCGTGCGGCGAACGCCTCCCGCAAACCGCCACATGGTATTGAGTGTAAACAACTGACTTCCTTGATTACATTTGCAAGATTTGGTATTCTAAGCCAAAGAGCGCAATTATCCGTTGTTCTCTACGGAATGAAGATGAGCACTTGGTATCACTGGATGAAGCACTAATATATATATATATATATATATATATATATATATATATATATACCTATGCTAGATGTGTACGAAAATTCACTTCTTAGCTAGAACTTGCTTGAAAAGTCAATCACCATGAATTTTTTGCTCAACTACGAAGCGATAGAAAGATGGAATGAATACTTCATCCACGAAGTTACCATAACCACAATCACGTGACTTGGTGAGAATTGTCAATTTAAACCGCGTAGGATAAATATGCCACACTCCATGAGTTAACATTTTCAAGTTATGTCAAAATACTGAGGGAGAGCGTCATTGAATACAGGGCGTTACTTTTGACTATTCCTGAACTGGAGCAAAAAGTTGACCGACCAACTTGAGTAGAAAATCCCCTTGACTACGATCACCTGTTTGTTGGCAGTCTCGCTGACCTTTTAACAATGTCCTTTCAGCTCAGCTGAATAATTTACATGACAAAGTTGCTCACGGGAGTGAAACACAAGGTAAGTAGCAAACAAAAGACCGGCCGCTCTTCAGAAGGTCAAAATGAGGAACTCACTGAAGTAGGGGAGGGTGAGTGGCTGACGCAATAACCTGAAGGTTTAGCCAGTGCCCATGCTTGCACACAAGGATTTTAGGCACGAGGTGACGGATCACTGAGAGGCAGTCGCATCGCCAGAGGCTATAATTCTAATCTCATCAGCCCACCAGAAACTGAGCGCAGTTGGTTAATTTGTCACCTCTGCTATGAATCAATCTGTCGAAAGTGTGAGCCTTGTTTTGTTTTGCTTACAATGCAAACCTTGTGCGCTCTGATTCCTCTCATTACAGGTGAAGCTCATCGAATCAATCCAAAAGTGTGTAATGGATGCAAGGTTTGTGATTCTGACAGTCCTAACAGCCTAAGATCAAACATTTATCAGAAAGAAAGCATGTGGCTCAGTTTCATAACTCGTTTGGAAGAGTTTCCAACGAATTTTTCGTTTGCCATGTTTAGTGCATTTTGCTCGCGGACGTCCTGTTATTTACAAGCAGTTTTACTTGAATGGTTTGAATATCGGCCAAATTGTATGCCTAGGGGCCTTTGCGTGGCAGATTCAGTTGGAAGAAATCTGTCCAACCCTTAACTGAGTTGCCCGTTTCTACCAGTTAAGTGAGGAAATGGCTTATAAATACCATACATGCACAAATTAGTGTTCAGCTATTCGAAAATAGGTTGTTTTAGCTTCGGAGACTACTTCATACCCAAACCGGTAGTAAGCTATCGGTGAATTTCTATCAGCCCACGATGCCGTTCCGGCGGAACTAGCAGAATTCGCGTTTATGGTACTGATAACTTCAGATAACAATTCTGATGTGTTCATCTGGAGGAAAAGCTTTCACACACGATAGTTCTTTGATTTTTACGTGCCTTATGGGCGCGTCAACATAACCCTTCCGTTGTTCTCACGCAAATCGACGCAAGTTTCAGTCGAAAGTTCAGTTTACATACTTATACGATCGAGAAAATGCTCTCACATCAACAAAAACCAGTTGGTTTTTGTCCGGACTGACCCCCTAGAATATTATCCTATTTATACGCATGGGCTAACGATTACGAGATGTAGGGTTTCAACAACTCGAAAACAAATTTATTGCTCCAATCAAAGGCTTATCCGTCTGAAATGAGGTCGTTTAGTCTTAGACTGAATAGCCAACCTGGATGCCATGCCAGGGAACAAAATACCTCTTCAACAGCAAATTGGAAGTAGTATTCAATTCCTACGCCCAAGTCGTCCGTTTACTGACTCCAAATGCTCAAAAGCTGGTCACTGGGAACGCGAACCCTAGAATGCATGATACATCGCGGAACTCAGATCAGCGCTGTTATCCTGTCGATTATAGGGCGTTTGCTAGTGGATCTCCGACAACTAAAGCAGGTAATCTGATAGCCCTATTGTTGGGATTCCACAAAAATTGATGCTCAATACTTTTTACACAATGCGCAATTCAAAGAAACTGATAGTTTTGTTCAACTGCAGTCTTAACCACTTTGCATTCAGTGTATTAGTTTTTATTTTGAAAGCATCCCATTATGGACAGATTGGTGGCTTTGTTGTCGGTAGCCACTTAGGTCTTACTCGAGCAAACATCTGATTATGTGTGATGGAGAATCAAGAGGTGAGCGCCATACTTTACCATACTTATTGAAGAATATTTTGGTTTACTTCCGTTTTTCCCAACATATGTCATACATCAATCTAAGATTCCTGGGTGGACCTTTTAAACTGTTCCATACTGGCTCAGAGAGCCTAACGAATCCACTTTACAAGTATTAGCTTTATATATTCGTAATGCACTACTCATAAGGTTGCTGGAAATTCTTCGACAGCCCACGACCTGTTTCGCCCTTCTTGGGGCTCATCAGGTGTTCCAGGGGGTTCCAGGTGAGTCTCTCACAAAACCAAATTTGTTTGCAAATGAGTGTCTTTCGCTATTAGCTTTATAGTTTAAAAACTTGACTTTGTATGAACGCTACTCCGTTGAGCTCGAACAGCCTTCTAGAGAAGTAGGCTTATCAACGCGAGTCTACTAGTCAGTGTCTGTTCATGGTGGCTTGTCCGGATACAGTGGCTCCCCAAACCCAAAATGGACCCTCTCTACCGCAAACAAAGTGGAAGTTTTGCCACGAATGCAATTAAGTGCATAGCTGTATTTGTTTCTTTTGTCGGTAAACCCGTCTCCGCTCCCACGCACTCGGGACTAAAACACAATCCACCGAAACTAATCCCTTGCGAGGAACAGATCCTTCTCATTCATTCACTTTCAGTTGCACTGACAGTGACCTAAGTATATCAGCCTAGTGTGTGGTGTAATCGGTGGTCGGACAAATATAGTGCACGCCCAAAAGCCAATAAATAATCAGTCGCCAATCGACAGTGTTTCGTCGATGTCCGCCGACAAATCAGTTGACCTTAGCCGGTCAACCATCATTGTGGTACAGAAACAAATTGGCCTGGTTTCTGGCCTTCAGTGAATTAGTATTAAATGAGGCTGAAACAAACACAGTCGTGTTTACAGAAGGTGCGGACTGATAAAGTATATACGCTATCTCGTTTACCCAGAGCAGCTCATCTCTTGTCATGATTTTTGTAAACATATGTGGTGTGTTTTATGGTGGCACCTAAGTGCTGGAAAGACGTCAACATCTCATCAATTGTACCTCTATGCCGTTCTTCCCCATCGCTAACTTTTTAGAACACAGATTGGGCAAAGGTAAATTCTTCGGTATAGCATCATTTGACTAAAATATATATGTCAGGTGAAATCAAAGTCCGATTCAGTCAACCTAAAAATCAATATCAAATGAATCAAATTTTTCGCTGAACTGCACAGTCTGACTCGGTTGAATGTGTTCTTCTTAATGCAAGGGTCCGAAGTTATCCATCAGTGCGCTTTATCCGAATCTGCTCTTCACACAGAGCCCCTCAGTTTATGCTGCTTTCAGAATCCAGTGAGCAGTGAGTAAGGACAGAGGCTTAGTAGAATCTTCAGCATCAGAACGCTGTCAGTATGTATTATACTGTTGTTTACACTCGAGTAAGCCGTATGGCTGTCGAACTACTAACTTCATCCAAATCAATTCACCTTCTATGTAATGGTCTTCTAATGCACATTTTCGCATCGGTGTCCTTTCAGTTGCAAAGTGGCCTGACCACCCGTCTGGTAATCTGATAACATGAAAGGTATTGTGCCTTTGTTAAACTAATTCAGACAACATGCTACCAGCCTCAGCCTCCTAAATCAGCGGATCTACAAAGAGAGCTTCCTGTACATGTTTGACGAACTTCTGAACACCATTCGCTCAAATCTTTTCGATTGCTTGACGTGGCGACAATACGCATCTCAGCGACAATGAAGGATGGGGTGGAAGATTGGCCTCAGAACCAGAGTTCGGATGCAGCACCTCTCATCCTCCTGGTGGCTGAGGAACCTGGCAGCCACAGGAAAAGCAGATATTTCTGTCATCGGTCCCGTAGACAATATGGGTAGATCCATTCTCCAAAGGAGTAGTCAAACAGTTAATCAACTAATTACTCAGTGAGGCCAACCAAAATAGTTTGATGAGTACTTCGCAAACCGGAAAATGTGTGACGGACTCCCAACTCTGGCCCGTGTAGTTTGGCGTTGCCACGGAGGAGGTAGTAGCTGCAGATCTGATTTTTTACCATCCTATCGGACACCGATTTTTCTATCTCCAAAGTTGATGACGTTGAGGACGACGTGTTTATTTATTGGTGCAAATCACCAGGATTGGACAGGTGTATTAAGCAAGTTCACGGGGTCGGCTTACTCTTCGAAGGATCCAGCTGCAATGAAGAAACTGAATTAAGTTAGATCGACCTGTATATCTCGCATATCGCATACCGGCTGAGTGTCCATTTGTATGGAAAAACGGCACATAGACTGTTAATATTAACAGTACAAATCGCGATCGACCCACTTTAAGTCAGCCTGTTTGTTTACACAAGACAAACAAATGTGGTTCTCATTTAGTTACCTTTGTGAGTTTTAGTGTGCGTCGTACGGCAGTGCTATGTACGAGCTGACTGTGCTGACTGGATACGCGTGCATAGGTGGTCCAGTAGGAAGTAATTCGTCGTAAATTAGTCCAGTAAGTGGCGCGCGGCATACCGGGACGAGTACGTGTGTTCCGTCAGTATGATGACGATGACCACCAACGTCGTTGAAACACGAAAACGCCTAACTACACAAGACCATCCCTTATTGAAGCTGTCCTGATATCGGTTAGCGCCACATGCTGTGTTGTTTGTCAGCCTTGACGGTAGATGAGACGAAGACAGATTGCTATTTCATCCGGAACGCTGAGCACTTTTGCATGTCCACTCGTGCGCCGGTGTCTGGCTCAGAGTGAAAGGATGTTGATTAGCGCGATTATCGGATGCTTCAACCAGCATGCACGGTCTCAGTAAAATCGTCAGGCTATTTCAAGAACAAAGCAAAACTGGTCTTCGACTTCTGCAAGAAATCATACAATGCATGTAGCGTTTTGTATTCTTGGTGTCGACTCCAGGGATTTCCAGCTTTATTCTAGATCTTGTCGTATCCAATGTTCAAGAGTGTTGGGTTGAATACGAATCATAGGTGCCCGGCAAAATGACCTGGAATCGGTGCAGGAGTGATGAGTTCGATACTTTCGAGCAGAAATCAGTTCAAAACATTTCATTGAAAAAATCTTGTGATCACGGTGAGCCTAAATGTCTAAAGAAAAACAGGAAACTAATTACAGTGGTTTAGTATGTATTTGTTTTAGGTACACATCGTGAACCAGGTACCAGGGGGGCAAGTTCGTGGCTTGTCATTTCGACAACCTGGGTTCAGTACGCCCAAAAAGACTTCCGCCCGGATGATCTATGAGTCCGTTGTTTCACAACTAAAGATGTAAACGTGTTTTCAGAGCTCTCTCCGGGCACAGTTATGAAATTTTGGTAAGGCCGGATGTGACGGGTGAGATTTAGAGACCATTCGATGGTGTCCTCAAGAAACAGAGAGGTATTAAAGCGCGCGAATTTAACAAAACCCAATGTATTGGCTAACACCCTAGACGTTTCGCTTATTGAAGAGTCCAATGGTGCGTACACAAGAGAAATTGCCTTCCGAGCTAAAGGCTACTGTTATTCTGTACTTACGATTTGGCATTCGAGACTGCTATGATCCAGGGAGCAGGCTGTCGTTTTCGCGATTTTTTTCTACGAAACGTTTCACAGCCCGATTCAGCACTTGCCACCCAGTACTGTCACATAAATGACATCCTCCCGAAGTATTCAGTAGAGCATAACCGTATGTCGGACAGATCCCATGAATTAAACAACCTAGACATATTATTAGTGACAGCTGAATCAAATTCCCGCCAACATACTACCAAAAGTGGTGGGAGATAAAGCAGTTGCTAGCTTGAATTCCTGAGCTTGGATCGTTTGTCGTCCAGCGTTCTGATTCATATTTGATTATTGGGAAGGGATAGGTATATGACCTGACGAATACGGTCTGTACATTTCGAAACTGAAGTTTAGTATTTCTTCCATAATTCTCACAACTTTCGACAGACGACGTGATGGCTGTAGTCAGCTAACAGTCTTCCACGCAGCCTCACTTTGTGACCTGCGTCTATCATGAAGTTAGTGCGTTGCTTGCGCACAAAACTTGGATGCGCGTCGTTCATAAATCGGAAGCGGAGGAAAGTCCATGTGAATTACTCGTGAGCAAACAAATGACGGCCTTCGTGTTTTGATAAGCCAACTTACGTGTACTGATATCATACACCACACAATAAATGTAAGCTTATTTAAAGCAAACGATCGTATGTTTTAGACTACCCTGGATAAACTGGCTCCGATCAGAACTCTGTGATCCACCTAAGAGTCATGATGAGTAACCGTCAATTGCACAGAAAGCTAACGAGAATTACCGCCTTTTCCTGTATTGAGGTCAGAGGTATCCAGAAACCACAAATACTCTGTTTTTACGTGGTTTTCACAGGATTCTGGCATTTAGCACACCAAGTGTCAACCACGGTGACCTACAGTTGATAAAATGTCCGTGCCTCATTTAACTGTCACCCGTTGCAGTGACCTTCTGGTAATTCGTCATTCGTGGGCCTGCTCACACAATTTTTATCTTTCATTTCTCGTTATGCCATCATCTCTCCTATATCTATCACGCAGGCTACTTTACTTTGTGCATGACACCAAATGCAGCATAACTATAAAGCCAACGTTATTGATCGCTTTGTCAGATTGCTTCCACCATATTCTATGTGGCTTCTCTCTACACCTCCAACTATGTGCTGGCAACTTAGAGCTGCATCGTTCGATTACACTTTCTGGCTCTGCTATGCATATCAAAATGTTCTCCTTGGCCCCAACCCATCTAACTGTATGGGGGTTTGGCGCGAATGGGCGAGATGACATTTCAAATTGGGCGTCGGATATCACTGCACGGAATACATGAGCTATAACCATTTCCGTGTAAAGCGAGTGATGTTTTGCGGTTGAATTACCTCGATTTTCTCGGTTTGCCGTTGGTTTTCTTTATATCATCCTGCTGGCGTGGATGGGCGAGGTGAAAATCGAAATTGCCCCATCACATATGATAGCTGACAAAGGTGTCTCTAACTTATCCGAGTACCTCCTTGGAAAGTTGTTATATTTGCATAGAAATCGATCAACATACCGGAATAAGTCCATACTAGTGTAACGGTGTGAGTTAACTGTCATATACGTCCAAGCTGCATGGAGCGAGTACAACATATATATACTGCTCGCGAAATACACTCATTTGCAAACTAAACTGATTTTAACGGGAGACTCAACTGAATCCCAACTAAATCCCTGGTCTGTGATATTTGAACGGGATTCAGTTGACTCTTCTGATAACACCAACGTAATTTGCAGGTGAGCGTATCTCATCAGTTGCGTGCAATTCGGTTTGATGGGTTGGTTGGTCGAAGGTAACTCGGTGAGTGTATCTATGTGGTGAGCTTCAAGAAGAGTGGAACCGTTGGTGAGCTGGCGAAGAGTCTTCAGCAACCTTGTGAATAGTGTGTTTCGATTATTGTCCAACCAAGACCATATTTGTTGTTCTCCTTTGCTATATTTAACACTACGTAGCTATTGGTGCAGTGGGTGTTCAGTAACCTGTTTGCATTCTTTATTAACGAAAACGAACGATTTGAATGGAATGTTTTTAAGCTCACAGTCAGTAGACTGGTGATTGAGTACAGTGAATGCCTTCTATGAGGCAGTGCCATTACGTCTCGTTTAGGTTGTGTGGAACCTATCAGTATGTGACTGTTAATGATTAACCTCGCTGTGAGGTTATTCCTGGCTTACCAGCAGACAAAGAATAGTGCTTCAGAAGAGATGCACCGTAATTGATGAAAAAAATTACACAGTGGTCCTATGTCCAACAATTTGTCTGAGTGGAATTCTGTCCCATTTACTGGACTACCTTGTCCCCGTTCCGTGAACAGTATAATTGTATCGGCCGCCGAAATACTAAATTTTACGAAGGCATCCGAAATACTAACCCGGCTACTCCCATTTTTCATCAGAAATCAAGGAACACAGACATTTGGCATGACAGTTCCTGTTTACCGATGAAGGACTGAACCGTTCGAACGCGAAGAGTAGCTATATTGGCTATGCATTCCTGCTACTAACTAGCGATCATAACAGCTGAACTTACCGCGTAAGATGGTGCCCCTTGACCTGTGCGTGATACACACAGAAATGTGCTTATGAGCGTAAGCTTAACAGTTGTTGACCAAGTGGTTGAACTTAAATAACCTAGAACACTTAGAAACATCATAAACGAGAGATTCAGCTGGGTTCTAGGTGAGTCTCCCGCAAAACCAAATTGGTTTGCAAATGAGTGCAGGACACTTCAAATTATTGACTAGTTGAATCATTCATTGACAGCTCAGATGTGGCCATAGGCTCAACGGTATTGGCATGAATCTTTAGGTGACCACATCACGTGTTGCTGTCCCTTAAAGGTAAAAATACTTGACCAAAACCGTTCAGGGATATTGCCCAGTCAATATGGATAATCTGGAGAAGGGTTACAGTATCTCAGTATCGCAGGACTTCTCCACTGTTGTTTTATGAAAGAACACAACTATAGCACATACGTCTCAGATGGTTGGTTGTCGTTGTAGACAACTACTTAATTTGGGAATGTAACATTACCGTTACTAGCCGCCGACTACACTGAGGAAGAAAATTCCTCAGGAGGGTACCACTTTGACTGGGTCCCAGGGACGATACCTACCGAAAGTTGGTCGAACTCGGTCAAGAACGTAATAACGATGTCACTTGAACTGGTAACTAAAAGCTTTCCGTCCAGTTGCCGAGCTCGACGAACGGTATTATCCATGGGAACTGGCCACCGCCGAGACAGATCAGAACTGCCTGTTCCGCATGTAATGTTGGTATTCGAAAAATATAGCCTCTGGGTATGTTCCCCGGTTCATTTGTCTGTCCACCTAAAGACTGAACATTGTTGTAGTCAGCTGAACATATGACTTATAGATGTAACCACGTGATAGATATGGTGGGTCACCTTCAAACATCGCGCCTGTTTTATAAGCTTCTATCTAGAACTTCGAATCCCTGTCATCAAACTGCCAAGGGAGAAAGAAGACAAACACCGCAGTACTCTAATATCTCCGGTCCAGAAGTAAAACGCGCAAAGTTATGTAACGTGACAGAAAACCGTAAAGATAAACGGAAAACTACGTTCAGTCAGTTACGTGGTCACTGTCATGGTAGCCGCAATAGCCTGAGTCAAAACACGGGGAGAGTTGGCGAGGCTTGATCAGTATGACCTCGGCGAGAGCCATCAAGTAAGGCCTCAGGTTTCAGTTGGCCTCAAGTCTCAATTATAATGTGGTTGAGATTGGCGGCTGGTTACCATAGCTCTACGGCAGCTGACGGCCGTCGGTCTGAGTTCTGAAACGTCACTTGAATCAGCCAATCCGTCTGACATTCAGATGCGCGAGAAGGCAGACCTTGACCTATCCTCCCATTGTATGTGTAACAGCGATTGATTTATACGTATAGACACCTGAGTTTTCTTGTTCAGCACGTCAATGTTGCCAGCTCTTTCAACAGACTGAATACTATACATTCAAACCATAGCAATTTTTTACTGGTAGAGTGAAACAGTATGTAGTAATAAGAATCCCTTCGTACAGTACCAAACGGTACTCACTGAAGCTGAAAATTGTTTCGTTTTTTGTAGGTGTTCGTTCTAATGGTATTCTGCTGAACTGTGTGGTCCAATTTCAGTTGATTTGAATACGTCTTGTCATATGACGCAGCTTGCAAAAAACAATGGTGGTGTGCTGAGTTTAGTTTTGGTGGACCATAAAAGCTACTCCGTCAAGTTCGCGGTCTCAACTAAACCTAGTTTATTGCCATGCAATCAATTCGTAATTCAAATGTAGGCGGTGTGATTGAGTGCACGTAAAACTCGTTCTCTCACCTGAGCTGTTAGTTAGCCTGAATCGATGTCAGTAGCTGGCAGAGGTTGAACACCACCATGACAAACGCTTAGTCGCGGGGACTGTGAATGGTGGCGAAGAGTGTGCAGCCAGCTGTCAACACTAAATTGATGTTCGCGTCACTCTGATTCGTTACCGGGATTCAAGTTCGCGAACTGTGGTTGACATTTTCCGGTTTACATGAAACTTCATGATATCCTCAACAGTCTGTAGTAGCATGTATAAGGAGAAAATCAAATAATCCGAATGGCTCTAAGTGTAGTAGCCGTTGGTCAAGTAGTCGTTGATCTGTTCACCAAGATTCGTTATTGGTTTGTAAATGTTTCATCGCCATTCGAGCAGACATCGTCAAGGAGCGCACTGATGGTAACTAGGTAATCGAAACTTGGGTTGCGCGTGACCTGAAAAACGACTGCGCCTGAAGAAAGTAAGTTTACGTCGAATAAGCAGCTTCGGATACTGCTGAGAAGAAGCAAGGTGTAGAGGTCTTACAAAAGCTTATTGAAGTCCCAGAAGATCAGAATATAGCATGTGGTAAATCCTTCTGGATCCGGAACCATGCAGAAGAAATATGACAACGGGTTTTATCGTGAGAAAAATAAGCCGGAACTATAGAGGAGAATGTTGGTAGCACAGTTAGCGTAGATGGTCGTTGTTTTGTTAGCTGAGCTGGGCAGTTTAATTCCAGGGAGGCTCAAAGGTCACGTGGTCATCGATCAATCAGGACACAGGATAACAGAGCAACTAATGGAGACGCCGGACCAAAAAACTAATCGTGATCGAAAGTCAACCCCGGCTAGCAGCACGTATATTAACACACGCAACACTACTGGACGCACAACCACCGACCCATCGCTACGCCCCTTAACAACGCACTGACGATGTCAAATCGATTGGTGATGAAATGATGATGCAGTCAAATTGCCCAGTTCATCGAACAAAACAACGACCATAAGCCGGAACTGCCCACACAACTACTGATGACGAAAGCAAGAGGGGTCTACTTCTCTAGACGCATCGTCGAAGATGACACCACACTTGTGTCAAACTGTCATCAGTGTCATTAATTAATTAACATTCCCCTCAAAAATATAAAGGATAGTGAGTGAACGGTGACCTTGCATAAAGAGGTGGGAAAATCACTACTTGGTTCTTTCAGTCTACATTATCATTCCCAAGTTGCTTTTCATGAATTTCGTGAGATAACTCAAAGATTATCAAGAGTACTCAGCCAGATTCGAATTCACATGTCGCAGCGCAACTTTTCAGCCTAGAGAGGGAAACGTTTCACCCCCTACCTGTTCGGAGGTGACGTGGGAGCGCTAGAAAACAATTATTTGCAGAAACGAATGATTTGAAGAAAAAAATACAGAAACCTTCAAACGGAGCTTAACATTTCATGCTCAAAAACTGTAAGCCTGCAGAGATATCGAAACAAATTATGCAGGAATACTGGCGTTTTCCCGTCGGGTCAAGCTGACCCAAAGTACCATATAAGTTTGCAAATTTGGAGCATCATCTGAGGCTCATTTAGGCCCTCTGGTCTAACAGCACTGTGAATAATAGATTTAGAGAAGAAACAAATATCCTTCCAACAGTCCAGGTATATTTACTGTAATTCAAAAGAGAACGTCGGGAGATACCAGCAGAACTTGAGGATTACAATTTTTGAAATGTGATTCTAAGACAAACGCTCACCCCACTTCATGCTTGGACTTCCTGGATGACCGCCGATGCGATCATCGCTCTGGTAGTTTCCGCTTCGGTTAATTCCAACTCAAATTACCACTCAACTAACTGAACGAATATGTTATAGCACACTTAATCATGACCGATATATATCACCAGTATATGACCATCACAATGCATCCGCATCAGTCCACTCCGACCCCTGTCAGTGGGCATTTGTCCCTGGATGTTGGTCATCCGAAATGCGTTATTTTAGTGAGCAATACTCAGGTATCGCGTACACAATAAGTGCAATATTTAGTGATGAAACCTACAAACAAAATCGGCTTGACCAAACTATATCCACGCAAAAAATATAGTTACTGGCGAAACAAGCGAGAGAAAGGATAAGCTGGGTGAAAAGCTAATCAAGCCAGGTCATTTTTCTCGAACAGCTTCGTTGCTTCTCAAAACTCTGGACTATGCCGCATATGAGAGGCCTGGAAACAAGTTTACTTTTCCAGATTGGATGCATCATAATGCGTAGCCTTTCCCAGGTAGTACGAAGTGATAATAACGCGAACTTTGACAAGCAATGGAAACATATCCGATTAAGTAACGTGACAACCTTGATTGTGCGAAACGGATATAAAACTTTCGAAAGTGCATTCTGGCAGTTTGTTAGTAGCATGAGAAAATTTGAGAATATGCAATAGAGATTTCGTCCCGTAAGTGAAGCCAACCTTTAATAAAAAGGCGAGAAGCACTGTACAGCTATTTTAGCCTTGTTGGGACTCATCAGCAATGGGTATCTCAGGAAACTCTAGAGTTTCGAACACGCGATCAATCGGCTAGTATCACACTACTCATAAGGTTGTTAAAAACTCTTCGACAGTCCATGACCCGTTTCACCCTACTTCGCGCCCGTCAGGTAGGCGCAGTTCCCGAATTTCCGTCAACCACACGTTCTACCTGAACCAAATTAGGCGGAATTCGCCAGATACTCTCATTTGCACACTAATTTGGTTTTGGCAGGAGACGTAGCTGAATGCAGCTGAATCCCTCGTTTGTGATGGTCTTCTTCCATGCAATTTGGGTTCAAGTAGAACATAAGGTTGACGGAAAACCCAGGGACTCAAACCAGCTGATTGATCCCAAGAAGGGCAAAACTGGTCGTGGGCTGTCGAAGATTTTTCAGCAACCTTATGAGTAGTGTGCTGCGTCTAGACAATGTATTGCGATACCTCGAATATCGTAGTAACTAAAACATAAGACGGCCTTGTACAGCACAGTTAGAGAATCTAATAAACCAGAGCTTCAGCTGGATTCAGTTGGGTCCCCTGGCAAAATCGAATTAGCGTGCAAACGAGAGTATTTCGCCCACCGATTGGTAGTTAGAAGCTTCCGGCCACGTGCGGCTGGTCGGTATTGTGACTGACTCGCACTTAAAGTATAGCGTCATTCATCCATCACCTCCTGCTGCGTGGTTGAAACGTGCCCCCATTCCTTGTGCGTTGGTGCCATGAGCCGACTGGCTGTTTCCACTGGTTAGGTTTTTTTCTGGGGGGGGGGTTGTTCGGCGATTTGGTTCATGTGATGAATAGCATTGATTACCCACTCTGATCAGATATTAACACAATAACAACTGAAGATAACTTTCTTCCGAATTATGAACCTAAAAAACCTGTTTCTTCGAATTGAAGTGCCAAAGTTTCCCTGAAAGTAGAGCTTAATTGCACTAGAAGCTACTGATTAGTTGGCATACAGGAACACCGGTACCGTAAAATACCGTGTAGCAGCGAAAATGGTGAGCCATTCATGCGAGCGTTTTTTTTTCAGACTTGACCAGCTACGCATAAACTGCTGCAAAGCGGCCCCTCTCGCTCTTCCTAGTCACTACAGGAGAGAAGAACGTCTAGATAGTGGAGGTGTGGAAATGTCCTGGCTAACACCCAAAGGTAGAGGGAAAAAACAGTGTCTCAGAACTATGGACGAATTAGTCTATTGTGTTTATTAATGGAACGGACTTTCGTGACCATATGACGAAGCACTTAGTTGAGGCTAACTTTCTGGCAACTTGTCAGCGTGGCATTCGTAGGCAACATTTCTGTCTCGCAATCAGTTCGCGTTTCTTGGACGAGCTGATTCCTTCAAAGATCGTTTTCCTGCGCTTACACAGTTGTCCTTCAAGACAGATCCTATCACCACCTGTTGGATGGACGATTTCCTACGCGACAGGCGTTTTCAGGCTATTGTTTTTTAACCCCTCCTCACCAAAAGCAAAGGTGAGGAGCTGGGTTTCCAGAGTTTTGCCTTGGGTTCTTTATTAATTCTAGTGTACGTCAACGGTATAGTCCTATGTTTAGATTGCTCCTCTTTGATCTTTACAGACGACGTTAGAATTGTGGAAGAACCTCAAACTAACGAGCTCCAATGGGATATAAATATATTAGCGACTAAGTGATGCTTGTTACCCCAACAGGGTCCCGCTCAAGCAGTATACCTTGAGGACCACTCTGGAGTGCACACCGAAAAATGTTACCAAGATAAGGGACTTAGGAATTCTTCTCCAAACCCGGGAGCCAGTGTACTTTTGCAGTCAAGACAGACAGCAGAGTGCTCCACCTCCTCCACCTAGCCGTGAAATGGAGGAAGCCGGAAGTGTTCCCACCATTTTTCAGGGCGATCTTACGCCATCACTTCGAATACTGTGTGCAGATTTGATGCTTACCGCTCAGAAAGAATGTTATCTTTTCGACATTTCCCGCCAAACACCGCTCTCATGCTGTCAGGCTTTTCAGCTAAAAGCTTTGCTCGAGGACCCCAGTTGTCCTTCAGTCTAGATATCAGCGCCCTGGTGGTATCCCATCCTGCTTGCAACATCAAAATTATTATCATTTCACATCGGCCACCGCTTGGTGTCGTGATTCGGGTCGCCTTACTTCCTGCATAGAGCGGGTGTTAAGCGAAGACGGGCCACTGCTGACACCCCCTCCTTGCCTTTTCACTCAATTTTTCTTTTCACTCCCCCAGCTTATTAAGAACACGCCCTTTTTGGCCCATTTATTAGGTGACCACATTCGTCTTGCATCGGTCTTGGCCAAAACATATGCCTGTCAGCCGGCGCTGACAGCCTTAAGCATATCGAAATCAATCAAGCTTCAACACCCGGTTCATCTATTTGCTCTTAATGCCCGCACTCTGAAGCAAGCAAGACAACAGACTGCTCTTCTTCACACACTGGCTTGAAATGGATATGTATTGCGTATCGGAAACCAGAATTCAAGCTTCAAGTGCAATCGTTAGGGATAGTTGTCCCATCACACCCCATTTGCTTCTGGCTGCGAAATTATGGTGATGAAGATGCTGTTGCGACAGGCTATGTGGGGATTAAGCGGGAGGATCCTTGCTTGACTTGACAACTGTTGATAGTCACCTCTGACCGCATCGCCATTAGCTACCGATGGCGTAAAGCAGTAAGTGACTGCTGATCACTTTGGCATACTTGTGGATTCCGACCATGAACTCGTCCGGAGTCCCATCTATCTTCGCTTATTGAGGCCCGGTAAGGATCGTACAACTGGCTTAGCAACTGAGGGGCTCTCAGACCCCGAAGTTAAACGAATATATCAGAACCACCTTCTGAACTCCCTTCCCTCGTCGGATGTCAATTCACACCGGAACGAGATCACTACATCCTTGCACAATGCAGCAGTTTCGCCTGTGACTCTGCAGTGCCAGCCCCTCTCAGGCACTGGATATCAAACAGAACAATGGAGCTGCGTGAATCTCGGAGAAACGTTCCCTCTGGTCTACAGCATGATTCAACCGATACATTATCACACATCAAGTGAAACTCAGTGTACATGCCGACCCTGAAGCCTGCTGGATACGGAAGGCTAAGGAGTAGGGGAACAATGCCGAGAATGCCCAAATATTATTTCGGTTGATCTCTGTGGCTGGCCTGCGAAAAATGTTTGTGAGTGAAACCATTAAACTGAGGCGACCATTATCAATATGGAAAGCTACTTCGATCGCCAGGTCGACCACTATGAAAAACAATTCTCGTCGCCATCTGCTGCCACTCACTCAGTACGCTGTTCCCAATATCCTGGGGAAAAAAACAGACCGTAGGGCTTAATTTCAGTCCGATAAAGGACCCTCTCCTATCGATCCACCAATTTTAAAATGCTTTTCGCGATGTGTGTAAACCAAACAGCATTGGTTGTACTCGTCCCTACCGTCTGCGGAATTGCTTGGGGGGGCTTGCACGTTAAGACCACTAGGAATATCAACTGGACACTAATTAAAGTACCTACATTAACCTTTAACTTAGAAAGGACCCCATAATTGTTGGTGTCACAGTATCTGTTCAAACAGTTAACTTCGCCTTGAATAAAACCTAGGAAGACGTGTAACGATGTGGCATGCATCTGGTCCATAACCCAGTTGTGCAGAACTTGTTGTTGGGGTGTAAACTGGCCTTGTCAGCTAACCGGGTGGAATATGCATCTGTGTGGTCTGGGAATCAGCACAACAAATTTGTCAACTTTTCAGATTGCCACACTGCGAATACGGCAACTAGTGCAGAGTGACAAACCTTCAAATTTAGTGGTTCTGTGTGGCCTTGTAGTACACACTGTTTTGCGTCACACTGCTATGAAGTTTTCCACATATTCCTTTCTCATCCTCAGTCTGCTTTATGCGAAAATTCATACAGAAAAGTCTTCCATAGGAATGCGTTGTCTTTAATGTGTATCCTGCCAGCGCATAGATGTTCAACCAGAAGTTTCGGAAACGTACTTTTCGGTTACTGGCCTCACCTCATCGACAACTGTATTGAATCAATACGTAGCCTCATTACTATCGTAACCGCGCTTCACATACAGAATCATCGTCTGAACCCGGTCGCCCCGTTCCAGATGGAACCGGTTCATTTTGGGTGATCGACACTGTCGCAAATGTCCCTCTCATCTTCAGTGTCCCCAGTCTAGATACGGTCATCCACAGTCAAATGGGTGCAATGATTAAAATGGAGGGATAAGAAAGTACCCAGGAGATAACCGATATTTTTTCGAATTTACCATACGGTGCCGGGAGCTTCAGTACCTGAAAACTTGCGGCTGTCTGAAGCAGTTTTTGGTGGGCATGTCTAAATTGTCTTGTATGCTTACAAACCAACACCACATAACTTGAAACGAGACATTCAGATGAAGCAACCTTTTAACCACCATCACGGTGACTGCCCATGGTGTTTTGTAACAGGTGATACCGTGTATGTGTAGAAAGTCCACTGAGAATCATTACGATCATCAATGACAACAGAACGTCAATGTTCACCTCTGATTCCCCGCTGCCGTACAACCACAACTTACTTGAAAGCCTTATTATGATGAAAAGAGTGAAGGTGACTGGAGAAGAGACATAGTGTTGGCCTACCACAATCACTCTGAGATACCTACAACTCCAGATTCTCATTCAAATAATCCGGATAGGAAATGACAACATGAGCTCCATTAGCATCCCCCAAACATGCACAGGGGGATCAAGTCTCACAGTCATACAACAAAACAGCCACCAATGTAGCCCGATACACGCGTCCCTTGAGATTCAGGGATATACCGGTTGCCGCCATGGGTGTCTCAAATAAGCAAGCTTGACCCAAAATGAGGAGATTCATGCATTATCCTCATCCGTAACATTACACTCCGAACGTATACAACTCCCCAAAACTCCACAATCTTGAGTACCCTTCCTTGGACTGTAATTGATATGTTGAGTGACTGCTTGTCCAGGAATATGACCTTACAATTTGCGGAAGCAGAGCGCATGCCAAAGGACGTAATGACTTCGACCACTTAATCCAAAAACACCGGTACCTTATTTTCCTCTTCGAAGGCGAGAATGATGTCACCTGAATATTCCAGATCAACAAGGTTTTCGTCAGTAGCTTTCTGGACATGCTTGAAGACTTTGCTTTCGTCTAATCACCTCGTCGACCACGAATGAGGTATGTAGCCCTTTCAGGCGCCAGTTTTTTTGGAGAAACCCGCGTATACCCCCACACGCCTGCAAGCCTGAGGCTACAAAGAGCTTGGGGACTGCGCCTACCTGATGTGCCCCAAGAAGGGCAAAACCGATCGTGGACTGTCGAAGAGTTTTCAGCAACTTTATGAGTACACTACATCTATACAAAGAACTTATTGTGTCCACAAACTTTCTCTTTGCTGAGAAAGCCTGTTAGGGCAAACAGACCGGTCAACCGATTCGAATGTCTTAGAAATCCACGAATACTAAAGTTGTGGGCCATTTATACATATAACGTTGTTCTAGCACCTAACGGGGTGTGAAGCTGTGTTGAGTCTTGCTTTTTCGGGTATTTCTTGAAACTGAATAACGTGATATGTGAGCAAATAGTGAACAAGTGACCATTAATTTGGTACCAAACAATGATTCTGCTAGGCTTGGTTAAGGCATTAGACGATGCGCTTGGAGAAAACTATGAACCACCGATGAATTTCAGTTTGATTGGTACTGCGAAATGGATAATTGACTATGACCTGTGTTAGGCTGGAATATGTTCCCTGGTTTGCCTGCCACATTGTACTACGCTTATGCTTCCCTCGCATGTTATGCGATGTCAAATGTGGTTGGTCCTGAATGGACTGAGCAAACAGCTAAACAGCTATTCTCCGGTGTAGGCCCGACGGAATTAGACAGAAGGACGAATGGGTCGAGGCAGTCACCAGAACGCCTAACTGATATCCATTACTTATCGTGTAGGAACAACTAAAAGGTCGAAATAATCAATTTGTGTGGAGGATATGATGCAGCCAAGCCAGTCATTAGTTTATTCTGCATAACGCTGGCAAGGGGAATTCACTCCTAGCTCCACTGTAAGAATATCATTCCCGAATGTCGGCAGCGTTAAAGCGAGTCACTCGCATAGGTCATTTACATAAAATACAGGTACAATATATTAAAACTCTAAGATCCCTTCAACATCTCACTAACCGTTTTGTCCTTCGTGGGCCCCATTGGATGGGCGTCGTCCTCGGGCTTCCATCAACTATAATACTAAATTGTACGCCATTGACGAGATGCACTAATTTACAAATAAATGTAGTGTCAAAGGAAGACTCAACCGAACCTCTCGTTTATGGTATTCTTCAACTGAATGTGCTGCACAGAGGCCGCTTCACGTTTTGATACGATATTCGAGTTATCGCAGTAGATTTTCTTGATAGGACACACTAGTCTTCGACAGCCCACTAGCGCTTTCACCCTTCTTGGGTTTCATCAGGTAGGTGTAGCTCCAGAGGTTCCACCAACCCTATTTCATGTCAAGACAATATACTGCAATATCTCGAATATCGTGGTGACTGAAACATGAAGCGGTCTTTCTGCAGCACATTTAGCTGAAGAACATCATAAGCGAGAGTCAGCTGAACTCGTAGTTAATTTGTATCACACTTACAAGGATTTTGTTCTGGTGAGTTCTAGGAGGATAAACTACTCATACGAAAGGTACTGGATCAACCGCATTTGACAAATTGGCAGGGTATCTTACAAATTAAGTAGGTTATTTCAGAAAATGAAGTGACTCCGTAGTTATTTCGCGCGCCATATGAAACCAGGTAGATGTCGAGTGAAGGAGTTATGTGTTTGATCAAAAGAGCAGACGGGCAATGCGGTTCAGAACGAGCGTTAGAGCTGGTCCCCGAAGACGAACCGTATAGTAAATTGCTTCAAGGGTCCCAAAGTAACTCAGTCATCAGGAGTATCGAATGTTCCTTAGACAAAGGCAATATAGGAACGCTTATTTCACATACATTTAACTGTCTGCGGCCAATTTGACCCCATGCTATACCTGTGCTATTAAGTCATTTCAGCAGTTTTCACAACTCACCTAGTGGCATTTGTATGCGAATAAGGCATAGAAACTTCAACGGTGACAGTGAACGAAATAATTATTAAAATGATTAAAAGACCTGAAGGGGGATCTCTTCCTCTGCTGGATACCATAAATGTTGTATATGATGTTAACGCGTAAGAATTTATCCAAAAATTGAAATATTTCGTCTGCTTTGAGCTACAAACAACACACGGTTCTGGACGAAAAATAAACATGCATGTTCATCGTGCTCAATCAGTGCACATCAAAGTTTACTCGTCCGGAAGATACTAACTCGAATATGGTAAAAACAACAAAGTATGTCAGCTTCGGCACTGCGCATAGGGTCGATGGAATGGAATGTTTGTCGCAAAAGACTTGGGATAGTATTTCCCGACCAATTGTTTAGCGTGAACATCTTTAGGACATTTTCGAACACAAACAGACTTGAAACACTGCACAATTTACCTAAATTTCTTTGTTTTGAATGGCCGTTATAGCATTAGTGGCAAGATACCACCCGTGAGACAGCCACTTAAGTATTTACATAATAATCGGGGCCACCTGGTTTACCGAGGAGTGTGAGCTCACAAGCGGCAGTGCTCGAGCAGCTAACACATTGATATTGCCTATGGACGCCGCGCATCCATACTGCGTGATACATAAATTTCGTATCGGAAACGCTGAGAGTAGGTAATTCGAAGCGATTTCTATCCAGTCCTTGAACCTAATGTTTTAGACGCACGGAGAACGCAGAACACTCTTCAGGAATTTGGGTGTAAACATTCCGAAGACGACAAGCTTTTGTCAGTTTACAACATTCATCCCAGCCACAGTGCACCTTGAGTTGGCTGAGTTATCCTTCTACTTGGGTGCGGACGACTCCTAAATATTGCCAGTATTGGAGGGATTTGGTCCAAAATACTGGATTAAATATTTCAGACGTTTCAGACAGACAACGATTGCGGGCGTCTTTCGGGCACGGCCACCGGTGTGTGCCTATTCGGTACGGTCTAAATCAATGGACCGGACGGTTTTGATAATCATGTGGTGGTTCATGTAATATCCTTAAGCGCTCCTGTCTACTGATTTTAAGACTACGTCTGAACAACAAAACCTACGAATATAAGGTACGGTGACGGTTCCATACCTGCTTGAGTTCAAAACTGATGATTTTCTTGAACAGTGCAGGGGAAAATATCGGCCTTCGAAAAAGCTTGTTTTTTTTTCGGGTTTCACAACTGTCTGTAGAAAACGGGATTGTCCACACGAATAAAATCGATAGCGTGTGCTAGTTAGGCGTGAAGTATCCACTTTTATCCAACTGCCACGTGGTTTCGGATAGCCGAACTCAGCGAGTTCGCTTGTCGATTGCACTCCAGTAGACAGTGTAAACCTATCGATTACAACCTGTCGGATGCATCAGTAAAAGAAAGCCAATGGAGAGTAGTCACTACGTAGGCCACAGAACAGGCAGACGCATCAGTCGAATAGTGCAAATTATCCGGGGTAGAATTCAAACTCCAGATGCATGGCCTCCAACGGCCAGACATGAGCAAATGCCTGCTTATAAAATGCGCGGTATTTTTTCTCGAGTCCGACCAGCTGACGTCAAGGAATTGGTGATCCTTGCAGTATCATTGCTTATCCATTGGGTTCATGGAGATGAGTGCATTTGTACAATATTTCGACTAGCAGGAAACCCGTTATAGAAGATATATTGCCAAAATTGTGGTAGAGACCCAGCCTTTGTAACTACACCTCGAACGACTGGACACAAGTGGTGTACTATGATCCGGTCTGTCCGAGGTTATTCCTTATGGTTAACTTCATTGACTTCGTTGACCTTTTTTCCTTTGAAAATCAACACGGTTGAGAAAGGGCTGATTCAAAAACTTTGAAAAAGGTTTTACGGCACCGGTTTTTTCGTGATAACCCTAGACCATGATAAAGAAACACCCAAGAATCATATAGGGGACAAATTTCGTTACCCGAACTGGCTGTTTGATCCATCCCAAAAAGAGACATTATGGCTTTTCGCCCATCCTTCTTTTTATGCATTCGCAAATTCATATTACTGCCTTTCGCTGGTCACCAACTGAATGAAAACTGTAGGCTAACATCGCTCAAAGCAAGCTACCGGGAACCGGATAAGCGAACAGAATATACTGCAGTTTGCGGTATACATGGACATAAACTGTAGTCACTGACTACCAGACCGGCAGTTAGATCAATTCATTATATGCTTTCGTCGAGTCTTCATCGGCTTCTTTATAAAGTGGAATTAAATGGTCGTATCACTTCTCACCTGCTGCGACACATACATTCCTTTGGAGGTAGCTTAGTGCTTAAGGCACGAACTTGCTGACCGGAAAGTCCATGGTCCAAACTCAACCTCTGCATCTCGACCGCCCCTGTCTAGGCTTGGGCTACCTGACCGTATCTCAGGTCAGGTAGCTCCCTTCGAGTGGTACGGCAGCACCGATAGGGTGTTACAGTTGCAAGATTACCTTACCTTTTAGATGGCGGCACCCTTGAAGACTCTCTGCAGCTTACCTTAAACATACTGGCCATATTGTCGGTCTTGGACAGAAAGAACTATCAGACACCAGAACATTTTTGTTTGTTTCAGGTGAAACCATTCCCCTTAGTTCAGTGGGACATAACTAGAAGTTATCAAATTAACCTGAGTTCTCCGCATTACCATAGTAAGTGAACCCTGCGCAACTTCCTCCAGAATGCAACCATGACCTCCAATTATCGCTCAACCCTGAAAGTTCAGAGTTGTAAAAATTGAATTTACCATTTGCTCCACTTGCGTATTCTCAGTTCAGATGACAGTCCATCGACATTTTTATTTCATTCCAAAGGAAACCGAAGATGACTTGAAACCGTGTGGTGATTAGCGGCCCGATATTAGTGATTTTTTGGATTCGGCTGCATGGACATTATAGCCTTAGCACACATGCACAGTGAGTTTCCCTCTGACTGTCAGTGGTGATCCAAATGTCATAATGAGCCCCTTGCGGTCTATTTGGCTGTCAAATGTTTCCGCCTCCTGAAAGATGGCTCTCTTGCCATCTGCACAAACCACTCGCCTCTTACTTCTGCCTTCTTAACTAAGTGGAATAACCAGATCATTTGTAAGTGCTGTAACCCAAAAATACTCTCATTTGCACACGAATTTGGTTTTGACGGGGGTTCACCTTATTCCAGCTGAATCTCGCGTTTACGATGGTTACCTCTTCGGGGACCTACCTGATGAACCCCAAGAATCACGAAATTGGTCGTCGGCTGTCGAAGAGTTTTCAGCACCCTTATGAGTAGTGTGTCAAGTCCGGATGCTGTAACCTATGTTTATCAAACATCCGATTTATTCTTGGCTTTACTAGCATTTTTGCAGATGTGCTGTCCGGCTATCATACCCCACATCTTTCTTCTCTTGACTTCTCCGTCCTTGATGTAGCACAGCCTATTACTGTTGAAATCTTCCGATTATCTTACAATACCTCATTGCGACTTTGTGCGCTCCTGCCTCTCAATGATCATTTAACAGTCCTTGTGATATTTTTACCGGATACCTGCTATTCTTCATAACCTCTGATAAGTTCCTGAGTAATTTGTCCGTTACCTCACCCCAGCAAGAATAAAATTAACCAGTCGATGATTTTTACGATCCACCATGTGTAAGAAAAATCGTTTGTAGTCAAAACACTGTATTATCTTCCAGCGAAGTAAAGTTCAAAGGCACATTGCCATTTATCCTGGATATTTTTTTGCTTCTCTTTGTCTCTTACATTCGTTCAGTGTCTTTTTATTTCCTCAGCTGTGTTTGACATTTTGTTGTGGAGATGTCTCTGCGGAAACGGCTGCAAATGTTGTGGAATTCTAGGTATCATTCTTCTGAACTGGAACCCCTAAATGTTGTGTCGGTTTGCTTCCAACCTCTTCACTGAACTTCATCATCTGTTTTGGAATGACTATTACACAGTTCCTGTACACTGACGCGCTTCAGTGACCCCGTCAAAAGCTTTATCGCCAAATGAATGTCGCTGTCATAACATCGGATTTCAGAGACTACTGGTCGCAGCCATTCCATTACAGAAGACTTTACCGAAAAATGCGGACTGCTCATCCGTGGAATTCGTTTTACGTTCCAGCCCTATTTTTATCAGAAGATAGAATGATTTAGGTTTATGTACATCACGTGAACCCAATCCTACATCATTTGCGCCCTGTTTGAAGAAGAAACCACGTGATACACATCAAACAACCTTTCCCGTCCAAGCACACCAAAAGCTCCGAACTGACTCCTCTTGCAAGTTTGTATTGAAAACGTTTTTAGGCTTTTTCGTCCCCCTATGATGACACCTACAAAGTTATCAGTTGTGATAAATTCTTTGTCGCAGCTCGTAACGACCATCTTAAGGTTTGCCGTTTGAAGCTCGCACACGTTCAGGAACTTCATGTAACCCAAGAAGATTCTGCCCATCTCCAGCCTGTCAACTACATCCACGATTATACCTATTCCAGGTCCCCTACAGGTCTACATCAATGTACGCAACAAAAGACAAGTTGGGCTCTGCAGCGTGGCTCGGTCCAGTGACTGCACCACGCACTGTGCGCGTGACTAATAGGCAGAACTCGTGTGATTCGCCGACGGTCTGTTTGTCACGCTGTCACCATTTTTAACCAGTGCTTTGTCATGCATCTCTGCTTCACGTCTTAACTCCAATTCACACGCTTTCGATGCACGTCGCCATCCGCATTCTCTCTTGTCTGGTGGGCTGGTCTAAGCAAGTACAAGAAACACTACTACAGCGTGTACATTAGTGGTTATAACACAATTAATCGGTCTATTTGATCACAGCTGTTTCTTCCGTAACTTTCAGTCTCGGCTTATCTTGTTTTCCCAAAATCAGTGTGAAGGGGTGGTTACCATAGCATACTGAGTATATTCAGTCCAGAATCGCACCGCATGCTATATCGAGCAAAACCGTTGATTCTGTTGTAGAAAATGAACAAAATCATGGTGACATGACTTACCACGAACTTGTCGGTTGGAATTTCACTACGGTCGAGGCAACGTCACTGATCTTAATCGTTACAATCGTCACAGGTGCACACCAAGAGTACATGACATCTAGTTTATTTCATTACACAGAATAATGAGTGAATGGGGTGGGGTTGCAATGCCTGCCTCACCAAAAAATACCAGAGACAACCGAATATTCCGTCTTATCATACAACTTACAGCAATAGGGAAGGCGACAAATACACTCGTTTACATAGAAATCTGGTTTCCACGGCAGACCCACCTGAATCCCAGCTGAATCACTCGTTTATGCTGTTCTTCTTCAGTTGAATTTGCTGTAACAGGCAGCCTCATGCTTCAGTTGGCACAATATTCGAGATATCCCGGTACATTGTATAAATGGAACACACCAATCATAAGGTTGCTAGAAACTTCGAGAGCCCGCGACCTGTTTCACTCTTCTTGGTATGCAAATAAGTGCATCAGGTGCATCAGGTAGAACATAAGATTGACGGAAGCTCGAGGACTGCGCCTACCTGGTGGGCCCCAAGAAGGACTAAACCGGTCGTGGGTTGTCGAAGAGTTTTCAGCAACCTTATGAGTAATGTACTACGTCCATATAATAGAGGAAGCGCTTCCATTTCAAACCAGCTGGTTTTGCGTTACAACTTCGAGAATGTCAGGTGTCATCCTGAAGTCATTTTGGAATCTGTTCTGGAGTGAAAAGCGTCTACGTCCAATGCGATCTGTCCGTCTTTGGTGTGCGGAATTTGTTCATCCATCACGATATAGTGGAATGCTGCTGAAACTTTTACGAAGCTGTATGAGGACGGAACAAGCATTGTGTAAATGTTTAGTGCAGTAGGATCTTTGGGGAGGAATTGCTCTGAGATAGAAAATTCGCATAGTATCCCAGATATTGACTTGTTCTAGCCTTATAGGGATCAGCAGCCTGAAGGGGTCTGACAGTTAAACGTACAGCACAGATGGTGTTGCTGACGATGATGACGATGCTAATGATGATGATGTTGATGATGATGATGATGATGATGATGATGATGACGAGAATGATGATGACGAGGATGATGATGACGAGGATGAGGATGATGATGAGGATGATGATCGTGATGATGATGATGATGCTGATGCTGATGATGATGATGATGATGATGATACTGATGATGATGATGATGATCTACTGCAGCGGATGATGAACATGAACCATGGATCAACAGTGGTTATTCCATTTGTCTAAGTAGAAGCTGAGAACATCTCGAGGTATTGGCGCGTTTAGTCTGTCGATGGTAGCCCAATTTTGTGTCTTTTACTCCAACTTTAACGGCCTAGGGCCTTAGAATATCATGTTAGCAGAGATGAAATGTTCCCCGGAGATTTCGTCCTGTAAGTGAAGCCAGTCTATGCTGAAAAGCTGAAAAGCAGTGTGCTTTTCGGCTTTTCAGTATAGACTGGCTTCACTTATAGCAGGAAATCTCTATTAAAAGTCTCTAACCTCCTCAAACTACAGGCGAATGAAATGTTCCTGCCCCTCGAAGCTGAAATGCCGTTTGGTCGGAAAGACCACACAGGGCAGTGCTGGAGTGATACAGTGTTTTGAAGGGTAACCAATGAAAGGGCTATCTTATTGCCGAGATGTATTGGAGTCACAAGATTATTCAGCTACGGAGAGTATGTACATAAATAATGTGCGTTCAGATCGCCATTGCAGACCACCCATGAACTGAGTGACACAATCTTGGTGCTAGTCACGTTTGGCTGTTCAGGTCCAAGAAACGTAAAGGAGTTGTCTATCATTGTGACGAATAACCAGAATGTATATGTTGTGGCTACAGTCTCTTCAACTACATTTCATGGAGTACGGACTGTGGTGAAGTAAGAATTTTCCCTCAAAGTTGTTGGTGCAGACGGGAAGTATATTCAAAAATGGTCATGGCACTACATTTCATTGTGATGCAAAGCTACCTCGAAGGCTCTGCTTCAGGAACTTACTGCCTACCTCCCGTTGAAAAAGCCTTGTTTAATTGCGGAGATGTTGAAACGACAGTTGTAGCAATTTGATATCATTGTGCTTGTTAACAGTAAAGTAATTGCACATGTTGAGTAAATTTGAGCGCAGCCTTGAATCACACCAATAAACACGAAGAGGTTCGTTATTCAGCCAATCAAGGCTGCAAGGTTTTATTCTACTTGAATCATTCAGTCGTATGAGCCAGTAAACCAAACTCAGACCTGATAATCAAGTAATTCCGTTTCTACTAATGGAACAAATCTGCACAAGCACCAAGCTGCCGACAGCTTCACCCATGTATAAACTCCGACTGTGGAGTTCGTCAGTTCGTCCAAGCCACCCATCGTTCGGAGTAAGAACACTATTCACTTTGATCTGTTCGCTTTTGTGATCTGGATTTCAAACATGCAGTGGGGAGTTTTTAGTGGAAAAAACGCGCTCTCTCTCACGGGTATGTGACTCACGCAACCAAGACAGGTGTTCGGAAATGACTCTTTTCTCACTGAATTCTGCATTAGTTGGACTTTTTGTCAGTAGTTTCCTAAATGGATGAACTCAATAATTAAGCCGAAATCGTATCACATAACAGGCAAGTATCCTTTCTGAAAAAAAATTTTATCAGCAAAAGAGTGAACATTGATTTTTCAAGGCCATTCTTACCAAAGTCCCAATATGACCTGTTTGAAAACCCAAGCATCCTTATGACAGAGACGATTCCAAATTTGTTGGATCACCGCTGATTCTAGTCATATTATTGGCCTCATGGTATTGTTTGTTTGGCTTGCCTGATCATCCAGACAGATCAGAAATGGCCCAACTCCTTGTGAGGTTACATGTTATGAATAGTAAACACTTTTTTCTAAGATTGATTCCAAGTTGCCGCAACACCGAACTGCATAATACCGTGTGAAGTCTCTGGGTTTGCATCAGTGTGCTCATCCTATAGGATAAACATAAGTAGACATTCATCGAGTCATTTCTGTATGACAAGATAAATGAACACAGAAGAAATTTCAGGTTAAAAGACTACCTGACATCGGGCCTTACCAGTCGCAAGGGCAGTGAGATCACGAGTTAAATTGGAATAACTGAATTTTTATGCATGGAAGTACTGATATGCATGCTCTTGTAGGTATTCACGGCTTGATTGCTGAAGAGAGATCTGGGTGGAGAGGTTAAGACAAGTCAATGAACACATCTGAAAAGAAATTGTGGATATTAGGAAAAGAAGGTATTTAAAAGGCAACATGTACGCGTGGAAATGGAGATAAGACTTGTCTGGGGACTAAATTTCAGATGTCGTTTATAGAGATGAAAGACTTCCTCAAACAAGCCAGGAAATAGGAGAGTACAGTAACAGTACACGACCACGGAGAAGCCACTACAGGAAGCTAACTTACACACAGAATTGTGTGGACGGTTAAAACGGTGTAAAGTACTGTTAGATAGAGTTTAGCGGCTTTGAAATGATCAGCAGTCCTCTTATCAACCTTCAATAGAGACACCAATAATTCGACACCTTTGGAGAAACCGTTGGAACTTGAACAGTCCTAATTAAGATGGAAGATAAATTTAATCGTAGATATTTGAAGCAGTTAGCATTGATCCCCGTATTGGTGGCCGATTCTACCAACAAAAATCACTCAGGGGTACGTCAAATCGTTGGTCAATGAATGAACAAACCAGCTGGAAGAATTATGCTCCTAATTGATCGTCCCAATCGGTCGAAAGACATTTGACGCTGAACACGAGAGGTCGTCCTTAAGTTGACAGCCAACCGCATGAATTTGATGAGACGAACAATAGCGGAATGGAGACCTACTGTTTCCTTTGTTCGGAGTTATGGGCAAGCTACGGTGGACAGTCTGTCAATGTGTGTGCAGATGTTCCGCGAGCCTCGTCCGATCATTCAGGTTAGCTGGCATTGTTTAACCGATCGGTCATAGGCGTAGGCTTCGGCGCATTGTCTGCCCATAATTGTGACTGTCTCTGGCCTTGTCTGCATTCTGCTCTCCACCTCATCTGCATTTGTAGGACGTTTGGCCCTCCCCAAATCATGTGATCGCGTCAGGCCAAGGGTCTGCAACCTAAGCGTCACACGCACACGCCAATTTGCTTGCTAGGTGTTCCAAACAAGGGTGTGTTGGTGGGAGTGGCGTGACTGAGTTTACAGGACGTGGACCAATAACCTTAGGTTTATGCTCGACTGCCGGCTAGCTACAACTTCAGCAGTTCTTGTGTTAGTCGATAATTGTCATTTCAAGTTGCCCATTCAAATGGGGTGGTGATATTAAAGGCGCTGTATGTTGTTTTCTACAGGAAAGAAAATGCAAAGCCAAACAAATTATTAGTGCAGCATGGTGCAGCATCACACCAGTTAACAAGCTCAGTGAACAAGACGAACAATTGCTGGTGAATTGCAGAAATAATAAATAAATAATCTGGATTATGTAAAACCAGCTTTCTGTTATACCCGGTTGATTAGCACTCTTACTGAAGTCGAAGCTGATCCATCACTGGTTGTCCTAAATAAGCCAACCAAATAGCACACAGCCCCCGTTGTGAGGACTACGCAATGATTGTCGATATGGTTCCGGATGATACTTGGAACATACAGGTATTATTCTAACCATTTCTTAACCTATGTTGACCGGTGAACAGAATGTTTCGTCTAGAAAAAACATCGATTCTCATTGATAACGTTGCACACTGAGGTTAGATTTTAACCGGAAATGAGGTTGGGTCCAGGATTTCTCGTGAATACGCTGGTCTTCACGTGTGACTTGTTAAAACCTAGATTGTATGCAGAACTCCCGTGAGTCCTTTTTCTTTTAGCTGAGAACGTTACACATGCACATCTGCTCAGGACATCACTGAAAATGCGAGCTGCACAATTACTTCCAAGCAGCGTACTACTCATGAGTCACATGCGTTGTATTTACAAAATGTCGCGCAAGGGACACTTAAATTTACCCAGTAACTTTCTTCTATCACAGATCATATATCACGGCTAAGTACTGAATCTCCGCGCAGCAACCTTCGGAGTGTGTAAGTAGCAAACAAGGTTCGCCTGCCGCCTCACCAGGCCACTTGACTAGAATTTCAGCCCCTGCTGGAGCATTTACCACTCAGTGATCTGACACTTAATGCCCAGAAATTTTAGAAGTGAAATGACTTTCGGGTTCAATGAGCTCTTGAACCTGACCCCTTGATCTCTGAAAAGAAGTGATGTATCCTTGTAATGTATTGCCTTGTTCCCACTTTGTCGGTTTGGTGAGCGATTTCACTTAGACAGTGATTGTAAAAATAAGGTATCATGTGTAGTTACTGTAGCAGCGGCTTCTACCGTTCAAAAGCAGTAGTAAATTGTTTTTTCATTGTCATTTCGCGAAAATTCAGTAGTGAACACGGCGTATCAGAAATGCATCCGTTTTTCCGTTGAGTATACTCTTAAAACCGATTGTTTCAAGTATGTTTCAACCAGAATTGGCTGACACATCAATCAAGTATATTGAAACTGCTGATCATGCTCTTCAGAGTTAACAAAATAGGAAAAAATTTTCACACAGTAATTCCTCAGTTATCAACCTTATAACATGCAATGACCTAAAGGGAAGTGAGTTTACTGAAGTGGAAACTGTCAGCCATAGGTACCCCAAAACAATTTAGAAAAACTCGGGACGCAACAAGAAATACCCCATAAAGAACAGCTGCTTCTAGATATGTATTCCTTTTTTAATAATATCCGAGAGAACTGCGTCTTTTGCTTACACACTTAGCTCAGTTAAGTGAAAAATCAACACACTCCGTTTGTCTTACAAAAACTGTGCTCACCAGCAAGAATCTCTTGCGGGGACATTCATAGTCAAGTGACCTGCCTTGGGAGCGAAATTTGGTCCCATTGCTACTTTTGGCTACGTAAACCAGCTCAGCTTGACGAGGTGGCGGGTCGTTAGTCTATCCTTATAGCGGGTGACTGAATGGGTGGGGTGACGGCAACATTGTTCTTTTTCAAGGGTGGGCGCTAAGTGGCAGTCATCGCCTGGCGCAAGGGACATGCGTAGCTGTCAGTCCACCGCTCAGTTGTGTGGATTAGCTGAGTGTGACCTCATATCTTCACTTCATTTGGTAGTGTGCTTACCTTGTCCAACATTTACAACACGCCCCTGGGTTACCAAAGCAGTGGTGGCGGCGTTCACATTGCCTAATCAAATAGACTTCTAACCTTGGAAGTGAAATTCGGTGGAATGAGGATAGAGGGATTGACCATAATTTCGTGCGACGGCTGTCGACCCGCACGTGGTACAAAAAGAAGGACATTTACAAGCGATTTGATTGGGGTGAGGAGGATGTACCCACTCAACTGCGTACTGGGGATATCTCCTCGACTGGGAATGGAACGTTTGCAAGCTAATTGCCAAGCTCGGCGAACAGATTAACGATCATCTGATCAACCGCCGTAGTTGAAGTGTGTTGGACTTAGAGCGAGCAACAGCCAGCTGTTCAACTTCCAAACCCCCACACGAAATTTCGTGTTCCAGTTAGTATAGCACATTAGTAGAGATTCTACAGGATGCAGTGAATGTTTGGTTAACGCAAATAGGTAAGCTTTGTGGTGTCAACAACGTTTTGAAGCCTGGTGAGAGCGGTACAGTGCTTTGAGAACTGCTCAGGAAAAATCTAGTCAAAAGGGCGACTTGTGTGCAGGACTGAAGGAGGCTAAAGAGGAGTTGAACTGTAGCTCCTGTAGTGATGGGTTATCACCATCAGTAATCGTAAAAATGTAGACCTAAGTTGCCACAATAGTCGCGTCAGCGTAGGAGTTCGATAGAGTTTATTTCGAAGGCTTGGATCCCCAGGGGAATTTCCGAAAGCCAACTCAGAACAACCTGTTTGCTTTCAAAGACTGGCGAATGATCTTACTGCTGGACCACTGAAAGGCTCCTACCGACATATGCTTGTGTCATGTAAAGTTATTGTTCTTGGCTGGCAGCATGGCAGGAAAACAGCAATCTTTAGATGTTGGAATCATACAGGCTGTAAAATTCCAACATCGAAAAATATCAGTTAGGCACTGATAAGCTCGTTGGGTAACCGGGGTCGGTGAAAAGCTATGAAGGTAAGCTGAGAGTTGTACTCTCGAGGGCAAGGGTTCGATTTATGTAGCAATCAAGTAATTTATGGTACAAAGACTAAAGCTTCGAGGTTGACGGCTAAGACAGGTTTCCGTCGTTGTGAAATCGAACCTCTTAACCAAATGCATGAAATAAAGGAGACCAATGAAATGGATAGAGGTTTAATCGATCTTTTCCAAGAAACCGCATCTGAGAAGAATGCTTTGAGAAGTCGGTAAAGTCACTCAAATGGTTTAACGCCACCTGTTCCTATAGGACTACACTTTTGTCTATTTATCACACAGAGTTCTCATTCAGCCCTGACGGAATTACAGTGTTCAAGATTAGTTAGGTTCAACTGGGGGGACTGTTTACGACCCGTGGACACCAGCTGTCGCCTAAGAATCCGTTTACCTCTATGGCTAACAGTCCGATGGATGAAAATATGGTAGCTATTGCTGGAGTGCAATCTGCACACAATTTATAGCTGATATTAGGCACGAGGAAGATACAGCGAACCGGACTCTGAGGTGAACTCGTAACAGGGTGCTCCTGAAGTAAGTCATCATGTGTTATTCTTATTTTTAACATATTCGATTGTTGGCCTGAAGATGAAAAACCGTTTCGGAAAAGCAACCTAAAGTGCACCAAGCCGACGTGTAAAAACTCCCTAGCGAGCAATAACACAACGATCCAGAAGGGCACTGCTTGTTGGGGCGATTATTGTACTTCCATGTTCGGATCACCATCATCAACTTCTTGAACTGCTCTTCTATCCTATGTTGCACTCAGTTACTGCCTCGAGCAGTCTTTTTTTTAAGAAGGGAAGTTATTCTAATGTTTACCGAAATTCTAATTCAGATTGTCACACAAAAACTAGTCTAACTCTGATTTATACACTCATCTGCATGCCAAATTGATTATGATGGGAGACTCACCTGGAACCCAATTGAATCTCTCGTTTACCATGTTCTTAAGCAAGTGAATGTGCGGCCTGGTGCAGCACATTCCCCAAGAAGGGCGAAACCGGTCGTGGGTTGTAGAAGAGTTTTCAGCAACCTTATGAGTGGTGTATTACTTCTGGTGTGACTGTTTTTTTCGACCCGTTATTAAAAAGACGAGCTTCATAGAAATGGCGAGTAGTGATGATCACAATGTTGGGGGGTTCGTTTAAGGTGGCAAGTTGAACATACGAATAAAACTTAGAATCCATGTCTCCGACAAGGCGAACTATCACTAAAGTGTATATAAAACCCAAACTGAATAGCCACCATCGGTGAGTGTTTATCACTTGGCACAGCCGTGGCCGAGTGATCCACCTTTCACTTATTAAATGTTAACAACTCTGATCCCGTTTGTCGCAGCCTAATGGACTGGCCTAGTACAAAGAAATGGTCAGTTCATCGCCGAGATTTTACATCCCGGAACACCACATCTCGGGATATTCAGTTCCCGGACTACAGGTGCACCGATCCTTCGCTTCTAGTTTCGCAACCACTCCATCTGCAACAATATGTACTTGTGTAGACCAATTGTGGGTTGTTCCGCCATTGATTTTAAAGTTCGATTCAAGAAAGAATGTAAGGCGTAGTGTGGGGTAGTTGTGTCCTCACACACGGGCATGCGCGCCATGCCGAAAAACACTCATTTGTGAAGCAAAGTCCAGGTGATTTTTTACACTTTGAGCAAACCGTGAAAAGTTCAGTCACCAAACAGACCAAACTTCCCGCACGCTCTTCACACTAAAATAACGAAGCCATTAGAAGATGAAAAAAACGCGGCTATTTGTGGACATACAGAAAACGACATATTGGCTGGTTTTCTGGTGCCCGATGATGTATCCCTTTAGTGAGATTGAACGAAACCATCACTAATTTAATTTAGAACTGCAGCTAACTAAAGTTAGAACGACACCACACGAGTAAAAAATCAGACACGGTGTGAAAGGCTTCCACTGATGAGTGTCATCTGCCATTTGACCTTGTATGACCTACCTGCCATTTATTGTAAACACATCGACAGGCCCGAACCCTGTGGCAGCATTATGGATGCTGCCAACGGTGTATCAGTGTTCCATAATCATGCTGTGTTCAGTAAATGGTAGCGGTAATGTATGGCTCGGGAGCGGACCACCCAATAATATAGGACAAAGCAAACGCTGCACAGCAGATCGGTTTGACCTCTATACAATTCTAATCTCTCTCGGTTAGGCAGACCGCGCGGTCGCTGATTATTCATTACTGAATTGATACTCGGATTGTGGACCGCGGCAGTCATTTTAGCCTACTGTTATCATCATTACTAAAAGTTCACATAATTACAGAAGCACAACGCTGATGATAGGGACCGTAGGTTCTAGGTCAACATAGTGAAAATGAGTGGGCAAACACTAGCAACGGGATACGTTTCGTTTATCATATAACAAACAGTCAATAAACATACTATTTTCGACCATAAGGAAAGCGCACGGTATTCAGACTCCGCTAGAAAAAAATTGGAGACAGTGCATTACCAACCACCAAGCGTCCAGCGGAATCTGAGCGTATTATGGGTGGGGCGACAACGGAAGCAAAGGACTCTCGGGGAAGATTTTTAGTTGGCATAATTAGCTTCACCTTTTTCGTCTAATGAACTGTTGAAAATACTGGAATGACAACCGGTAGTTGATGATTTTGCACACAGCTTGTGCAGTCGCAGTGGTAGACTATGGGCAGAAAATCGGTGCATGTAAAGTTCTTCTGCACATGTAACCTTAGGATGCAGTACGGAGGTGTAATTTCACAATACTCGAGAAGCCTTAAGCGACGCGAATCGAGGATCAAACAACACTGTGGCCAACTAGTTTGTCGACGCTACTTCACTGCCATTGCGACTGCCACTCGTGCAATCCATTTTTCCCGAAACCTCGGTTAAAACTTAGGCTGGCGGAAAGCGCTTCAGTTCACGGTCCTCCAGCTCCCACAGTACAGTTCCAAACTGCTATATTCGGTTGAATATGGAAGGCCCAAGATCGGTAGACCACACACTAGCCTGTGTGAAATAAGGCCAGATAATCCATGCCAAGTGGAACTGTGAAGTTGAATGGCATTATCTCAGAACGATAAAAAATTGCTTACAGAAAACTCACAGAAACTTAGGAGTAAAGGTCATATTGTGATAAGTCTTATCAATGATGATGTCTGACAAACCTCAGTACCCAGAGTATCGAGGAAGCTAGCTATCTATGCGGTCGCAAGTAGCTGCCGATTATCGTCAGACCGATGGACTGTTTAGTGACTTTGTTGAGTTTTACACCTGCTCAGGCGGCAAAGGAATCGCGGTGGCCATGTGTAATGATGGTACACGTTTGGTCGTTTATTAATGATGATTGTCTCATTGATGCATTTAACCGATTTGGCTGGCTAATCCCCTGGCATTTCGTTCGTTCTTTTGGACTGCATTACATTTAGAGTTGTTATAAAAAACAAATGCTTTTTTCTAAAGTAAGTCGAATTAAAACGTATTCGCCTGTTACTAATGAACACGTAGGTGTTGTTAAAATTAGGAACGCTGAGACACTTCGCAAAACAACTCGCAAATGCAAGACTCCCTGGAATACTTTGTTCGGGACAGGCTCTCCATTGCTGCACCTCCGTCAGCACCATGTAAAAATTCCTGCGTTCTGACTTTATGGATGCATTCTAGCTGATGACTCCCGTTTGATGCTCACAGATCAGGATTTTGCCTGCGCCCTAAGAATGACTAAGAATCAATGACGACTGAATGAAACGGACCTTATCACGGTTTTACGGTTTGCGTACCTCAACCCACACAACGGGTTGGTCAATGGATAGATGTCTAACAGTCTTCTGGCTCTCCGGGTTGGAGAACCCGTATAATTCGGACTACTCTGACAGTCTCAGCCAATGGCCGCGAGGTCAGGCTCCTGAACTTTTGGTTGAGGATCACAATGGTCACCCTATCTAGGTTTTGGCACCCTGGAATCACAGCCCACGTAAACCAACAAAAGCACCTCCATACCACATTGACCGTCGCTTGGTGACATCAGCTGAGTTATCCCGTTCGCTGCATACAACACAGAGGATAAGCGAAAACATGAGGTTGCTGATGACCTTCTACCTTTCTTCCTTCGTCTATTTAAGCATACTTCCCGTCCCAGTCTTGCGTAGAACCTAGTTGCTGGCATGTCAGGCGGGCACCAAGGTCAACGACCGATTGCATGCTATCCTCGACTTCTGCCGATTCGCGTTCAGTAATCAGACTTCGTTCCCCCGTTTTTACTACAGCTTACGCACCAGTCAACTGTAGCTCTGAAACAGTGAGATATTTGCTATCGGGAAATAATCGCCCCATTTTCCACCGCGAAGACTTTGGAAACAGTCCTAATTGCCATACATTTCAGTGAGAATGTGGGGCGCTCAGTCCACCCGATGCATGACTTTGTGGCATGTTCAGTTTAGACCCAATGCGTAACAGTAATGGTGAACGTCCTTTACGGCTTTGTACTAACCATCGGTTGTTCCCTAGGAATACTAGTTTTATCCACGGTTGTTGCCTGGGATCTCCCTACATTTGAACAATCATGGAGCCGAACTGAACACGTACACACTAACTGCCCGTGGTGAGGCTCAACACTCAACTTCCGATCGTTCTAGAGTAAATAGGTTGATTCAGATCACGCCACCATCCCGTGTAAATTTGCAGTGAATGCTCCCGATAGAGCCAAGAAGCCCACATCTGGTTTATCAGTCGAAAAGCTTCCTGAGCCACGAATGAAGGAAACACGCCTAGACTTACTGTACAGTGGTTTGAAAGCGACTTCCTCATGAATTAATCGAAACTAGGGAGAGGTAATACACGTACACACAATAGCCGTTGGTTCCCAGAACGGCCATTGTCACTGCATGATTCGGCTACACGATTTATTAAGCGACAACGCAAAGACGAAGCCTGTGTGTGAACAAAGATGTGGTGAAACTGGAAACCTCAAGAAACGAAGAAGTCGGTACAGCGTAAGATGTACGGAAGCTGCTCTAGCTGACCTGCAAAGCAGGACCCAGGACATTTATTCCCAAAGATAAGTTTGGAGACCTAATACATAATAAAAACCAGCATCTAGATCGCTGGACAGAATAGACTAGACAGCAGTCTAGTTAGCAATCGGATAGTATACCTGCTTTTCATTTGACCCGCTGAACTCGAACCAGTGTTTGAGTGTAGATCCAGATAGGTGAGACGCTAATCCAAGGGTATCAATCAGTTTGTCCTTTTAGGAAGCATACTAATGGGTACTCACTTCGGATGCTTGAGGAGCGCGAAATAGTCATTGACTCCATACCTACGTATTCCTGGATAAAGAGGAACGTCCGTGTGTTCCGGCACTTCTGGCATTACCAACGAACCGTCAGAAAGTTCCGCCAAAGTTAGTGGGGATACCATCATGGAAAATAGATTTCAAGAGACCGAGGACCTTGGTGTCGCAATTGCATCAACAGAAAGACTAGCAGACCTATGCAGTGTGGGCGAGATCGTCCTGTTTTTTGAAGGTCATCAACCGGTCTGGTTCGCTCTAAAGGGTTCTTTTGTTTCAGCATGCGTTCTGAACCTTATTCGTGCAAAACACTGGTTTTTGATTTCCCGTTTCTCTGAAAATTAGGAGGGAATCGTTTGTTGACCCATCCACCTACCTTGAGGGCGGCATAAACCGTGACAGAAACCAACGCATATATACCACGTCGCAACACTTACGAACTTGCGTCATTCGTGGTGTCAAAGAATTTCACCAAGCAAACGGGTTGTTCGTCCAAGGCAACTGTAGGAGCAGTCTAACTCCCTGGTTGTGAACTTGGCTCCTCCGACCTCAAGGCGCTTGACCATCGAGGTTAGCTGAGTGCATCGTGCTCGCAACGAACAGGCGCACGAGCGATCACTTAGTTGTGAACCAGAACCATGTGAGCAACAAATAAAGCTCATTAGACCTAGCTGGTCGAGACGTTTACCAAACCAAATAAAGCACTGTTTTCTACTTCAACCCTTGTCGACAAGGAACAGGCTGTGATCTGTCAACGCTAAATTAAACCGGCAGTTTCCAAGTTGAGTGCTATGTGATGTTTCTCACAACAAGTCGAATCAAGGCTGTGGGGTATCAGCTGATATAATGAACCTTCGAATGCAACTGATAGACAAATTGCAGTTGTCCTAGTAAAACTCTTTCGAAGTTTCGTTGAAATAATGATTGCGACATGCACCTTAGTGGGCGAAGTGTCCAGTAGCAAGTATGACCAGACAGCGTCTCGGTCTGAATACCAAGACGCTTGATAGCACTATGAAGGTGTGATAAATGTGATGAACGGAACAATAGTAAATCCGGCCAATAATCCTAGAGACACCGAAAGAGATATAACAAACCAGGTTCAGAGGGCCTTGGCAGGTCACGGATTCACAAACCTGAAATCAAACCCAAGATTAGCAAACAAAGTGAGTAGTGCGGCAATTGGCTGACCATGAAAGAACTGAAGCGTGTCCTAATAGCACCAAAAAGCAAACATAAAGTGCAATTCGTCGGTGGTATGCGGGTAAGGTGCTTTCAAATTAGAAAATGCCAGGTCACCGAAATAACATACCCGCTTACAGCGGGATGCCAACTCAGCTAGGCACGTTGGGCCTAAACCAAAAGATACTAGGTGATTCACCGGCCCTAATCCGTTAAAAATGGTGTCCCAAATAAGAATTATGAGACGGCTGAGGTGGTACTAGTGTGAAACATGTTTGCCTCGGCAACAAACGAAATCTCATGCTTTTCGACCTCTTGCTGACCAACCCAGATAACGCGACAACGGGACGATGCAGAGGTAATTAGAATCCCGTATATTGTTGTCTAAGAGAGAGCGTCACAAATAGTGCTTGATCTATGGTACAATACAATACAATGACGAAGGATCATCAACCAGCTGACCGGTCAAATCGGGGAACAAACTAGGCGCGTGTACTATTACTAAGATACGACGACACTCAACATGCGCCGCCATATTCTTCCGGACGTTTTGTTCAGGGGATGGAGCAAGTTGAGTGAGCCGCACAGACCAGAAACTTGATGAGGAAGAGTTGATAGGCCGGGAAGAGGTAGAAGCGAGCAGGGGAGGGGCGAATCAAACCAACTGGAAACCATTAGATTGGATACAGTTCACCGTTAAATCGTGAATTCGCGTACCAGAAAGTAAATAACAATAATAGTAATAATGACAAGGCGGATAATTTAACATTTTGGCAACGTCAGAACAGGGCTCGGGAAATCCGAACAAACCAACGGGAGCAGGAAAACAGTGCCCAATCAATACTAAGTCATACAGATACGGAACGAGAAGTCGAGGTATCGGTGAAGTTCCCAGGTGAGCAGTGCGGTGTTGTGGGAAGGATTGATAGACGAAGGGTAGAATCAGAGAAACATGTGCGGGATGAGAAACGGAGCGTCTAGAAAGTGCTGAAAGCGGATTGAAAGGCCAAAGTAGTAACAGAAAAAATATAAAGTGCCAAGGCAACAGAGGGATCAAGCATCCGGGTGGTCTTCATTGTAAGGTAGCCAGATGTGGTGTAGAAAAGACCATATGGTGGGCTATGTGCAAAACATCACCTGCACTTATAACCAGCAAGTAATATTGTTCACGGGTCCGGGAAGTAGTTTGCAGGAAATGCGTTCAGGAAGTTGTGATGGGAGGAACAGCACGGCGCTACACAAATGGCAGTAGGGAAAGCACGGCGGCGACTAAGGATTGGCATGGGAAACTAAGTAGTTCAAAATAAAAATAACTACCACCGCAGAAATTGACATAAGATCTCACACACGAGTGCCGCCGGCTTGGGTGTGGGCTATTAACATCGGAGAGAGGAAACTTGAATACAACGGAATTGTAAGGGCACTCGAGACCTCGTATATAACAAAAACCGGGCAGTGGGCTGGACATATTTACGTGACACACTTCAGACACACGAAAGCGAACATGCTAAGGGAAGTGAAAGCATACGAGTTATATAAGGGGTTGTTGTGTTGAAGAGAACGTGGGGAAATGAAGCAACCACAGATCGCTGAGTTTGTGTTGATCCAATGCCAGGATAAGAATTTCGGGTGATGATCACGGAAGATACATTATTCCTGGGGCGCTCTGTGCACCGCTTGCGAATGACTTGGAGCCACCGGGTGCGGAACGTTGCCCGTCGGCTTTAATGTCTGCAGCAATTGATCGGAGTAATACGGCTGAGTTGACGGACTGGTGCTCGGATAGGTTGTAGTGTTTTGTGGCGAATATAGCCAGCGACCTTGTCCAGTAGGTCCGGATGATCTAGGCACAGTGGAAGCCGCAGGGTTGAGTAATGTGGGGTTACTCGAGCCAGCGCTATTCCAGGGAGGACACATCCCAATAGCTGCCATTGCCGCGACCAGCTGCTGTTGCTGATTCCCAACAGAGCTAGTGCCGGAGGGCAGTGAATTCTGGAGCAAATTTGTGTTATTGTAGGCCGTCAAATCCGCCATGCCACCAGCAGCCAGCTTGCCAGGTGGGATTGTGGTCGTGCTGCCAATAGGGCCAGAAAAGTTGCCAGTCATAGAGCTGGAAGGCCAAAGACACGGAGATTGCCAATTAGCAAGATGAGAAGGGCCCTGTGCACCTAAGCTCACTTGTTGCTGTTGTTGCACCTGTTGTTGCTGTTGTTGTTGCTGCTGCTGCTGCTGCTGGAACAAATTAACGAACATGAGGAAATTCTGGTTTGATGACTGTTGTGGCGAAGGAGCCTGAGGATGTAATGCTGTGGGGGGGTTGTTCAAGGTCGAAGAAGTGAAACTATACGGTCCATTAGTCGTTGAGGTCGGATAGACCCCCGTAAGAGGGACGGCAACAGCGTTGGACGCTGTCTGACGTCTTCGCTCGGCACCAATAGGTTGAATTGGGACGGTTGGCGGCTGATGTACACCAGAATTATTGCCCAACAAAGACCCACTGCCCATAGGAACGGCTGGGCCACCACCTAGAAATGAGGCACAGAAAACATAAAACTAGCGAGAAACAATTTCCACAAGCAAACACTAGTCAGTACCAGCACCAATAATGACGACAGAGAATGTTTCTACGTCCAGATGACATGGACCAGAACGTGCCAGGAGAAAGCTTATTCCCTAAAATGTTGTGTAAGTACATCATATCCTGTCCTATTAATCTTTGTATCACTGGCCATACTTATCGGATTAGACTGCATGCTACATGAGATTCTTTAGGTGAAGTTCAGATGAAACCAACTAGCTATCCAGTCAGTGCGTCCAAAAAACACTATTGCGACTTCCAGTTGCGAGCTGGGAATCCATCCAGGCATTTGTTGCGTCTCTTTGTAGGAAGGTGAATGATTTCAGAAGATGGGCTGTCCAAAATAAACAGCCCAGTGGATAAGGGACACAGGAGGAGGAATAGATTACGAAGACGAAAAGAAGAGTGAATTAGGGAATGAATAATAGGAAAGCAAGGTTTGATGAATCAGTTGACAATGTGGTCGCGCATTGCTCGATTGTTCCATTGTGACCATAACACGAAACACATGTTCGCAATCCTCGTAGGGACAAACAACTGTCGGTCAGCTGTTATGAATGAAAGAGCTATTATGAACAAACCACTTGGCCAGAAAGAAATTGAGCGGCATTATACTATAGAGACTTTGCCACTTAATTTTCTCTCAACTTCAACAACAGTGAAAAAGACAAATAGGGCCTAACGAGATGTAACTATTGAACTCACCATTGAGAAGATGCGAAGAGTAAGAGCCACCAGAACCAGGAGTGCCGGGAGGCATGAACGTAGGCATACAAGGCGGTGGTGTGTAGGAATTTGGCGCCGATACTGTTGGACAACTCATAGCAAGCTGTGCCTGATTGAACAGAGGATGAGAAGTGCCAGTGAGGTGAGCAGTTGAGGTCGCTCCCACGTGCTGCTGTTGTAACAAAGGAGTTGATAGATTACCCGAGTTAGCAGTTTGCTGCTGGTGACTTGATGAGAAAATTTGATGGAACTGTGTCCCAGATAAAAGAGTGGACAGGGAGGCAGGAGGGACTTGTTGCTGTGAGTGCACTGTGCTGGAGAGGCCATTGATAAATGAATTCCGTAATTCTGCGTAGGCGTTTGGGTTGACGGGGAGAGACGGCTTTGAGCGACTAACCGTAGTGACGGTGGCATTTTGTGCGAACGTAGAACTGAGCATCGTACCGGACGTAGACACAGTACTCAGAGAAGACAGTTGGACTGCTGGTTGTTGCTGAACAGCAGCAGATGTGGATTTCAACGACGCCGGTTGTCTTAGACCACCAGAAAGAGTGGTCTCCAAACCGGTGGTAAGCGCATCGGTTGGATAATCCGAACCAACCATTGCAGAAGACATGAGGGAGGCTGGTTGGTGATCAACAGCACCTATTTGCATAGCAGGTATTGAGGTTTGATGTGGGACGGTTGAATTCCCAGACTGGAAGGCAGCGGAATGGAAAGCTAAAGAATTCGGATTGAGATCCCCGGTATGAAGTTGCCAATCTGGTACACCAGTAGAACGAATTGAGTCTGGAGCTCGGAGTGTTGTTTTAGCTAGGGCGACATTCGTAACTGGACAAGATCCAACGACAGGGGCTATACTCAACTCAACAGACGTTTGGGTGTTAATAGTGAAGCTTGGCTCTGAGAATGGGGCGCAAGGTTGCGAAGCAGCAACCGAAGGTGGTTCGGATTCCTGCCATTCTGACTGATCTGGACGGAAACGTGTCGAAATTGTGGAATGAACAAACTCAGAGCTCTGGATTTCAGGAGAAATGGCTCGTTTAGTGGGTGTTATCAGCAAGGTATCTGTTGCTATGCCAGCACCTGGAGCAACTTCTAAAGACATCAAAGATGGGGGGCACGTGTCCCCTAAGGCAATAGTGGTAGCAGCTAGATTGGCATTGGCATTTCTTTGGTGAGCACTACGCTCGGAACCTGGGGCACGAGCGAAGGATCGTACCTGCGTAGTTGTTGTTGGAGGGGTGCTGGAACAGGCTGTTGAATGGCTGCCACCACCACCAGACCCAACAGGCGTAGGCGGTTGTGATGAATGAGTAGTACTGACAAGAGTAGGTGATACGGTTAGTGGTTTGAATAGTGTGGAAGTAGCGACACATTCAGATTCGACCACAGGAATATCCTGCGGTTGAGTTACGGAGGAAGGAACGAACAGCACATCATCTTGGATAAGACTCGTAGAATGACCAACAGAAACAGCCTCAGTGGTGTTTGAAGCTAAACCACCAGCAGTGGCCGTAATACTCTGAGAAGAACCGTCGACGGGGGAGGAGCAGGTCACTACCTTTTCCATACATGAGCTGTTCACAGCAGACCCGCGTGTTAATTTTGGATTCAAGGGTGGGAAGCTAACCTCATCCAGGGAATCAGGAGCCGACTCGTTTGCGGTTGAAAGTGGTAAAGCTAGATCAGGGAACATCTGACTGCTTGTTGAAAACGGTGTTACGTTGAGAGACAGAAGCGAGACAGGTGCCGTTGTGGGCGTCATAGACGGGAAAGTGCTCATAAGGTTTGGAACTGCATATTTGCCAGCTCCGTGGCTGAATTTCGTTTCGTTGGACTTCATTGATGCTTTGGAGGGATGAGGAATCAAGCCAGACGCAGCCACTGAGGCGAAATTCCCCTTAGATGAGGTGCTGCTGGAAAGCACTTTGGCACTCCAGGTCGTTGCGCTCGGAGCATTCGCCCTCGTAGACATGATGGTCCCCCCGTTAACTGATGATAGTGTTGTGATGCCACAAAGTACCGTACTGTTATTATTACTGTTGGAGCTAGTTACGGAGGCTAAAGTTGCCGGTGTTTTCAATCCGGTTGTCAGTCCCCGTCCAAGATGTAGTGAGGCAGATGGCTGTGAGGAGCTGGAACGGGCAGAGGCCACAGATGGGACAGAACAAGCCAAGCTGGTTGCTGTTTTAGCCGCTCTTCTGGTGGGTTTAGAGCTACTTGTGCCACGATTACTGGCAGTAGCAGTTTTGGAGACACCCGAAGAAAGAGATAGCGTAGTGGTTCCATTTATTTTCGCACAAGCGCTCATGATCGGCTTCCCCAAAGTTGAAGTAGTGGTAGAAGCTGACTTCTTTAAGGCAGCATACATGAGTAAAACATCGTTCCCTGCAATGGAACCATTTAACAAACCCTGAATGGTTTCATAAGTTCTTTGAACTGCATCAACAGGTCCTTTCAAATAAACCATCCGCTCCGTAACTTCATCGCTTCTGGCGCTCTCGATGTCTATCTGAATACCACTCATGGTACGCAGAGCACTCACAACTGCTCCACCTTGTCCGATAACTTTTCCGATGTCATGGCGAGAGACTGGAATAGACAAGCGCTTTTTGAAAGATCCGCTGGCAGATGAAGTTGTTTTCCAGTCAGCTGCTTCACCACCACTCCGGTTTTGGATAGTGTTCTTCTGTGCTCGGGTGCTACCAGAGGGGAGAACAACTGTCCATGAGTTGGCTTCAGTGTTGGACGAGGTAGTAAATCCAGCAGATAGATACTGACTCAACTGTGCACTTTGAGACTCAATTAAAGCATTCCAATTGACGTCACCATTTGCACTAACCGTAAGTGGATAGTAGCCTGAGGTAGTCGGTAAGCTGGATAGAACATCGTCATCTTGTGGGTTGCCAAAAATATCCATGTTCTTTTCCGAGTCGGAAGGTTGGGCTCCTTCAGCTGCTGCCCGCTTCGCCGCACGCTGACTTTGTTTCTTACTCCTATGTTTCTCACGCTTCGCCTCAGTAGTGGCGGCTGTGGACCGTTCAGTTCCAGACTCAACAGGAACGACGGCCACGGTATCAATCCCTGTGGGGCTTGTCACACTTGAGGGGCGCAAAGGAACCTTCCCGTCTGAATCCGCCGTGATATTAACCTCGCGCTCCGCGGATTGTCTGTGGGCCGGTGATTCAGTAAGAGTGCTGACTACCTTCTCAACGCTTTTCCGAGTCCCCGATGTTTTTAGCTTCGCGGCAATAGCCCCCAGAAAGGATGCATCCTGCTCATCCAGCACGTCTCCGGTACTTTCATTGGATCGCTGGCTGTCGAATGAACCTTGGCGGACGTGACGAACTGCTTGACTAAGTGTTGAGTCATGCCTTTCAGGACTACAACCGAAGAGAATAAAAAGGGTGAACAATTGGTGTATTTCGGGCAAATCGAAGCAACAGCAAGCGTACCGGGGAAATTGAGTGACAACTTGATATTTCGAACTGATGATAAGAAAACAATATCTCCTATCGGAATATTGTTTCAGGAGATGCGAAATGTATTGAAAATAACCGTGACCATCATACTGATTTTCCTCTTTCCCATACTTCTCCTTCCCTGTAGAAATAAGTACATCTGATTGAGTTCCAACAAGCGTACGACGTAACACTGTGCAGATAAACGAATGAATAAACAGCACCCAGTACGATGTAACAAAAGTGCACTCAGCGCCAAATACAGCTGATTGTCTTAGCTAAAGGAATGGAAAGGAACCCCTTTCAAAAAGCCGGACGGTCCTTTTTGAACCGTAGTGAAAAACAAACACATCCAGGAGTTATGTTGCAACATGGTGGTGTCAGTTTGCTTACCTAACTAGATAATATAACAGAGGTGACTTCGGTTGAACTACGCGTTGGACGATAGGACTTAGAGTAGCAGCACTGAACAGGAGCCGGGTGTGGTTGAACATATTGGTATTTCAGTACTTTACAAAATGCCTTTGCGTTAGCATGTACCACCAGTCATGGACAAGTTGGTCTGAAATCCAGAGCAAATCTAAGGTTGATTGAGAACAATGTGACTTCGAAATGCACAACTAAGCAGGCTTTCACATTGAAAATAAATCAACTGATACTTAGAAGCAGCTACTTTCCGAAGCAAGAACAGGGCCAGGGTACGCTACCACAAGGATGCGACCATAACCCGCTGTGGGGCTGCGTTTGTGAATGCCACTCAACCGTAAATATGCGTTCGAGGCATCGAATAATAACGGAATCCGATAATGTCGATCACGATACACATAACAAAGCAAACAGACCGGGCAGCTTCTCAAGCAGTGACAGTATGAGTGACAGGGTTGTGCTGCGAACTGTTCTTATAAGATCAGGGACGGACATTCAGGTAATGTCTATCAGAAAGCGAACAGAAAATAGCGGACGTATACAATTATGGGACAAAGCTGTCCGCCTACTACGTACAGCCCTCACCAAAACCCACAGTATTTTGGAGGTAACCGTCCGACTAACGCTATTTTTCAGGCAACCGTCGGGCCTTCAATCCTTAAAAGGCGATTTGTAAATTTAGCTTAGCATTTCTTCGGAACGCTGACGAAGAACTCTCAGAACCACCATCACACTTGACTCCCTGATAGGGGTCGGTGTTGAAAGTCGACGCTTCGTAGCCGTAAATGAATGTGAACAAAACAGACAGGTAGGCCTGCACCCAACCAGATAATCTGGAGAGAGCCTGCCAACGAACACACTTGAAAACGGTCAGTAGGCATCACTGGCAGCAAAAACGCAGGGCCGCAAAGTCGAATGATACATTTATTGTTCAACCGGTCGACCAGGCAAATATGGTCATTCTTGGGTCGCATCCACAAACACGGAAGTTCGATGCCTAAGGTTACTTGGCATAACCACCACATGAGCCGTGTGCAAGAATATGCATACATACATACCCTATTATAGGTGAAAGCAGGAAAGCCAACTTTTCGACATAGCACACTATTCATTAGTTTGATGAAAACTCTGACAACCCATTGCCGATTTCCTCATGCTTGTGGCTCATCAGGTAGGCGTAATCTCCAAGTTTCCGCCAGCCTTATGTTCCATTTGAAGACCAGATTGTACGCAGCTGGTGAAATACTTGCAAGTCAACTTGATGTTAACGGTAGATTCGACTGAATCTCTCGTTCATATTTGATTCTATCCCTGAGGCGTATTTATTTGTTGATTTCTTTCATCCTCATTGTGTACTTCGAAGTTCATTGTTTCATCGTTTCTGTGGTGCACCTATACCGTATCCTTTTTATTTGCCACTGCTTGGCCTTCATCAACCCGTTAACCACTTTCTGACCTTGATTTCATATAGATTCTGAGCACACTTATTGTTTGCTAAATATCTTGTTGTCCAGGATCCCTTTCGGGATTAGTATTACTCGACAGAAGTCTTCCAATCAAGGTTTGTACCTTAGTTTTCACCTTACTTTCGGTGCTGCATTTCCTGACATGCCTTCATTCAAACCTTCGAACTTTTGGGATATTGCGAGCGACTCAACATGGCCTACCCAATCACTGGAAACAGTCAACGGTGGGTCATCACGGAAACTAAGGAAAACGTCACATGACTGTTTGATTTTAATTCCTACCAACTGTTTTCTCAATCCCATCTTTGCTCCCGTCCTTACTTACCCTTGCTCAAACTTAGGTATTAGCAAATTGCATGTTACCGGAATGGTTCTTTTACCAGATGGTTTCGGGGCATACCCATTTGGTGAATACTGTTTATGTGCTATTCGTTGGTTGCACGTCATTCGCTTTCGAATAATGGAGCACAAATAATCCAAAGGTATGCGCTTGTGGTGTCATGGGCTAGGCGACTAGTGTAGCGTTTCAACTAACTGGTCCTCAACTCAGGGTGGTTCTATTAGCACTTCGTACTCACTCTGGTTCATTAGCTCCTGTTGTAAAAACGCCTACGTTGCTGTTGATCCCGAGTCAGAACGAACGACGGATGACCATTCAACTGTCAGCTGAGTCATAGCACCCGATATCCGTTTTCTCTCCTTTGATGAAAAAAAAAACATTCCAAGAGAATGCAGTGGATACGATCTCCATAACGGAGAGTGCAAGGTGATAGGTCTCTTGAAAGTCGTTCCGCGGGGTGCGAACGACGGCTCTATTGGTTTACTCAGACACCCACCCGATCATGCGGAGGCATTTGGAGGCTCGGGAATGGTGGGCTAGGGGAGTGAGGTTGCCTTGGGCGTAATCTCCGGGTTCCCGCCAGTCTTATGTCCCGTTTGAAGACCAAATTGAACGCGGCTGGCGAAATACTTCCAATTTATCTTAGCGGCAGACTCGAGTGAATCTCCCGTTCATGATAAGTAGTTTGTTATTGGGGAGAATGTTGGTAGCTCAGGTTGCGAAGATGGTCGTTGGTTTGTCCGCTGAGCTGCGCAATTTGATTGCAAACATCTCATCACCAATCGAGGTGACATCATCAGTGCGTTGTTGGGAAGCGTAGCATGGATCGGTGGTTGCGCGTTGAGTGGTGTCGTGTGTGTGTTGATATACGTGTTGCTAGCCGGGGGTGACTTTTGATCACGATTGGTTGCTCGATTGGGCGGTTCCATTGATTGCTCTGTTATCCTGTGTCTTGATTGACCACATGACGTTTGAGCATGACCTTCCCCTCCCTCTCGTACTCTGGTCGGTGCTGGGGTGACTTCTGTCCTTGACCCCTCTGGGTTCCAGTTCGTGACCTTTTTTGATCCGACTCCAAGGAGCTTCCCGTTTTGTTAATCCGATATTCGGCTTCCTTTGAGTATTCCGGTTGAAATATTGGTCCTTTGCACGTAGTGGTGCGTAAATTGGATCTAGTTCAACGCGTCAGTTGATCGTATCCGTCGTGGAGTACCATGCTTCCAGAAATCCCGCTCCTTGTCTCGTGTCTCATTATGCCAAGATTTTTGCATTTTCCAGATTGAATTTGTGACCTTCTTGGTCTTCATGTATAGATACCAGGGATAGGGGTCATGCCTCTTGACGGCCGCATTGTGTTCCTTTATTCCTGTGCATGATTTCTTCCCAGTTTGTTCAATGTAGAACTTGTTTCAGTTGACTTAGTACATCACATTGTTCCTCTTGGTTTTATCTTGGTTATCCTTCGGTTTTGAGATCAGTTTCCGTAAAGTGGCATTCGGTTTGTGGGTTACGAGGATTCCTTTTCGAGCTAATACTCTGACTGTGAGTTGAGACATACTCTTCTTCAAACTTTTGTTGATAAAATTCCTTGGATATCCAATGTTCTGGATTACTCTGAATAGATGACTTTCTTCCTTATCCCGTAGTTCTGTGGTGCTGCAATGTAGCTCCGTCCTCTTGAACAGGGTTTGGACGCAGTTCTTTTGGTTCATTGAATGATTGCTGTTGTGGCTCACTACTTGATCCGTATGCCTCTTTACGGTATATTCAAGCTTCCAGAGTCCCATCCACCTTTCGATTCACTAAAACGCCCAAGAATGATAGTCGGTTGTTCCTCTCCAGGTCGATTGTAAACTTGATATCTTCAAAAGTGGTGTTGAGCAGTTTGTGCGCATTGTGCACTGAATCTCGTTTCATTATGACAAAGGTATCGTTTACGTAGCGGATCCACATCTTTGTATTGATGACTGGTATTATCGCACGTTCTAATCGTTGCACTACCGCCTCAGCGATAAATCCCGATATTGGCGGTCCCATTGGAGTCTCTTTCAGCTGTTGACATAGTTGTCCATCAAAGTTAAAGTACGTATCCGAGCAAGCGTTCATGTTTGTATCCCTGAGGCGCATCTTCAGACTAGATAGTGAAATAAATGCTTGTGCTGCACTGTCACTCCACACTAGCGGACTCTTCTGACTGAACTTGGGTTAGCCGGTAAGTTAGTAAGGCACCGTTCGTTAGAATGCACAACCATTGCATGGTGCATTTACGTAACGATTAGTGTCACATTTTTTAGTTCCTACTTTCTACGTGCTTATTTGGAGCAACTTGGCATGTGACGGCAAGAGTCATGAACCTGTCTAAATTAATGTAAGTCCCATTATTTTAATATCAGCTTTTAGCTGTAGTGCATTATTTGCGTAGCTTATGTGCGAGTTCGCCACGACAGAACAGAATTTTCCATACGACAACGCAAAGTTACTCTGTACACTCGGGTTGGGTGTATTGGTTGGTATGACTAAATCAAGCACAATGTTCACCAGGTCATGTTGTTCCGGACCCCGGTTAACATTACGATACGAATGGAAGATAGCGGAGTGGAAACACCGGATAAAGTAAGGCATAGTTATTCTCTTTTCATCCAGTTCTAATAATCATCAGTATTTTTCGTGCTACATCTGAACACGTTATTGCCATAAATAATTTTGTTTTTGGTTCATGTTTGAATTGAGCTAGATGATACATTGGTCAAGATAACGACCATCACACAGCTTTAACACATTAGGCTACTATATCTCAGCCAGAAATATTCAGGGTTATCAAATTCCCGGAACCGCTTTAGACGCCCGCATCGGACTAAATCGTCATTATCCTGTACAGATTCATATTGGTCACTTGCTAGTGCTCGATACATGGGGTACTCGGCGTGAAGCAGATTCCTCCTACAGCCGCGCACCAGATTTGTATAAGAGAACGGTCCATTATCCTTTTGGGTGAGGGGACAGATGTAGAACAACAGGCAGCGGCCGGACTACCAGGGCGCGGTAGGTTGTGGTCTGGTGAGCGGATTCCTTACAAAAAGCCACATTAGCCCAATAGCGGTATCGTGTCGGAGGCCGGTGTGACCGGCCTTCAAAACAGAGCCATCGTGACAAGAAAGCCACAGGAAAAGCTCCATGGTGTTGGACACATTGCAGGATCGGCCATTGTCACGACATGGTATTCCATTAGGCTATCCCACGCTTCTCTTTAACAGGCGACACTCAAAAGCGTCAATAAGGGACTGTACCTTATCGCCTCCACGATCCATCGGGCTATACTGGGTAGTGTAAGTGTGACACTCACGGAGTCTCTCATACCAGATATAGGTCTGGCTAACACAGTCCCCTGGTCCTACAGGCTGGGGGTTGGAATATGTGTAGAGATTTGCTCCTTAAAAACGTGAACTGCTCTAGTAGTCTCATGCCAACTCACGCTGCTCTGCGGTCAGGCTTTTGAGCCAAAGTCTTTGGTTGAGGACCTGATTCGTCCTCCTGGCTGAAGTCTCTCGGACTCGTTTTGCCAGACCCATCAAGCGTCTGCAACTACTAAACCGTTGACGCGTAAAACCTTAGCCATCCACTATTGTAACTAAAATGGTGTTTCATTTCAAACACTTCATTGAAATCACATTCATATGTTCCGCTCGTCCACATCCGATGAAGCTGTTGAGATGTTTTTGATCATAGGCTTAAAAGACAGTGACTCCAAGACGTTGTTTTGAAGAAAAGCGCTGCATAAAGAACAGGCAACTGATTAATATTCCTGCTCGAGGAAAGAATACCGTATTTATTCATTTCTCATGTGCTCTGTTCCTCGACGGCGCTTGTTGAGATGCAAACAACTTCAGCAACATCACTGCTGAATGTTGTTCAGTAGTAGGTTCTTATCCAGTTTGCACTGAGCATTAATCTTCTTTTACTTCCACTAGTTGTTGGTTCATGCATCCAACGTTATTTGCGGCCGAATGGCCGCGACAACTGAGTGAACGGTCATAATGGAGATTTTCACGCTGTAACCCGTGGGTTAAATTAGCACATAGATGGGGGTCAGTGGAGTTCACTGGTATTCCCTAACAAGTGTATGCGTCTGTCGTCATAATTCGATCTAAATTCCATGCTGTATCATATAAGCGAGTAGCCAACACTACCAAAATCTCTCAAGCATCGGTGAAAGATGCTCTGAAATCTGTAACCTTGATACGAATTGTAAACAGATGGTGCCAACTTTAAGGTTGCTGCTGGACCGACTTGCGTTTTTGGCATTCAAAGACAGAAAAAAACGAATGTCACACATGCCCGACATTTCATGGTATCCTAGAAAACAACTGGTCACTGTCAGAGTCATTCTGATCGTAGTTTTTAAACCGAATAGTCAATTGCGAGAGAGAGACACAGTTAATTGTCTCGATGATTGTAGTTTTCGATATCTATCCTTCAGCCTACAAAGAGTTCGTTCGGTCAACCAGCTCATAAAATTTAGCGTGGGAGGGGATGGTTATGTAGCACCAGCATCTGCGTTCTCTTCCGCTCTACCTTTCAGTTCAGAGGGCGCAGAGGACTGCGAACGTATTTATGCAACCTTCGAAACGAAGACGAAGGGATTATGAACATTTTCATTCTTAACTAGTGCTGGAGGTTGATTTTTACGCGTGTCGTTATTGACAATCCGAATTCTAATGGGCAGATACTTGACAAAGGCGCATTTCACCCAACCAGTGCTTCTTAGAAAAACCACCAACAGACAGAAACAGATGGACAGACTGCAACAACCAATCCGGGACATCCAGAAATTCTGCAGAATTACATGTGATAATGTGAGTGCGATTATATCATCAGCTGCTGTCAACTCAAGTATTTAAATGGTTGGAAAAAAGTACTGAACAAAATAAAGCTCCCGGACTCTCTTCTGAGTAGATAGGCATAATACTATGATAAACTAAGGGATAATGCCAGCTCTCCGTCGACTTTGATGTCGTACACAAATCTTTAGGGGGTCTCCGAAAACGGATGATTCCGCCAGCTAATGGAGATGGTTTTGTTGTTACTCTGTTCATAGCAGAATCGTGGGATTACTTATAGTGTACATTAGCCCATGAAACTCTTCATCTTAAATTGGAGGTTTCTCAGAATCCATGTGACTGACTTCTGAGATGTCTTTGGGATCTGTGGGACGCAGCCCCGTGAACTAAAGTAGCCTAAGTGGTGCCTGCATCTGAGGTTTAGAGGAAGTAACCTGGTTGCCACTGTTGCACCATCATGCCGAGATCGACTGGTGGCCTCCAACGGGCATGCACATGCGCACAGTTCGATGTACCCGATCGATATTGTCCTACATCAAAGGAATCACGCGGTCGTTTAGTGAAGTCCCTAAAAAAGAGGTGCTCTGTAAGCTGTGCACATGACAATATGGATACCGTTTAGGGAGTAGTCAAACACCAACAGCCGAAAGCGGTAGGACGATTTACGTCCATGACTCATTGAGTAGTTTCCTATACAAGAATGGTTACCCAATTCAAATCTTTGATTCAAGTGGTGTTTCGAATGCGTGGCGACGACTTTGGGATAGCAGACTGCTGTGGTAATGCTTCCCAAGCTACTGCTATCCCAGGAAAAAGCTTATAATCCTGAGTTAATGATTAGTAAACATTTGTCCTCCATAATTCCGAGAACCGGAGCAGCCCATTAGACCACGCACACCAATGCATCATTGCCGTCAGTGATGTCAACCATGATAAGGCGTGGACGCAAAGACCTGTCGAATGCACATGAAAGACAATTTCATTGTTTGATGAAAGCTGCCAAGTGACGAAGGCGCAAAAAACTATAGGACCATGTGACCCGGAAAAAACTCACTACTACAGCTAATCCTATTGTGATGGTGAACTAAGACCAGATAACAGGGGGTCAGAAATGAAGACAAGTGACTGTACAACTCTCAATCGCACAACTTTCGGGGTGATCTTATCAGGGTCCTCACAAGTCGGTCGAATGACTTGTGATAACAGAATGGAGACACAAACGAACAAGGACGGTTTCTTTGCAGGAGTATTTGATCCAAAGTTAACCCGCACGAAAAACTGGGAAGAACCCGAAAGATTATAGTACACTATGGAGTGAAATGTGTTCCCATCAGCTGCATTCTATTTCACACGGAATTAAGTGTAAGTTTCGGATAGGAACTCCGTCGATTCTTTGTTCAGTTTATCCGCTAGTAAGGATGAAACTCCAGTTGTACTCAAGAACCAGCCTTATTATGGTATCAGCCATAATTACCCAACCCTTGCGTGGTTATTCAGAAAATTAGATCGGTTACCGAAATACACTCATTTGCAAACAAATTTGTTTTTTTTTTCGAGAGACTCACCTGGAACCCAGCTGAATATCTCGTTTGTGATGTAGTACATTACGAATATACATAGATCGGTTACCGTTTATTGAGAGAGAACAGAAGCAAGAAGCTCAGCAAAAGTCTGCACTTGGTACTCGAAGGTTGGTCTGAAGACATTAAACACATAAATTACCCGAACGCCCCCTTCTCCCCACGCATACACCCCGTTCATACATAGGAATACATGTTCCAGTCTGCTAATGTTTACACACGAAGAACATTTTTTAAACGGTTGAACTCACCTGTGGTCATCAGCTCCTTCCTGATCCCCACCATCAGGTGAAGGACTGACATTTAAATTCCCCTCCGTCGGATTCGATTGGGATGAGGTTTGAACAGCTTCCTTGCCTTGCCGTTCTTTCTCCTGCTTGGCTTTGCGTCTCATTCTTTTGCGTTCGCGTTTCTTGGCTTGCATTGCTTCCCTGATTGCGCGTTCCTCCTCCTCCTGTTCAATCTGCTCCAGCAGACAATTTGCATTCTTCCTTGCCTCCCCTTCCTGTTTCTCCTTGGCAGCGATGATGATTTCACGGCACTGCTGGCACCGCTTCGCTAGTTCCTACAGGTTTTGAAAATACGACGCGATCAGTCAGACTCGGATCGATCACCAGAGCGTGCGCTCCGTGTGCGGATAAGCACGCGCGCACAGACGCAAATACGCACGCACATCGCACGCGCCGTCATCGCTATCGATTGCTCGAATCGATGAGCAAGTGGTCTGACGATCAGCTGTGCGTAACTGCGTCGGTACGCGTGTGTATGCTTGCATTATGCGAGCAGAGGACAAATACTGAAGGTTGGTCTATGAAAGCCTGCAGGACAGTAAGTTAGACGTCCCAGCAGATAACCCGGCCAGGCACACCTACTGTGACGACTTACAACAAAAGACTACAAGAGACGTCATATGAACTGCTACCTGCATAACAAGCTTGACGAGACAACATTTAGCTTGATGAGGCAGCCAGAAGCGATCTGTGCTCAGCCAGGTTCTCTGAACACAGATAAACACACATATCATCCAGGTGTGCTATGCACTAGATAACAGCCAACCAAATGTCGCGAGACGAGAGGAGCTGGCGAGGTTCTCCTACTGCAAAGTGCAGACGGTAGCAGCGTGAGTCGGCGAACTGGACCGCAGCTCGGAACTTATGATGAGACACTCAGATGGGGTTACTAATATCATAGTATTAATTCATAGACCATAAGCCTTGAGTGATACGCAAATGTCTAGGAAATTTCATTCGCCGTATGGGCAGCAACAGCAGTAGCGACCTAGGTACAGCGCTTTCATATGATGAACGGTGCGGTATTTAGATGTTTATGGTGAGCTAACAGCTAGTGGGGTAGTTGTCCACAAGGGACGCCAAATGGTGGAATACTGTTGAACCCGAGCAAACGGGCTTTAAGACGATCGGAAACAACAGATTATTTGGACATAGTAGGTGGGATGCACACAACCCTGCTCAGTTTATTTTGAACGACATCGTCGTTTGAAACAGAGACCGTAGTAGAATTCCCCATGAAGTTGGCTCACCGGAATGAGTTTAATGAATAGATACTTTGCGGATAATTGATACTGTACGATGCAAAAACAATAGATGAGTTGCAACTCCTATAAACGGCCGTTCGACATCGACCAGTTTATCTGGCATAGATAAAGCAATTGTTTGTTTGGTTTGGCGGGACCACCTTCATCCAGAAGAACTGTCATCCGATGGCGTTCGTTAATCGCGTGGAGATATAAACAGAAACGATGGGAGAAAACCCCAATTAATCACAGTCAGTTCAGAAAACAGAAAAATTATTTTCTGAACAAGTCAGCGAGTGGGGGCAGGAAAATACACCAAGCACAGTTCATTAAAAGTTCTGACAAGGCAGAGCGAAAAAAACAGGCAGAGTGGCTACAGATGAAAGCACATTTCCCCAATGCCTCAGAATGTGTTGAAGAAAGCGCAGATTTGTGGCGGCAATGGAATGTACTCAACGATGGGGCGGAACCAGTGCCTCAGATCAAATGTTTGTGCAGCATGAACCGAACGTAGGAAGACTAAAGCAGACATCCCCGATGAGATGGCCATGAATTTGGTGGACATAGGATCAAAAACGAGGCGTAGGATTCAATTGGAGCGCGACATGCTAGATACGTACCCCGAACCTGATCAAATAGTGGACATGAAATAGGTCCAGCTATCTCACTGAAATCACTGCGCTATCTTATGGGAGCGATGGTCTATTTAAAGCTTCGATCACCAAAAAGGACTGGTGAACTGGAAAACGTAGACCAGATATGAAAAAAGGTGGGGCACCACTGTACAAAAAGATAGGGAATCACAGCCACGGAATTCAGATCGTGGAAGAGGGGAGAACAGTAGTGGGCTTGCAATAATGCTCGATGAAAACTCTGGACAACCTACTGATGCTTTCGGCTTTCTTGGGGCCCATCCAGCAGACCTAGTATAAGAGTGCCCATCAACCCTAGTTCCTAGTTGAACACCAAATGGTACATATTTTGCTATAGACACTCACTTGCAAATTAACTTGGTGACAGGAGACTCAGCTCAATTTCATTCGAATCTTTCGTTCATTCCATTTTTCAAATGAATACACTGCAGAAAGGCCGTCTCATGTTTTATTTCGAACGATATTGAAGGCAGTGAAATGTTTTGCAGTACTACACATAAAACCAATGAAAATTCCGAAAAACCCACTAGCGATTTCGCTGTTCCTGGGGCTCATCAGATAGACCTAGTCTCCGGATACTCATCGAATATACCTAATACATGACAGGATCATAGGAGTATGGCGCACAGACCGGTCAATCTGGTAATTTAGTTGTCCCATACCGACGAATGTAGATAAACCAAACTCCTAGCGACACTGACCAAAGTCAAAGAAACCACTGCACAACGGGCGAAAGAAATACACAGAAATATCCAGCGCCCACAATCAGCACAGCTAGATGTAAAAGAAAGTGCGCTTGCTGTGCTTCTTACGGTTTTACGTTACAGTACCCAGAGGAAATAAATCCAGCCATTCCAACCTCATTGATCAATCGCACCAATAGACTAGAACAATGCAGGCTTGTACATTCATATACCAAACATTCCCACTGACAGTTTAGGTCGCATCATAGTTCTAAACTTACCACCAGATGCCGGATTATGCACCAAATGGAAATATCTGGGATTCGGTCCGACAAATTCACATGATAGTTTCCGAACTCTTCACGCATTTAACATGGAACTTTGCAATGAACACGCTAACCACAAGAACTTCTTGTTCTGTACACAATAGTCTTCTGCTTTGGTGAACAGATCCCTATTAGCCCAGGTAAAATCATACGGTTGGGAAAGGATAGATTAATACAAAAAAATCAAGTGTATAAAAAAACGACTATCCCTGAAGCGGAAAAAGGCGAGTGTCGAGTAGGGAAATTCTATCAAGACGTTCCGGCGTTCAAAGGATTTCAAACCACACTCAACAATGCAGTCTCTCAAGTTCTGGTCACGTCCTGTGATGCCAACTGACTGAAATAGCCGATCAGACGTTACAGTATCACCTAACCCAGGTTGCCAGTGTTCGTTGTTTTTCAGCCCACAAATCGTGCACCGAAGTGCAATGGTTCGAGCTGCAACAAGAAAACGATGCAGCTCGGGTAATCAGTCCAAACACATGAATCGATGCTGTCAACACAGATGAAGAAGGCTTCAGCCCATAGCACATTTACGAAATGAAGAGAAATGGTCCAGCTGTAACACCCATTCGGTGCCTAGCTGCCATGGAAAGACTGCACTGCAGATTTTGTACGATCTTCCCATTTTACTCAACTCTAAAACCCAACGTCGGTCCATGTTCGTTGTGTAGCCAGGCACAGCGACCAACCAAATCAATTAAAGGTGTGGTCTGTTGACCTTAGCGTCAACCCACGCAAGTGACCATAAACCGTAGCCAACGAAGCGATACATGTGCGATAACAGATACCAGCTAAGCTTTAATTTCTTCGTTTTCCCGTAACTGTGCTTATTTTTACTCTGAAGAAGGTCAATCCTGGTGATCGAGGTAATACAACTAAGTGTGACATTTGAATCTGTCGTTGAAGCAAACTGACTGTTTCACTTAACGCCGGGTCCATTCGATTTCACGCGTACTGAACTCCGTGGTTATATTGTCACATTAATACAAATGAGCAATGACAAAGGATGGAGTGCAACCTATTGATGAGGTGTTTGGTCTCATGTACACAACTTCGTACATCATTCTCACTAGGGATTTGCGTTAAGAATTTGATAGATCGATCAATAATTTATACTTTGCTGTGCGTGCTGTGGGGTCACAGAACCGTGTAAACGAAAAATACATACGGACACCAGGTACAAAGCCCAGCGTTGAGTTTTGACCGTACCCAACGGAATAGCTAGAAAATGGAGGACGGACGCGCAAACGAACTGGGTGAGAGCGCGGTAATCTTTGAGACATCAAAAGCTGAAAAGACTCGTCGGTAGTATGACCTCCTTGGAATCACATCTAGACGGCCGATTCGGAGTCTATGTTTGCCGCACGGATAACGAAGGTGACTTCTCCCGTTATGTTGGTTGTCAAGTGTTTCCTGAAAGCAGGAATTTTTAATATAAACGCTCGAAACGTAAAACCAGGCAGCCACAAAGTGGAAATCAGGTGTGGACCCAAATGGATCACGTAGCTATTAGCCACCACTGAAGAGCCACAGTTCAAAACCACCACTTCACCTGGCACAACTTGATTCCGATCACAACACAGTGCGAGCACGTCTGACAGGCCTTCAGGCCCTAAAATCAGCAAGTACACCAATCTACCATCTTCGGAGAATAATCTTAACTCAGCAGTGTTGATCCGGGTTAACGCAACTACTCCCTACAGTAAACCGACAATGTACTGGTGGCGACCACGTGGATGAAGTAAAATGTGAAAGGAGTTATGCTAGTGGCGCCTAGTGCTGTCTGTCTCTCGTCTCCGATACGACCAAATGGCTACAGGATTTCGTCGAGTTGGCTAGTCCTGATTAATGCCAGGAAATCCATACCACCAGGCAACGTTACGAAGGCGCACGCCAAGCCCTCAAACGCCAAATAGTGAAGAGCCTAAGGAAAGACCGAGAGCTTTGGTGGACACGGACAGCGCCGGAGATGGAGAAGGCTTTCGCCACCAGAAACAGCCCTGCCCTATACCAATTAATACGATTAACTGGTCACAAGCAAAGCAATGGTCAGTGAAACGATGATTGAAGAAGACCGCTCATTAATCCACTTGCAAAAACGCCCACTGGAAAATGGATCGAACAGTTCACACTACGTCTTAGCTGGCCATCTGCAACACAGCCGCTGGAGACAGTACTGCCCGTCAAGAGAAGTAACAAAGTACGAAATATCTCGGCTGAAACATGAGAAGTCTCTAGGACCGGACGATCGCATCTAGCTCTCTTCAAAGAAGGCGAAGAATCCCTGCTTGCGCACCTGACAAAACTTGTAGATGCCATGTGGGTTGAAGGGAAAGTGCCTGCAGAATGAAGCACGCTGACAGTTATTCTTATGTTCAAAAAGGGCACATGAACACTGGGTGAAAACCCCCGTGACATCAGCCTGGTAGCAGTAATATTGAAGATGCTTTTTGGTCTCATCGTTCGAAGGTTGACGGAACACCGAAAGACAGATCCGTGAAAACCAAGCTGGGCCCCGTCTTGCAGGAGGATACATCGATCACATTTCCTCTCCGACGGATTCTGGGACAGCGACACTACTTCCAGCAACAACCAACAGTGACCTAAAAGCCTTCTTTGAATATGTGGATCATCAAGCGCCATGACAGTATCTATGAAGCAAAGGTGTCCACCGCAAATTCTTGACCCCCATCAAGGCACTGTACGCCAACGCCGGCGGACGCGTGAAGGTCTACGGGAAGATCTTACCTGAGTCCAGTGCATCAAGATGTACCAGACACGGTTGCTCCTCTTTCGCCTTTCCTCTTCAACTCTTCTATTGATATGATTGTGGAAGACTCACTCCAAGCCTTTAACGTATGTGCAGTCAAAATGTTCCCAAGTCCTTCGCTCACAGATACCGAGTACGCAGACGGTGTAGCTCTTGTTGGATCTGACATCACGCTAGTCTGTCGGCTTCCTCGAAGACCTCTTTTCGCACAACCACGCGAAGGGTGGAAACGAACCAAGGCAGCTCAAGAAATGATTTGACGACGAAGTATGAAAGCCACTACCAGCAAACTCCGTTGCGCTGGTCACTGATATCTTGGATGGGGACTCCGAGACGGGACACATCAACAGTTAGACACTGCCAGACACGGCCCAGGCACGCGCTCAACGGCGCGCATGCATTCAAGCTGTTACCTTCAGTGCGTAGCTTTCCATTCCGATCTCCCCAATAAAAGTCCACTGACAACCATGTATTCACGCATCAATTACATCAGCAACCGTCTCCAATCCGTAGCCATCTACCCTTACCTCCCCATATCGGCGAACGAGATTGTGACAGCTATAATCGCTGTAAAATGAGTACGCGGTTTTTACAAATGAAGGTGATGATGTGAATTTCTATAGCAGTTTGCGCTAGCTGTGTTCGATAACTCAATATTCTCTGAACATGAGGCTACAGAACAAAACCAAAAGAGTAAGCGCTGAACGCATAAAAATTAGAAATTAATTGTTGAAGGACTTCACTTCCTGAATTCCGTTAATAAAAGGGATATATCTAGAATATGTTCCTTAATACCATTAAGTGTCATACTTTGGGTAACTTAATGCCATACATGTGGAGGTTGTGGACCTAATTATCAGTACCCATCGGCATACTGAGTTCTCATTCTTCAGGCCAGAAGGACATCAGGCGAACGAACGTAAAAGAGAGAACGCCATAGCACACTAAGTTGGTTGGGAGTTTCAGAGTGAAATTAACTTTTCGAAAATTGTTAGGGGGAATTTTGCATCCGTTGATACGATCGGGCATATTGAGTAACTGGATACGACAAACGTACGGAGATTCTTTATCCAGATATTTTGGCAATCCAAATACACAGCTTTAAGAATTGACCTGAACTGAACTCAGGTTTGGTGACCTTCATATTCACATTACAATTCTATTTCAGACATCTATTCTACCGTCAGCATCGATAAGGGAATCATTTTGAAGCTTCCTCGCCTCTAGCTTCAGTCATTTCTCATTCAACCACTACAGTCCACCCCTTACAGTTAATCCCTGATGCTCACTACACATTCACACGGATCTGCGTAAGCCGAACTACTCATCATCCTTTTTATGGTTCACGGTCTATTTGTATTCGTACTTCCAGTGACCCATTTCAGATGCACGAATAAGCATGAGACGCATGTGCGAGGTCCGTTTGCCAAGTGCGCTGATGAGTGCGTTTCTCAACCCTGCTCTTAATTAACACGACGACCAAGCCTCAGGTTAAGGGCATGATTCCAACAAGCATGGCATAAACAGGCTCCCTGAATTCCATCTTGAAGATCCCACCTCTCTCATCCGTGCGCAGACTGACCTCACTCGTCCCGAAACCTATGGTGCAGGTGTGGACAAAGCAATCCCACATGTAAGTCGAACGCAACGGGATTGGGGTTGGTTTTGGTCTATAATCGTCTCCGGTTCACGTCCTAGATCGAAAATACCTCAAAAACCGCCTGCAGCTGTGCGCCATGGTGAAAGTAAATGGAAGAGTGGTGCATTATATCGGGAAATCATTGGGAGAAGAACCAACTGGATACTCGTAAGCGTGGACGTTGCAGATGATGACATTCAGAATAAACTGAGAAAAGTAGATTGAAGCACGACTAAATATGGGCTTTTTCCCATCGGTTAGAAAAAAACATTGCTGGGACAGCGACATAAACAACGAGCCTAATTAGCATAAGCCTTGAGCAGCACTGAAATACATACATGTCAACAGTACCCGAGCAGTGGTGCACATTGGTTCTGGCTACCAAGTCGAAGCAAGATAGTAACTATCGTCACAGAACTTATTCGACCCTGCGCATAAACGATAGACTAGACAATCCAGTTGAGAGAACATGGTAGCCACAAGAACCGGTTACATGCTGCTTTCCCTAGGATTCTCAGTCCTGTGCAGGGTGAACGCGTGGACTGCAACAACAGAGCAGTTTGGCAGTACCGACTTTCAGGTCTTGTTGGCATATGCGTGCGCTAAGATTCTGCCGAAAACAGCATAAACCAGAGCCTTCTATGAGAGGCGGGATCAAAAATGTGTAGACACCATGATAAGCTGGCCGGTAATGATTCCGATACACTACCTACTGCACGTAACTTCATTGAGACCACCGTCAACCAAAATTGGAACAACAGTGGTAAACTGTAGACATATTAGGTCTTCGAATGAGTGCTATTAAGATCGACTGCTCACGTCGTAGTCACAGGTTTTAGTCAGAATTATCTGTTTATAAAAAAAACAGTGAAGCGAGCTGACAACCGTTAGTCGTGATTCGACAAAACGCCTACCGGCCCCTATCCTTGAAAAATCATGGCCTTAGTAGGTATCAGGATAAATGAACCGGTAAACAAGTCAAAGGTCTTCGTCTTGTGATTTAATGGTCTACATAGAAATTCGGAAGCGCTGTAAAAGTGTAGAGCTAATTTCGAAACAAAGTGTTTGGCTCAGAGTAGACTATGCACCCTGATGATAACCAAGCAAGAAACGATGTCTAGCACGAGTCTTCTCCTCTCCATATCTGCCTCACTCACCCACTATATGCTGATTTGATTCCACGCAACTTGGAAAGTGTAATCAGTGATTAGATTAACGAGAAAAAAGATAGAGCGCAGCCCTGATGAACTACCGTAGAATAACCTAACATGATTTACAGTACGTGCATTGATGGAAGAGAATGAATGCACACATTTACAACATGTCTGTTTGGTCATATACAGCCTTTTTCCTTTAGACAGACTTAGTGGGACCACAACTTAGCGGTGGTGCATTTGTCAGTCAACCAATCTCGTCTCCCCGAGCAAATATGGATATCAGGGGCCTGTAAACAGCACTACATCTGGCTCAGCGTAAAAAACCGTCTTTAGTTTACCGAATATACGCTGGTACCCATTAGTTTAGCCGCAGTTGACCGATACATTCGTCCAGGATGCCGGCCGACCGGTATTCGCTCTCCAGAGCAACCCTTTCCATTGTCTGGAAGTGGATTTTTCAACCTTGAACAGTGACGGAATACGAACCGTTTACCAAGAAGAGACATCTACTGCACATAAGAGATCAAACAAAAATCCGCGGAAGGTCGGTGAACAAAAAAACGCTCAATAATTGGAGTAAGACTTAAGAAACTTACATCATTGCTACCGAGAGAGTCGTGGGATTGCAAATCAAAGCTGAAAGAACAGCCGCTGGACGTAGATACTTTGCTGAGACTATGGACTGAAGAACTGTCATCATCAGTGGCAATGGGATCTGAATCGACATAATCGTTTGTTGAATCATCAACAACTAAATACTCCGACAGTTTAGTGACATCAGTGACAAAATCCAAGGTCTGCGGTGTGAATTCAGGGTCAATCCGACTGGGTCCGACGGCCGAACAGCCCGATTGCAAAAGAGCACTATCAGTGGGCCAATTAGCAGCAGGTGCCCAGACAGAATTAATTCTCGCCTGCTTCAGTATATTTATTCCAAACGTCCGGGAAGCAATATCCTGGCGTGCCTTCGCCACACCGGAGTTCAGCTTTGTCAAGTATAGATAGTGCGTCATATAGCAGGAACTTCACAAACACAGATGAAACAAGACGAGTGTTTGCACAAAACACAAATAATGCAGTATACTCCCCTCAATATCTGAACACTTCGCGCCTTAATCCGATTAGACCATCGGCTTGCACCAAACACATGAGCGTAGTGTGGGCGAAGATAAGTGTTTGTATACCTTGTGTCCTCTTCGCACCATGCACGTACCGATTGATCGCAAGCGAGATGACAAACAAATGGAGTGCATGAAACTAGTGCGAATCACAAGAGCGGGAGAAAAACAGCGGTATGACCCCTGTTGTCGTGCGGATCTATAAAAAAAGTGGAGCTGCCATTGGTCGGTGAATCGAACCAATCAGGTGATTGAAACAAAGCAAGCCTGACTCAACAGGACGTGAGCGTAGGCAACCGCGCATGTTGGTAGCTGGCATGAGATTGGAGGATAGTGATGCAGTGGCGTAGCGGCGTAAAAACGGGCCAACGCGCGTAGCCGCTGTGATCGAACGCAGCTACCTCATGTACGATCCGCTGGCGAGTGATGTCACAGTTAGTTGACAAAGCGCAACGGACCGATGGAAAACGCACAGACTAGATAACAGCAGACACAAGACAGGTTGCTTGCTTCGAGTTACTGGGTTCGGTAGAAATAGACATCGTCATCATCTGGCCCACTGACATGCATCCGCGGGAGGGGAGTGGTGATAAAGCAGCTAGGTATGCTTCCTGTCAAATCCCAAAAGCGCTAAATTGCCAATCACAGTCGCACTTGTGATGTTATCCAATCAGCACTATTTAGTAACGGGGCTAAGTGACCTCTGTGCGAGGGAATTTAAAGCAGTCTACCATTCAGGTCACGGCTCTCAACAAGACCCACTTCTAACAATGGTCTGGAGCGGTTTCAGGTTGATGCTCCGTAGTCCTCAGTTATAACACACCGGCAGTTAACAAGCTGCATAGCACATTGGCATTCCGATGAAAACAGTCGACTACTTAGGTGTGGGCATTGCAGTGATACTGGGGTTTAGGAAAAAAACATCAGTCTTAATCAAGGGATGGCGTCTTTTACAGTGGGCCATACACTGATATACACCAACTCTGACAAATCCAGAGTAACGCAGGCAGAGAGGTGGTCAACTTTTGATATGGCAGAGGGTAATGAAATCGATTACCAAAAGGCTGGGTGCTGTCGGTGGGATTCGCCTTCTGGGATGGAGTCCGCATGAACCCCACTGTGTCTGGTTGCAGACTCTGCAAGGTATGACCGTTGTTGTCAGTTTCTATCCAGATTGCCTGAATGAATCCGGAGATGAAGGCATCTCAGAATGGTAGTGTTAAGCTAATAGTAATTCCATTCCCCATTCACGTCCATTCTTTTATTCACAATTAGGCCTCCAAATAAATATTGGTTATACGACAGCGGAGCATTGGTGTTGAACACCGACGTTATGCTGTGGATGATGATGAACTCTGATAAACATGGTCAACGCCGTTGTTTGTAGGAAGTGATGAGATGAAAACAGCATCTGTATGCCCCAAGTAAGGCAATGGAAGAAATGTCCCCGCCCAAGTACAAAAAATAAGTACAGATAGAAAGGTTAGTGAGCAGCCAGGCATTACTTTGGGTTATGTAAGGGTAATTTCATTGAAAACCCTCAGCTGAATAAGTTACATGAGGCTGTTCGCTTTGAGCTAGACTCGTGCCATTTACTGATAAATGGGTTTCTTTTTAATGTCCACAATTACACGGGAAAACAGGATCTGACTGCAGGCAAGGATAACCCACCTCCGCACACCGAACTTCAATATGCCCGGGTATTTTGGAGAATCTGCCTTGACAATTAGTGCTTCCGTCTGGCCTAAGATCCTGTACAACATTTATCAAAGAATATGCATGGGGACTTACAGTTCAGAGCTGTCTACCTGGATCCACACACACAATATTGAAAAAGTGTTTGCTGTACATAGCTTCAGCGTAAACGGTACACGGGCATCCACCTCTACCTTTTTATCGTGGCCGTTTATTTGATCACCGCCCATCGGCTCCTGGCTCAAGTATATGGGGTCAGGGTAAACTTTCGATTTCAAGGTAGAGAAAATGGTGTACCATACACCACATTCAGCTGAATACAAAATCGCCCGCACCATATTCGTGAAAGTAGCATGGATACCGTAAATATCTGCCCTGACCTAGGAACTTTGACGGCCACATTAACACTTGTGCTCCAAATATCATAATCTACCGGGAAAACCTTTCTCTCTGAAAATAGATTGGATGGCAGTAAGTGAGCTAGATTTCGACACAAGAAAAACCACCTTTTTATCACAGAAATGCCAAGTTGCGTGAGGCAATTTCTAACAAATCGCTGCGTATGGCCAGTGTAGTATACCTGACGTATTCTGGAAAATCAAATGAGTGACGCGCGGAACCAGAAGTATTGTGCAGTTTTGAGACTTATAATTAACTGCTGTATTATATCTATAAAACTACGTACGAGATACAGATAAAACAGCATATTATGAGGATTTCGTCTAAATTGTCGCGTGGATTTGTTCAAGTCTAAAGATAGCCTTAAAATGTCATTAAAGCTCTGTAGAGATAACAGATCTGGAGAAAACAGGAACTAGATGTGATTTAATAACACAACATGTGGTAAAGTGGCCAGAAAATGCGCGTAAAAAGCTCCCAAGAAATTGGTTCAATAGGTCAAGTTCATCAGGTGCTATTTGGATCTATGGCATGAACGCCAAAACATAGTGGTCTCAGTCAGCGAGGTAGTTTGAACCCTGGGAAGAAGGAATAACCAGTTCACTGCATAACGCTGAGATGAAAAACCTTGTATTTCTGATTCCCGGAGAGAAGGTAAATCGGGTTTAAAAATGTCCGTGGCTTACTTAGCAAACAGCTTAACTACCCACCGGAGGCAAACTAAGTGTGTGTTCAGTCTACATCAGGGCTGGGATTGAGTTGTGCCATCCCTGGAAGGAATTCTGACATGTTTTGAACATCGTCTAAAAACATGAAGAATTTCCTCCACGGAAAAGCTATACTCCGGCTTTCGCATATGACAACACTTACCGCTTTTCTGAAATAAGAAAGTCAAAAACAGGCACGGTCGTCGAACAGAACTGCCATCTTGGCCACTAATCGGCAAATCGACTTGTGTTCTGGTGCTCACCAATAAAAATATCTGTGAGCTGCCATCGACTGTGCCGTCCCGCCTGTCAAGACAACGTAATTCGGTTTTCTAGTTGACGCAGGTGTTATCAGCGAGAACTAGCAATCAGGTAGCAGTCGCCGCAGTAGGGCCTCTTTGAGTGATACAGATTTACCGGTCTGTGTGAAAATCCACTCCCAGTAGCAGTTTTATGACAAATAGGCCAACAGAGGAAAGTTTATGTGTAAGGGGTACACAGCTTAAACTACGAATAAATACTTTTCCAAAAACGCGCGAGATTTTGAAATTCATTAATTACGCCCAAATAGTGTATCAGTATATTAATCTAGATACCGCAAAGGTGATCATAACTGAGGGGAAACAACAGTTAACGTTGGTTGTCATTCGTGCATTGCATGTATAGGTTTACAGGAATGTTAACCATGAAGACAGAGGCATCTCGTTCCGTTGCCTAACACCTCGCGAAAGCATAGACATCTTCAATTACAGCGAATCACACGCGAGGTCAAGTTCACGTCATGAGGAAAAATCCGTTGCAATATTACTCCTTAAAACGTCTGCGCTCGTCCTTCCATTTTAACCACCCTTCTCTCAGCTAGAGACTGTTCAGCGGTTAAGGTACGGAGTTAGTGATCGGTAGGTACATTGATCGAACGTAACCCTGGATTTTTGAATGTTCCTGTCTGGGTTTTGGCGACCTCTCAGGATTCCACCCTTCATGGTACTTCCAGGTTGCGTGGCAGCAAAGACTGATAGGTTGTTAAGATGAGCGATTATTGTCATTTTGTCTTTTAGCAGCTCATCTGGAGCAGTTGTATGAGTGCACGGCACACGCGAGAAGCAGTAGTTCTGAAATAACACAACATCTTAGATAAATAGAACTTGCATACACTTTTGAGAAAAAATAATTACGTACTCGCACACCGATACGCAATAATCGCCCTCCATGTGCTCCAACCAGTAAGGTTGGCTCACCACCCGCTACACCATGATGAACAACACTCCCGAAACTGTACCAAGGACTACGATCAATCCTTGTCACCTATACACCAAAAGTCGGATTACACAATAAAACTTTCTAAACGTGAGAAAATGCAACGAAAAGTGAAATAACACCAAACATACCCAGGATGTGAACGGCAGTTCGAGCACAGACGACCACCAGTAAAGAACTGATGGACTGAAGCTGGGTGAACTATTAATAAAAATACGCAGTCACATCACTCTCGTTTAAGCGGTCCCTCTCCTGTCCTGGTGCTATTATAGTGGTAAGTGCGCACAACACACTACAAAAATCAGACACTTAATTAGTCTATAAAGCCTTTTTTGCGGAAAATTACCGGTTAGTCCAAACCCAAATATCACACTGTGTGCGTCTCTGACGGACCGGAACAACAGCAAATGGCCCGTGGGCAAACGCTGAGGTGTCCGGTGTTGCATTCACATTCTCACGGGTCCACAGACGAGACGAAATAACTGCGACAAGTCCATCGTGACAAGGCCTGCTGGAATTCAGCTAAGTGACAGAGAATCTAACTTAACGACGTGTTAACTGTACTCAGGATCTAGGATCATGATGGGCACCGGCCCTCACCGTCCTGTGTGCTGGTTTAGACAATCAATAAGGCCTTTCAAAACATTTTTGGAACTTCCTGAATCACACACAACTGTGAATAAAGTCAATCGAAACAACCAAATCATAGAAAAAACCTTCCGTTGTGAATTCGGCCACTATGAGTTCCCTGTTCCGCACGTACAGCCTGAGAACAACGAAACCAGACGTCGTAAGCTTTCAGGTTGCACGTTTCGCCATCATTAAACAGTCCATTTGACTCCCTGTGCGTTTTAGTCAACTGGATGGCCTTCCTCGTGTTCGTGCGTTTCAGCAGTGTTTGGCGGAAAGTGCAAATGCAGTACTTACTATTTTTACAGGACAAGTCGTCATGCATGTTCCAACTCCCAACCTGAAGGGTCAGGAGACTGTGTTGGTCAGAATTCTAACCATTGACCAACCTGGTATAAGACTTTGTGAATGTCCCAAGGACACCACCCAGTATAGCTCAATGGGTCGCGGAGGCACACAAACGGACAAACCACGGTAAGGTCCTGTCTTTTTGTGACTGGTTAGGACCAAACCCGAAAATCAGACTCACAAATGAACCGATCAGTGTGGCAGATAAATATGTAGGCAGCTACATAAGTCCTGGTAAAGACGAAGTCACTTCCCGAATTGGGAAGGCCAGGGTAGCGTTTGCCAACTTTTGACATTTGTGGCGCCGGTGTGACATCAGCTTGGCTATCAAGGCTACAAGACTGCGGTTCGATGTGTTCTAATTAATGGATCAGAAACATGATCGCTGAGATCAGATCCCCAGACTGTGTACCTGACCATCGGTGCCTCCGAAAAATTGCGCGGGTCTGGTGGGGACGCCAGGAAAGTCACGTTGTGATACACCAGATCGTTTCAAGGGAGATGGCTCCCCATCGATAGATCAGTTAGGCAGACTCTACAGCTTTCACTGGTTAGGTCATGTATTTCGTATGCCAGGGGACCGTTTATCTCGTAGATCTCTCCTCCTCCAACATTATGTCCGATGAAGACGACCCAGGAGAAGTCGATCTATGACTTCGTATCGAGGCATGAAAGTCTTTACAAGTCAACTCAGTCGCGTTAGTGACTACCATCTCCCCGGATAGGGAAATTCGGGATGAGACAAACAAACAATCCGTGACCTTGAGCGATATGGCTATGTCACGCAGTCAATGGCGATCCTGCATCACAGCTATCGTCTTTACTAAGCGGCACCTCATTCCCTATCATGCCGACAAACAGAACCATTTACCGTCAATCAACTGATTGGGCCATCACCTCTAACGTGTGGCTCTCATTCCCTTAATCTCTTTATTATAAGTGAACGAAGCTGTGGCAGCTGGAGCCACTGCACTTCGATACACGGTGAGAACACGGTTCGAACAATGAAAATTTAAGGGTTCCATGCACGCTAAGTGGACATTGATAATAAATTAAGTAAACGAGGCTATTTTGCGTAAGATCTTGAAAATTTAAATGTCCTGCGTTGAACCAGATGAGAGAAAAATTAAAACACCGTTATTAGCGTTTACATTATACCTAGTAAGGAGCCGTAAGCCTATATATACCTCGAGTATACCGTTAGATATGATTAGGGGCTTTTTCCTGGCTTAGAGATAACCCGATAAAAAGCGTGCAGCTTAAATTCACTCAGGATGAAAACCTCTGATAAATATAAGCAGCCCGCTGATAGGTACTCTGCCACCCAAGCGACGCCCGGCCACAAAATGACGCAGTTAACACACACAAAAGTCGTTCAACTGGTATATTGACTAACCGCACAGAAGCAACACCGAAAATGACTTCACGCATGTCATCCATCAACTTATTCGGACACTTGGTAAGGTGGACAGTGGAAATCTCTTTGCCTCTCCTAAAACACCTTTTTCCGGAACAGGTAGTTAAAAGCATTTTACTGATATAATGTATGATGCCCATATTTGCATACTTTCGGTGAAGCACATGGTTAGAACTACCTATAACAATTTGCTCGCACAAAAGCAGCGATTATCCATCTTGGTTTACAGAGTTGTTTAGGTCTTCTTCTAACACTCATTCACGATGTTAATTTAAAACTACTAGGGTTTGATCTATCGCTATGGGCACATGGCTCCGAATTTCGTTACCGGCAAAGTTTATGGGATTTGACTCCGACGAAATAAACGCCAGGTAAACGGACGTCTCCAGCTGAATCACCCATTCCCGAGTGATTTATTCCAATAGCTGCGCACACTTCAGGCGTAGTATAGTGGACCACCATAACAAACCGGATAGCAACTGGTGAACCCGTTTCTATCAGCTGTAGAATTATTCGATGTCGCAGCAGGTGACAAGATGAATAAGAACAGTGACCCCATTAACATTACCTGCCGGTCATGGAGTCTGAAGAGAAAAGAGATTGAATAGTTTTGGGGTTAAATTAGCTGCCGAAGCAATCAACTTAGCCTTACGTTTAAATCGAGGAAACGGATAACGATGTGGCTTACGTTGGGGCCGGAGCTCAGGTGTGCAAACCTTGTTATTCAGATGTAACCTGGCGGCGGCGAATAACAGGGTGGAAATTTCCTTTTGGTTTAGAAACCAGTGCTAAGAGCTAGTCAACTTTTCGAACTGCCCCACTGCAATTGTTTCCATCAATGCAGATCAGCAAATTGTTAAATTCAGCGTTCCTGTATGATACTGCGGTGCATATTGCTAGGTAGTACACCACCGTGTGGTTCTCTGTACGGCCACCTCGAATTTCAAACGTGCCTCATGGAGAATCTCATACGCGAAAAAATTCGCCCGTGGGAATGTGTGGCCCGTGCTTGTCCACTGTCAGCGCAACGATTTTTCGCCACAAGTTCTCGAACGTAGCTTTCAGTAACCAGCCCCACCAATGCGGAGCATCGTCTCCATTGTAACCGCACTTCCCACACTATCATTATCCGTACTCGGTCACTCAGTGCCAGCGCGCGACGCTGTTGCAAGAAATACTCCCGTTTTCAGTACCATTATCTCCAATCGCAGACGCGTCGATCGTGTTACTGGCGCATTGCCGGCTGTCCAACCAACAAAGGGTGGTGAGGCCTGGCGTCATCGTGCCCCTAAAGCGTACATGTAGCCACCACGCGGTTCAGACGACACTCGCTATCGCTCAGTTGAATTCCGTCACGATGAGCTTGTCACAGTTTGATAGCCCTGTTTGTGGATCCGGATAAGGTAGGCATTTGCCGCCGGATAATTTAATGGTTTTCGGGTTCGGCCCACTGGTGAGTTTCGCAGAATAGACCAGAGACCCTACCTTAGGTTTTCAGTCAAAAAGCGGGAGGGAAGTGGGCCAAAGTAGAGATGTTACTCTCAGCCTACCTGTTAACGAATAGTAGTGAAAAATGGAGGCGAATGTGGCCGAAACTTGCTGGTCCAACCGCTGGAAAGGGGGCCTGGACCACATTGTTTCACGGATGAGATCTACATTTACAGGATACTTTCAAGGTGAGTTACCGGTAACCGTCTCGGTGTGACGTTGACTGATACTTGAAATGAGATGACGCTGGTACAAAACCGTGCAAATTGATATAAGTCTATATCTATGTTCAATAGTGTTGTGCAATGGCTAGGAAACTTAGAATAAGGTAACTATATACACCACGATGAAGTACAAGTGAAATTGGTGGTGATAAACATATGCGCTGAACACAGTGACGGTAGTCCATAGGGTGACCAAAATATCAATGTTAGTACAGTGAGATCACCCGAATGCGATAGGACCAACTCATACAAGGGATTGATGGGCTGCGTGGTAGTACTCGCGTATGGTCTCAGTTATCAATGAAGCGGGGCCTCAAAGTGAGGCTCAGCTTCTTTCAATGAGCGAAATTGCGTATTATGGAGGATACTTTTGTGAAAAGATGAAAAACATCACGACGTTGAGAAAACTTGTGTATCAGCTTATAAATTATGCTGCGGTTCGATGAACAGGAACTCGAGGGAGAGGGTTAGGTATGTTAGACAGCAGGTAAGCAGGACATAAAAAGGCAAGAATATAACTTACTTTATCTGTTACAGCCATTTTGATGTGCCGAATGCAATCTTTATCCGAAGGGAATTGTGTTACGTTTTGAACAAGTAGACGGACTACGTTTATATGACCCTTTCGAAATGCTGCCATCAGGCAGCTAACTTTTCGGTTGTCTTGACTGTTCACATCGGCATTATATTTTATCAGACTTTGGACGACTTCGAGGTGACCACCTGAGAAAGGCAAACGGGTGCATGAGGAATCAAACGAATTACCGTTTGGATAGCCCATATATTTAACAAAAGTGTAAGCATGGATGGCCTTCCATGAACATCAAAAAGTAACTCACCATTGGAAGCCAGCCACAAGGGTGTGGCACCTTTCTTGTTCCGTGCTTCGACGATTGCACCCCTACGACGAAAAAACGGAATATTACTAAGCTACTGATGAGCTGCAAGTAGCAAGAACAAATTGGCTGTGCCAGCTGAGCATGATCAGTCTGTGTATCAAAGATGAGGTGGATATCCGAGTAAACAGGAAATTCATCTTGGTGAAAAATTTATAAAGATTGCAACAGTGGTATAACTGGCCAACCAAGTGAATGTAATTAAACAAGTGTATGAAATATCCAGAGCTTCTTCCTGTGTATCGACCTCATGACACAGAGTTTCTGGGATTCCAGTTGGGAGCAGAGTGTACACACAAGAGCACGTAGGCATCCGCTTCCTTTCTCACGAACAAACCAGCGTGGAGTATGACGAACCATACATCGCTGGCCTTCTTCCATCTTTTCTAGTGCACTTTATATTTCCAGCCAAGTTAGTCTTCATCCATTCAGACTAAACTTCTGCAGTGTCAAACTAATAACTAATCGTCCAGCTTATTCTAATTTATAAACTGAACAAGCCGTATTTTATTTAGTTTCAGGTCATTTGGAGTGAATAGGATACAGAAAACGAACTGGACTGTATCGAGAATATCAGTTCACTAACCTAGCGCCAGAGAAACAGATACTACCATGTAGGAACTGAGTTTGAACATTTGTCACTAAATCATATACTTTTAAGGTATTGGTTTTGCGAATTAGTCACAGGCTCTACATAATCCCAGGTTCCATATCGCCGATCTGTTTCTGGATCAGTAGCTACCGCGACAGAAATGCACTCCTTCGCAAGCATCCACAGTTAATTGATTTGACCTAGCCAACGGGAGCTACTTCGGAACTTACAAGTGCAACAATAGGACAACGGAAAAATCTGAAACTGCAGTATGACTTCTGTCAACTTTAACCGCAGAATTTGTTAGCACTAAATAAGGTTTTGCGTGAGAAGTATCAAGTGTCATACTCAGTTGGGCAAGAAATGTCGGACTCATTGATAAACCGTCAAAGAATGGCTGCTATATGGCTGTGTCAGCTTCCAGCGGAAGTAGCCCACTCCTACGGAGCTTCCAGAAAAACGCTAGACTTACATGTACCTAGCGCACGCGAATGTCGGCAGTCCAACAACACATTGATTTTTCTCAATACATTCCAGAATTCAGCCGGCAAACTAAGTTTCCATTGAACCATCGGGCAATGAATACGGACTGATCTGCGACCTCGACCGTGAAATGGACACAGGTGCACGACTTAGACTATGCTTTAACCTACTACAATCACCTCAGTCCAAAGTACTTCAATGCTAAATAAACGTCTGATCCGCACACTAAAGATGGGGTTGCTGTAAACGCTGAAAATCGTCATGTGTGCAGATACACTGCCATATCCATGTGTAATGAATAACATCTAATTGTTTGTAGTATGAAGGACGCCCAGGAGAATTTTGGGCATTTTGCATGGCCTGCTAGTCAGACAAAATAACTGGCGTGTCACAAAATATAACCGGTATGTTTGAGACGGACTCCATGGCCACAGAATCCGCAATTACAGTAAATTCATGTATTTAATGCTTTTTTTGCTTTGGCAAGCTCAACTTCTCTACCTCTAGCATCATGTTAACCGGAGCAAAGTAGCAATCGCATGATGTTACGTCACAAATCGCCTATAACCTACCACGCTCTTTCGATGAGTCGCGCAGCGAAGGCGGCGGTCTCCGGGGCCTACTTCGAACGGCTTAGCGCTAACTGCCATAGCTGCTAAGTGGATGTGGGGCCGTTAGCCTGTGAGTAGGGCCTGTCTAAGCTAAGGCAGCAACCGAAGACCATAGTGGTTACTTCGCAAACTCCCGCCAGTTGGTTGAACAGTTAACTGCTGTCTCGTTCACTGGATTTTTGTTCAAAGCTATCGACTTCGAGTTGGTACGCAACCTCAGTTTCAGATACACACGTCTGAGAACCTGGTATCACTGTACTTGGTTTCACCGTGCCCTACTAGCTACAAGGATTGTCTCAAAACTAAGTTGAAATGAATCAGTAAATCACCATCAGTGAATCGGCAAATTTTGACCGGAAAATCCTAGTTCTGATCAGTTGCAATCGAGATTGCCAGTCCATCTGCAAAGTTAGCGAACTAGCTTTGTTCTATTCTGACAGTTTCAAACAGTCTGTCCAAGAACGTTGTTTTGAAGCTGGGCGAGTGTTTTGTTTTCAGAAGTGGCTGCACTCGGTCACACTAAGTGGTATTTGACGCCGAACGCCATTGTGGAAGGAGGAATATCTGGGAGGAATGCAGTGATATGTTGCTCAAATCAGGAACAAAGCACGACAGACGCCAAGTGCGGTCTGGACATTTCAGTTATAACCTCGGGAGATCATTGGAGAAATCCACAAGCGCCGCACACTTCAAGTGTACGCCTGGAACAGTTACTTATTGGATCGATGAAGCGGCCTCAATAGAGTTTCACACCTTGTCAACAGGCAAAACGTCTAAGGTGTTCTCTGCGTGCGAAATCCAGATTCGATGAACAGCTGCTGACGTGCTGATCATTTGAACGTGTTAAGTTTAACAAGAATGGAAGAATCCGAGAAGAACCGGCGTCCTTCATAGTACACTATCTGGGCATGTTTAAAGTCCTGCACGAGATCCGTACGATGATCCTAGCGACAATAAACAGTTTTGAAAATGTTAAAGTTTAGTCTAACAATTGCTCCTGAATTCCAATTCACCATGTACAGTTTTCAACATGCATTCATTCAGCATCATATTTCACCCATCGGTCGCCTTTGTGATAGTGTTAGGCCCAGCAGTTGGCGGACGCAGCATCAATGAAAGGTGAAACTGAAAACATGCCTCAAGAGCTACACTGTTCATAATCACATATGTATCTAGCAGTAATGGCCAGACTTACTTTTCCAGCAAAAGATTGACGAATTTGGAATTGCCCTTATCTGCAGCAATGGTTAGGGCGGTGTCTCTGGAACTCGGAACTGGTGCAGCATTCACATCAGCCCCATGGTCCAAAAGAATCATTCCCACTTCCACGTAGTCACCGGAAGCAGCTTCCATTAGTGGCGTGAGCCCAGTCTTCGCTCGGTGCTCAATATTGGCTTTCCGTTCAACCAACAGACTGACGACGGCAGAACGACCTTGAAAGCAAGCTAGAGTCAGGGCCGTGTTTCGGTTCGTCTCGATGTGCGCATTAATATCTGATCCATGCTCCAGCAAGAGGCTTACGGCACTGGTATGGCCATTCATCGATGCCAGCATCAACGGCGAAATGCCCAGTTTCGATCCAGTTCTTGAGTTTATTTCGGCACCATGACGCAGAAGCAGTTGGATTACTTCGACATGACCACCAGATGCAGCTAAACTGAGCGGAGTGTAATCGGAAATGTTCCGATGTTCTTTGTTAGCTCCTCGATTCAGGAGTTCCTCAACAATCTGGAAAGAGTACAAAAGGCAGCATTTGGAGTGACGGACCTCAGAATCCAGTAGCTCAGTTTTGTGGATATAACAGTTACGATTGTGTTGGAAGAAGTCACGAAAATACCGCAAGAATTGGCGTCCTCCTTGATGATGCCTAACTTTCGCATCACAAACAGACCAGTAAATCAAGGACGGCCGTTTCTCTGGTAGACTAGAGGTAGGTTTTACTACTAACCAATCCAGCATTCACGTAAAATTCATAATCCATCTCGCAGATTTTAGTGACACTACGGGCCTGACGAGGTACAACTTTAATCTTGGAAAGCTTCAAGATGGGCGAAATCGAGATGATGGCCCGTCAGACAGTTTTCGGCAACCTTATATAAGTAATGCTTGGTCATTAAGTCCTTCGTACTTCTGTTTTGTTCAAGGATGCTCCGATTTGTAATAATGGACCTAGTGGACAACGTATTCGACTTGTTGCAGATAAGATGTTCCATTCCATTCTTATCCACAAGATATTTATCGTACGAGGAGCAGGCCGGTTTCCATTCAGATCGTGCCTGTGTAAACCAAAGCTTCACCATTTTTCAGTAATGAGAATGTCGCACATTGTAGCAAACAGTAGTTTTGTTCCTGGACATCAGAGCAACATTGACTGAACTGATCGACTGGTTTTACGGAACTGCTAGCTGACACTTGTGGTGTTTGATAAATACGTTCGTTAACTGAAGATATTAAAGCACCAGATCTAAGGAGAAACTAAGATACACGGAGAACCTATGCCACCCCTTCCCCCGCAATCTCCGATGGAGTGCAACGGGGCTGTGCCCTTGAACTTTGTGATCTATGATATCCTCCACAATACACTGGAAGGAGGACCTGAAATTCTCCCAGGTAACAGAGCAGCGTGAGCTGAACTGAAACATCTACGGAGACATCGAGATGTTCGCCCTTCTCAGAAGAATAGGTCCCACTGAACCACAATGCGCTCCATTTTTATATGAATGAGAAGCCCAACTTCACAGTGAGGATGAAGCTCGTAAACTAAGCGCACTTGAAAATCACCGCCTGCGCAGCATCGTGCAGGTGCAGTAATGAGGTACCAATTACTCGGTGAGTCATTGCTGGGTGCAAAGGACCCGACGTTGATAAAGATAGCCTGGCTTTACCGATTGAAGTGTGCTGGTGTGTGCTCACAAAGCATCCAGCATATCGTACCTCATTTTTGTATGCTGTGTGTGGTTCAGAAAAAGGAGACGAAACATAAGTTGGCGGTCAAGGTATCAGAGGATGATAACTAAGATAACCAGTGTTAGGAAGACTTGGCTCTGGATAGTGTCTGATTGCTGCTGGTTAGAAGAAATAGGTGGTTTGTCTCAGAATGGAGGTAACTAGAATCCCTAAAACGTTGTTGTCGGGGCCGGTTGACTTCGCAAACAAAACGACGATACATATTATCCGATAGTCACTAAACCTACGAGACCTGCTTTCGAGAATGCTGACTATCAAACAGAATGTGATCAGTCTCATTTTGCTTTGCTTTTCCTTTTTCCTACGCACCTAATTTAGACCATGCAACGGGCATGATTCGGTTGGCTCCAGTCCTGGCAACAGGGACGTGGTATACATTTATGTACGAAAGGTCCGCAGAAAATTTTTGGATCGACATTGCTATGAGCGTTATGAACAGGAGCATCACACAGTGACAGAAAAAGTTCAGGAATCAAGGCAATCGAATACCGTACTTAGGAACGAAAAATGCCTACCTCTAGTGCTCCATGGGAACAAGCAATTGAGAGAGCGGTGTCCTTGGTCCGATCTACCTGCGCTTCAATGTCAGCCCCATAGTCCAAAAGAACAGCGACGACAGCGCGTTGATTGGCGTAAACCGCTGTATGGAGCGGTGTATAGGACTTCTTATCCCGATGCTCTCGATCGGCACCGCGTTCCAGTAGTAACCGGACCAATTCCACATGACCCCCGTGACAGGCTAAAGTCAACGCAGTTTCCATGCTGGACTCGATACAAGCGTTTACGTCAATGAGAGACGGCACATTAACCGGGGTAGGAGCTTCACCGGTGTTGGTTAAATTAGTCATTTGTGGGACCTCAGATGAAGTGAGAAGACGGGCAGAAGACAGTGAAGCGGCGTTAGCCGTCAGTATATTGGTGGGACCCATAGGCAGCATTCTAGAACCAGTCAGAGGCAGCGAGCCCTGATGTAGGCAGTGAGTTGATAGAGCGTTGGACGGATCGTAAGCCAAGGCACTCGCGGAATTTGACATCAGTGCATCGACAGAAAGGGCAGCCGCTTGATGGGGAACATGCAACAACCCACTTGGAGTGACCAGACCATCTCCGTTCGCAGACACGGCCAAAGGATGATGATGGTGGTGATGTAAGCCAGCATGGGAAGTTGGATGACTAAGGCTAGCGACGGCTGCCGCAGCTGCGCTAGCATCCAATGCACAGGTTAGATGAGATCCAGGATGCTTGAAGCGGAAAGGAAAAGCTTGTGATGAATACCGAAAAGACTGGACACCTGCATTAGGCTGAATTGCGGCTATGAGATAGGTCGCGAAAGTGAAACAAGTCACCAGCCTCTAAACGCTAATTGCAACATACAAGAGAATAATATACATACAAAAATAACAAATATATGGAAGCAAGGCGTGACGAGGGACAAAACCAACATTGTTTAACGAAATAAACATCGAAAAATAGCCAAAGTACTAGCTCAACAGATGGCCAGACAAGAAAAAGACAAACTGAAAAGAAGGCATGAAAGCAACTTACGTGATAGTGTCGATAAGAGGCTAATAGCTCATGATCCATGTGTGGCGATTCGTGGAAAAGAGCTTGCGGGTTAGCTAACCCAACCGTATCAACGACTCCTCCCAAATAGGCAGAATCTAAAGTCGGCGCCAAAATGTCAGTTGCTCTGTCTAACTCGTATTCGCATGTAGTCAGCTGGGATGAATCGCGAACTACGGTTGTAGTGGGATTTGCTACCGAGCCGACGGAATCTGCTATGCCCATAGACGAAGAAGCGGAACATTCAGGCGTCGAAAGAGCAGAAGAAGAAGAGTGGCAGGATGATAGGATTGGGGTCGTGTTGGACGTATTCGAACCCAAAATCACAGACTCCACCAGTTCTGTTTGGTCCAGTGTTCGTTGGTTAATGCCGATGTCACCAGCGAATGAAGTTGAAAGATTATCCAAGGGATAGTCCATAGGTGACGCAGGATCACACGCTCCACTCCGGGCGACCTTGGTTAACAACTCAACGGAGGGAATGTGGGCACACGGTGTGGATCGTCGCAAAGTGCGGGGATCGTTCATACAATCCGGAGCAGTTGAACGGTGACGACATAGTTGCTGCTGTTGCTGGTGGTCAACTAACCGACTAAGGGCAATGGCAGCAGCATTGGTGGTCATTGCAACAGCGGTCGCAGCAGCCGAATTAGCTGGCTGCTGCGGGAGTTGGTTAAGGCTTGAACGGGCTACCCGTAACGCGTTGTACGGGGACATCACAGCTTCGAAGCGTCGAATGCGTTCATCCTTATCAGACATCAGTTCTTGGAATAGCGCTTGCTGAAACGACAAGAGAAAGTTGCCATTCAACATGTATAGATAAGAAAGGAAAAATTTGCTACATTATGTTTCCATGAGTACAGGCGAAGTAGTGGCACAAATCTGTTGAGTAAGTCCTTTGGAAAGAGCCGAAACATCGAAATCAGGAGCGAAATGAGAGAAACGAGTGATAACAGGCTGGTTAGCTGACGAGCACGTCAATCCAAGCACGTCAACTAAGCGGCCGACTCATGATTAATTGACCGCGCCTACCTAGAGTGGGTAATCTGCGACTGCTCCTGTCCTGTGCTTCTTATGAAGTGAATGCCATCTATGCTCAGAAAAGGGACACACCTAAACGATTCGACCTAAACTATTTTGAATCTTGTAAAACGGGCTTCGAGATTTTGCTAGTCGCTGCGTAAACAAGAATCACGGATTCAGACGAAAAATATAGCCATTCTTCGTCGTTTTCAAAGAGTATTAGACCCAACAAAAAAGAATTCGGTGTCAGTCGCTGTGGAAACTAATGGATGTGGGCGTGGCAGATCGAGATGGCTCAGTGGTTAAGGCGCGAACTCACTGCCTGGAAGGTCCGTGGTTCGAACCCAACTCCAACATATCGACTGTTCCTGTCTAGGCTTGAGCAACCTAGCAGTATCTTAGCCCTAGTGCTTCCTTCAGGTGGCAGGGCACCGTAAGGGTGTTACAGCTAAGCAATTACAATTTTTATCTGTGGAGATGCGTCAGCACCTTTGAAACCTCCTAACTCCGCTTCATTGCCGAATGTCTAGGTTGTGTATGAGGTAAGTGTACGTACGGATGGATGCTTGAAAAGAATCACAATTTCAAACTTAATCTTGTAAACCTCTAATCTATTCCCGTCCTAAATGTGTGAAAGTTAACTCTCGCGACCGCAAGAGATGGAAATTCCATGTTGTCTAGCACGAATGTGGAACATTCGAAAACCAGAATTCGTTCACGTCTGTTTAGACGACAAAGCTGGGCTCCAATAGAGACATTGTGGAAGTGAATCAGATTATAAACCACAAAAGTTCAAATGTTGAGGCTTACGGAAAAATAATTGGATATAAGCACTAGTAAGCATAGATGCAACTTACCAAAAGGCCTGCTCCGATATCGTCATTTGGGTCTATAGTGGGGCCAGTGATCAGGGAAGATGCACTACTTTCACTGCTGGTTGAGCTACTACAACTCAGGCTGCCCGCGCTGTTGGTAGTGACACGAGATACCATAGTTGAATCAGGATGGGGATTCGCGGTGGTCGTCGTCTTTCTACAAACTGCTTCTGCCTGGGAAATGCGAAATTCACTGGATATCTCTTCAGTAGCAACTCGAAAAGCTGTTGGAGCAACGGTTGTACCTGAACACAGCTTCGGAACAATTGAGTTCTGAGACATTGGTGCAGCGTCGAAATTGGCGTTGGTTGCAGGTAGTAGGAACGATCCAGGTGGGTGCGTAAGTAGAGGGTTCGTCGAGGAACAGAGTGCCGGAGAGCCGGTGCTAGTCTGAATATCACCTGGCAAATATTGAGGAAATAAATGCAAACAGTGTGCATGTGATCAGGAGTAGTTGAAATGCTCCAATGTACACAATAATGCTATCGTATGGAAACAGGGAAATACCTCAGTTCCAATAGAACACAGTGGAATTTGAAGAGTATAATCATCGGATCAACCATTCAGTACAAGAGGACAGATGCAACCAGTTTCTATTCCATTTTCATTGCAGGGATCGAAAAGCAGGTCAACCGAATACGGTGATAGGGGATCAAATGTCTTCCAATCCACGTAAATATTGCTACTACATGAATCTCTGGAGTGATAATTTTTACAAATTGATAACTCGAACATCCACGTTAAACTTTTCAGGTGCCAAGTACACGCTTTTTCGACTGGCAGATTTAATAACAATAATCATCATTCAGCTGTAACACCCTTTCGGTGCCTAGCTATCATGCCACATGAAGGAACCACGAGGGCTGGGATACTGCCAGGTTGCCCAAGCCTAGACGGAAGTAGAGATGCAGAGGTCGGGTTCGAACCACGGACCTTCCGGTCAGTAAATTTACGCTCTAACCACTGAGCTGTCTCGTCTCGGCAGATTTAATGACAACCAACAGATACGGCAGCGAACACCTCAAAAAAGTTGGCAACAACACATTCCCAGAAAATCCTCTATTGGACGCTGCTTTTTGTATTTACCCTCAATTCAGTTCCAGCGGAGGCTGAAATGTCGGACAATGAGAATCATCCAAGTGAGTAGCTTGACCAAATCAGAGCCAGCATTCTCAGTCAATGCAACTTATAGCTTCAGCATGAAAAGAACAAAGGTTGTGAATTGAAATAGTGCGATCAAATGGGGACGAACATTTGACATCTACTGCTTTACAGAACTCAACTGTGGAAAAGCATGTTTTCGTACGAAGGGCGGTTACGTATTCATGTGATGAAATGATATATAAAGGTGGGCAGTCACCTCATCAGTGGTTTTATTCTTTTCAAGGGTTGCACACACGAAGAGTTAACACGCAAAATAATGTTAAAAAAGTATTGATTCTGAGTGGAATACATTCAACCCGATGGAACCTAAATGAGAGTGATTTTTTTAGGTTCCACGGAGTTTTTCTCCTATGAAGCACAAGAGTTAGTTGTCAAGTCACAAAATCAAACGAAAGGTGTAGCGCGCGCAAGAGAGAGAAAGAGAATGTTGGAAGTCATCACACTGAAACCTTCAGAATGGCAAATAAAGCAACAAAACAATAGAAACTGAAAGGAAAAGAAGAGCGGTTTTGTGCTCACCGGATTAACTCAACAAGCTAGAAAGTTGAGGTACTGAAAAAGGGCGAACCATTTGTCGTACATATACGCAAGCTTACGAGGTCTTGTTTATCCGATGCTCACTCGTTAGCATGTTCAGTGAATGAGGAAACAGTAAACGGAAACAGAGTTAAGCTCTCGCAACCACTTCTTGGTGATCCTAAAACAATCGTTCAGCTGTAACACCCTTTCGGTGCCTAGCCGCCATGACACCCGAACGAAGCACAACGGCTGCGATACTGCCAGGTTGCCCAGACCTAGATCCTAAAGGAACTACAAATGTACTCACCCACAGAACACAAAAATAATCGAAATAAACTTAACGCTAACAATACCTGAAGTTGAGAGGGCCACATGCTGTTGCACAAGAGAAGCAGCCCCGTCTGCCCACCCTACAGCATAGGCATTGACCAAGGCGGCATCCAGATGGCTTTGTGGCTGACTGGAGCTTGAAGGTACCACAAGGTTTGTCGGTGTTTGAAGGGAAATTGTTGGATGTGCATGTTGTTGAGCGTGACAAGAAATTGCACGCTGATTCGCATGCAGATGAACGTGTGTCGGGTCCATACACGTCTCAAAATTTGCCCCACCCGCTACAGACAATGGCAGAGGAAGGGGAGGTGGGGGAGGCATGCCAGGCGTGTTTCCAACAGGTGAAGGAGTCCCATTAGGTAGCGGTTGATAGACTTGTTGCTGAAGAAGCTGAAGTTGTTGTTGTTGTAGCTGCTGGGGAACTGCGTTTGCAATTAGTTGTGTTGTAGGTTGGGTTAAACACCTTGGATAGTCAAGAAGTAGACGCAGTACAGCAGGACTCCCAGATCGAGCGGCCTCGATCAGCATTGTTGACCCGTCTCGCAGTTGATATTGCGGATCAGCACCGTGCTGCAACAGGTATTTGACCACCTGGAAATCGAATGCATCGGAGTCCAGGGTTAAGGGGAGACGGAACCAACAAGAGGATACAACAAATGACGGTGCTGCACCTTACAGGATCACAAACAAGTTCTAAAATATCTGACGCATAACAAATGGCCACAATAAGCAAATAGACATATAAATTCTGGATAACCCGTAGCATACCCACAGACGCTATCAGCACTGGTGTTGAAATATTGGTATTTCCATGCAGCATAGCCAATCCAATTTATTTGATGTGTAAAAATAAGAATGGGATAGAGAGAGAGAGGGGACCCAGCGCCTGTCTATCAGAAACCTACGAACTGCCTGCACATCCGAAACTCATCCACACAATCTGGATAGAAAGTGGCGATAAGAACACCAGTGACTCGGGTTTGCTACCAGCCGAGGGTTCTCGTGACCTTTTCCATTTCGTTTTTCACCGTCATACGCTGCCTATTTTTATGAATTCGGCTTGAAAGGCAGCACTCTGTTGGGATCAGACTAAACCACGACTTTGTGAAACCGGTTTCCGGATTCTAACGGAGAGCGAGCAAAACGAAGCTATCTGCTGTATTAAGTCGCACAAGGAACGCGGTGGTTAACTACCTAATCAGAGAGAGGGGCCAACAGCTTTCACCACGTGCGTCGGCTAGAAATTGAAAATTTAGCCGACATAGAAAATGGCCACTAGATGTGGACATGGAGGGACAAAACTAACCATAGCATGACCGCCACTACAGGCCAGAGAAAGAGCGTTTGCATCATTCAGTGATGTTGGCTGATCGATTGGTGCACCATGTTCGACAAACAATTTGACAACCTCCAGATTTCCTATACGAGCTGCTTTCATCAAGGGGGTCCTCCCACCTTCAGTCATTGCTCCAAAGACAGCGCCCCAGTCAAGTAACTCCTTACAAACTTTCACATGACCATTTTCAGCTGCGTAATGTAGTGCAGTGTCTCCGGTGGCCGTGACGGCGTTCACGGCAGCACCACGTTGCAGAAGACGCCGAACCAATTCTAGATGTCCCTCTTGGGCAGCTTCCATCAGTGGCGTCGAGCAACCCACACCACCAACCTCAATGTCAGCCCCCGCGTTAAGCAGCATCTCACAAACTTCGATGAACCCTCCACAAGCGGCTAGTGTCAGAGCAGTTTCTTGCGTTTCTTCTGTTCTTGCATTTACATCAGCACCTACAATGTGGAATGAAAACGTAATACGATAAAATAAGTAGTAAGTGTTACGGTGATAAGTCAGATCATTCCCTGGTGTGAATACGGTACAAGAAGCTACCAGTGAAGCACCAGTATCAACATTGATGTTGCCGTTTCTGATGATGATGATGCTAGCAGAGATAAAACCTAATTGGCGAGAAAAAGCAAGGTCAATGTATCACCCTAGTAAGCTTGAACAATGATAGGTACAGCAAGCAATCCGGATACCTTTCAAGAAACACCAGAATGTAGCTGCGTCCATAAATGGTGAACACACAGACGTGCTCCTAGCTTTCTCATCTAGTTTTAATGAAAGTGGTACCGACCACCACAACAATCTTATCAGAAGATGCAGAGTCATTAAGAAAAAATGAGGCGAACCGAATTCCACATAATTTCATGAGAAATCACGAGAGCCTGCGAAAAACCCACTGAGGCGACAAGTATCGTCAGGATCTACAGGAAACTAATATACAACTAAGTAATAAGTCTGCTTTTTTCTTGTAATATAGGTCCTGAGAAGAGCATGTTTTTTGGCGTGCCTCCAAGATTAATCAGAGACTCCGACGTTTAAGCTCCCGAATGCAATCTTCGCGACGTATCAGTTCTTCCTGATGCTGGAAATCCCCGAGCTCCACTGTTTAACTACATAGGCCCGGCGTCTGATAAGGCTGCGCGTCTGGGTTTCATTGATTCCTATGCTGCCGGCTATAGAGCCAGTTGTATGTTTCCTGATTTTTAACCTTTTCCTAGAAATTTCTAAAAAGCACTCGACGCATACACAAGGGGCGGACAGAAACACTTCTCTTGAGACACCTCATCTTCTGTGATGCAAGTAATTTTGGGGTGGGGTGATTATGCTCTCCTCGGCGGCACCCACTTGAGGCTCCGATTCCAGACATCTTTGCGCTTTGAGTGAAGAGTAGTGCACCAATGTCAATAGGCCATCTTCATCACTTGGCTGCTATTCCACCACACAGACTAAGTTTGGACTTCAAAAGACTATGCGATGCTGATGTGACGATATCCCTTAGCCAACAAAATTATTAACAAACCACGATTCTATTACCAAGTTATAAGTAAGAATAGAAATACGCGACCATATTAGGAACGTGTTGATCCTGACGTTATAAGATGTCATTAGACGTACCCACAGCGAGAAGCAATGAAACCGTCTCTTCGTGGCCTTCTCTTGAAGCTTCCATCAAAGGAGTATAACCCTCGTCATTGACTTCTTCTATGTCTGCTCCGTATCCAATTAGCAAGTGAGCCAACTCCGTATGTCCACCACAGGCTGCAAGCGTAAGTGGGGACTCAAAACTATCCTGTGGGATGTTGACATTTGCTCCATGGGCCAGCAACAAGCGAGCCACTTCGACATGACCCTCCATGGCAGCTTCCATCAAAGCAGTGTGCATTTCGTCCGTCCGGTGCTCGTGATCGGCGCCTGCTTCTAGTAAGAACCGCACCATGTCCGCATGACCCTGAAAGATGTGAACGAAGATGAGAATGCTCAAACAGGCAAAGCAACAATGATTGAGAGAATGCAGAGGTTGCTAGACACACCGCTGAACTGATTGGTCTATAAGATACCGGTTGATGCTAAACAGCCGTCAAGTACACCTAGTCCTCTTCCGCTCCATTCCCAAAGTCGGTCACTCGCCCGACCCACCCATGATCCCGCAGTCCCTCATATTAAGCTTCAGTTCTCCCTTACCGAAAGTAACTAGTTTCTTCCCCATTTTCCCCAAGGAGACCCAACTTTCGAATTCTCTTCCATCTGGTTTTTCAAGCATACTTCCTCAATTTCGAAGAGAAGGGTTAGCGTTCCACAGTTGTGTTCTATTCATACGTTGTTCACTTGGTGTTATACATACTTGGACACTTTCTCATGTTTCACACTGATTCGGTGTTCATCATTCGTACAAGAGGTCTCTGAATGAGTGTTCACTTCTCATTTACCACCTAATATATTAAAACTGCGCTCAGGTATCCAGAAACCTCGGCTCGCTGTGCTCTTGAGTAAAGATGATAGACTTTGAGTACTCTGACTGAATGGTGGATATCTCCAATGTTACTTCTTCCAGGCCTTAATCTCGCAATAACCATTAATTGTCATTTGTTTACTGAAACCCGTGTGACCACTGCCTTGGGGTGTCTTAAAATTTCCTTTCCGCAGACGGACTTCTGCATGTCATGTAGATTTTCCCTCGTCGTCACCGTCACATCAGCTGGTGCGACCAAGTGAGAGAATATTTCAACAGCATTAAACACCAGTCGCCTGTGCCGTGCTGTCTAATGGAGTGACTCTAGATCCATCGGCACAGTTTAGTAGCAACGCTAATCAGGGTTTCCAGGCACCTGGGCTCGCTCGAAGCACCGGCGAGTGCACTGTCATGCTCGATACTGCTGGTGACCACAATTACCTGGAAGTATATTTTTTCGCAAGCATATGACAGCTTGGCGAAGTAACCCAATGAGAACGTGTACAGTAATTTGGGTTGTAGGGACTGATTGCTGCGGATGTTTGGTCTGCCTGAGTATACACCAAAGGCCGGGATTTGAAAATACATCAGCTCTGGTGTAACGGAACGGCTACTGAGCTTTAGAGAAGCGATCAAATAAAGTATATGGTGAAAGGCGCCCGAACCCCTTGCACCAACGTTCAATCCGCCTTCACTTGAATACCAGTGAGTGACGCCTCATGTCTACTTTTAACGAATAAGGTACATGGTGAAACAATATAGTCTCTGGGATCTGGCTAACTCCGTCATCGAAGCTGAGCCGCTTCTCCAGAAAGTTGTCCAGCAGTATTGATATGTTCTGACAGGAACATCGTGAAGCTACCATCAATCATTGAAAGTCTCTTGTCCACTGGTCAGGTTTCTGACCAATACGGTAGCACTGTACAGTATCCATTATCGCATAGGCGAAATGAGCACCCATTACAGGCAACTGCCCACAAACTTCGAAATTCGAGGAATGCTTTCGATCTTACGCATCCATTATTGCCCTTACTTGCTGTATACACCAAGGGGGACGGTCGAAAACAGGCTACCGCTGATGCTTCCAATCCCCGAAGTCTCTACCAATTCTACCACTCTTCTGTAGACCCCGGCAACAAACACCTCAGTATTGCTTCCAGAGAAGTGACTAATGGCGTGCCACCGCCGACGTCTGCCGCTAAAAGCCCATATATCGTTGTGACAACGTTGAATGACTGCTTCAGCTATGTGCAGACCTCAGACTGTTTTCATGCAGTGCTAACTTTAGAAATACCACAGGCATCTCGTCATCAAAACCCCGGTATTCAAATCACTGTTAGTGAGGATGTTGTCGATCTGGAGTACGCAAACGACGTAGTCTCCATCGTTGAAGAGCAAGGTGAAGCACAAACTCTGTTGAATGAACTGACCACCATCATTTTAGGCATGCGTCTTGCATCTTCAAAGTGCAAATCCATGCTTCATAATATGCAGTCTCCGAATATAACCCTTAAAATTCAAGGGGGATTATTTGAGGTTGTGGAGAATTTTAAATACTTCGGTAGTTGTATCAGTTCTGAGGAAAGTGTTTCTGATGAAGTCAGTGCACGAATCTTAAGGGCCTAAATCACGTTTGTAAATTTGCGCCACTAGCAGCTTCAAGGATGGTGAGTGCCAGGCTACAGTCAGGGCTGTATTTTTGTACGGTTGCGAAACGTGGCCTTTGTGCACAGATGATGTGAGACTTCTTCAAGTTTCTGACCACCGATACCTCAGAAGCGCGAACGAATTCGTAACGAGATAATTAGGAAACTGGTTGTGCAGCAGGTACTGCAATCGCGGAAAACATTCAGCTCCGTCAACTACGGTGTTTCAGTCATGTGCCACGCATGCCGCAACATCCTCTACCAAGGAGAGTGTTGTTCTTCGCTTTTCCTTCACAATGGGGCGAACCGCGAGGTTGGCAACGTATGACTTGGCAGAAGCGCGTGAAAGAGATTACGAGGTGTGGGCGTTGTTGGTGGTACGCCTTCCAGGATGGGGTCCCAGCAACCCTCCTACGCTTGGTTGGAGACTGTGAGGCAAAATTCCGAACAGCTACCGCTCTATCACTCGCAGTCAGGCGATGCTACGGCCATAAAGCCTATCTCGCACGCGGATGGTCAAAACATCGGGCCGCTTGACAGTCCAGTATCAAGGCAAGCTCTGATTGGTCAAAAGTCTGAACCCAACACCCAATCACGATCCACCGAATGCCGGTTGTCAATGGCGCGTCCAGAAGTCGTCATAATTTCCAAAATGCTGTCGCCGCATACACTTTATAAACGACGCACTGTACATATGTTTTTGATATGGTTTTGGTCGTCATTACACGTTGTGCATTTTTGGTGGTTGATTTGACAGGAACGCTAGCTCGGAACGTTCAGACCAAGAACTAAGGTGAGAAAATACTGTTATTACAACTGGCGAACGGTGACCCACTACATCTATCGAATTTAATCAGCTTCAAGGATTATTGCAGCAGCAACAAAGGCAGTTTGAAGAAACGCAAATGAAGCTCATTGAATCATCGACACAGGGACTGCACGTCGACATCAGCAGCCACAGCAGCCTCACTCACATTCGACCCCCTTTCTGGTCACACTTTTGACTCCTGGTTCAAGCGGTCTGAAGACATGTTCAAATCTTATTTTCCAAGTTCGATGACGGATGGAAAGTCGGATTGTTGCTGCGAAAACTCGGCACACCGGAGCATGAACGGTATACAAGCTTCATTCTACGCAAGCCGCCCCACGACCTCAGTTTTGGTGAAACGGTCAGAACACTGTCCCAGATATTCGGAGATCACTGTTCAATATCGGCTGCCAATGCCTCAAGCTGGTCAAGAAAGATGACGATTTCATCAATTTTGCCGGTGTTGTCAATCTTAAGTGCGAGCGTTTCAAGCTCAGCTCAGTGATGGAGAATCAGTTTAAGTGCCTCATTTTTGTATCCGGTCTCCAGTCATCCCAAGATGCAGACATCAGAACCCGGCTGCTTCAAAAAATTGAACAGGATGCTGAAATGACGCTGCAGAACCTCACCGCCGAGTGCTAACGCCTCATCGACCTGAAGCACGACACGGCCATGATCGGTCAGTCACCTGCTACACCAAGCAGCTGTGTCCACGCAATCGACTCCGACGTCCCAAAGTCTGAAAACAAACCCCGCTGAAAACAGAGCAAGCCTCCCACAGGTTGCTGGCATTTCGCTAGTTATTGCCGGCTTAAGCGCCATAAATATCGAATTTGCAATCGTCCTGAACACAAAGAATATTTATGTCCATCTCAGATGCCGCAACCGCCAGCACGCCACCGTGCAGCTCACAAATCGCGGTCCAAATCGGTGACGGAAACATACAAGGTTGATTTCGCTTGCCGAAAGAAGACTGTGACAGTTCGTATCAACAAAATTCAAGTTCGTTTGCAGCTGGGTAAAGGCTCCGACTTCACGCTGCTCAGTGAACGAACGTGGAAACGGATTGGTAAGCCGCATGTGAAACCGGCTGAACATTGGGCTCGCAATGCTACTGGCGGTAAGCTGAAATTGACTGGCGAGGTTGACTACTCCATAAGCTTCAACAGTTCGACGGCACAAACCATAAGCTACCTGACTTCATGCCCCGAACTTGTTCTGTTGGGGCTGGATTGGATCAATAAGCCGGTCAATTCTATTTGAAACTTCCCACACGCAGTACCCGGAAGTGCCCTCGAGCAAACTCACTTTCCGAAGCGTCTACTTGAGTACCTCCTGCAACGCTATGCATCTTTATTCGCCAACGGGCTTGGACGGTGCACAAGAACAAGGGCCAGGCTGTGCCTCCTCAATGTCTAACCAGTTCTCAGGCCAAAACGCCCAGTACCGTATGCAGCCTTTTCCATCGTTGGCCAGGAACTGTACCGACTACAGAAGGCTGGTGTTCCCCACTCTGCACGGGCTGAAACGATCGTATTGGTGAAGGGGGCTAACGGGATCATCTGGTTGTGTGCAGAGTCTACCGGTCTCAATGCTGCACTGGATACTCATCAGTACCTTCTGCCTCTTCCAGACGACTTGTTCGCGAAACTGCATGGGAGAAAATATTTGCGAAGAGTGACTTGGCTGATGCTTACCTCCAGGTTAAAGTTCAGGAAGAATCCCGAGAACTTTTGACCATCAATACGCACCGCAGTCTGTTCCAGTATACCCGACTGTCGTTTGGTATCAAGACAGTGCCAGCCATATTTCAACTATCATGGTTAGGATGCTGAAGAATGAGCTCGGCGTTGCCGCCTATTTGGACGATCTCATCTTCATGGCTTCCAAACCCGACGAACTGTGACAGCGCCTTGATTACGTGCTTGGTCGTTTTCAAGAATGTGGCTTCAGAGTGCCCCGAGAGAAATGCAACTTCTCCATGAGGTCGATAAAGTACCTTGGGTTCATTAGTGACTAAAAGAGCAACCGACCAGACCCGGTGAACATCGACGGCATCAAACGTGTGACACCACCCACAGACATAACACCCATTAGGTCCTTGCTCGGCCTTGCCAGTCAATACAGCTCGTTTCAGCCTGCCATGTATCGCCTCCGAGGTCCACTGAACCGGAACCACAGGTGGACATGGACAGAAGATGCCTTTAACCATGTCAAATCCATGTTGATTCTGATTTGCCTCTCACCTACTACGATACGTCACTGGAAATCGTTGTAGTGTCGAATGCTTCAACCTATGGAGTTAGCGCAGTGATTTCGCATGTATTTCCCGAAAACAACCAGGAATCCATTACACATGCAGAAAGATCCCTGACAGCAGCCGAGCACAACTACAGTCAGATAGAAAAGAAAGCTTTGGCGATCGTATTTGTCGGCAAAAAGTTTCATAAAATGCTCTACGGCCGTCAGTTCACCTTACTGACCGATTACAAGCCGCTTCTTTCTGCGTTTGGCTCGAAGGGGATTCCGGTGCATACCGCCATCCGTCTCCAGCGATGGGCAACTTTGCTTCTGGGATAAGACTTCAGGATCAAATGGCAGTTCACCAACAGCTTCGGACAATCCGACGCACCGTCGCGCCTCATTGATCCGAGCAGGCCAGAACCAGAGGCCACTGCCTTGGAACCGAGGGTGAACCGCGTATTACCGAAAGGGGTTCACACTCTCCCAGCGACTGCTGACACGGTCCCCCAGGATACTGACCAAGACCCTGTGCTGCAGTAGGTCATCAAGTGCCACCGCAATCAACTGCCGCGTACCTGCCCAAAAGACTAATTGAGACCTTACTTCAACCGAAGTGACGCATTATCACTAGCCGGTGGATGTCTTTTATTTTCAGAAGGCGTTGTCATTCCAAAAGGGCTACACCAGCCCCACTGAATCAATTTCATAAAGGGCACCCGGGATAAAATAGGACGAAGGCCCTTGCTCGGATTTATGTCTACTGGCCTCTGATGGACGCCCAGATTGAGCAAGTCTCCAAATCTTGCCTGTGTTGTGATGAAGCATCCAGGTCACCCGTGAAAACCTACCTGTGGTGGTGGCTGCAACCGACCGAACCCTGGTATCATCTTCAGAATGAACATGAAGGTCCAGTGGGTGGCCAAAACCTTTTGGTGGTGGTCGGCGCTCACAGCAAGTGGCCGGAGATTCTTCCAGTGACCAGCCCCACAAGTGCCACTACAGCACTACACCAGAGACTATTGTATCCGACAACGACAGTCAGCTCGAATAATAGGCGTTCGCAGTTTTGTCGGGAGTATGGCAAAATTCAAGTCTGCTCGCCGCCGTTTCATCCACTGTCGAACGGCCGGGCAGGACGCTTCGCTGACAACTCTGAAGTCCAGATAGAAGGAGCCGACGGAATAGATTGTGCAAAGATTCTGCTGGCATATCGAGCGACGAAAAACCACAACTCACCTGATGGAGTGTTACCATTCAATTCAGTTCAATTTATCAGCTATAAACCATGTACCATAGGCACATTGGTTTCAGCTGCTACAGTTTCCATCACCCGAAAACGAGAGAGTGTGGGACATACAGCGACGCCTTCGACGCGATGATAAGTGCAGTTTGTTAGGAAATTGGGTACCACGGATTAAAGGCGATACCTTCGACGCATGAGCGCCATTGACTGCATGATTGGGCCATTCCTGCCGGGGTCAATAGCCATTGGTGAATTGAGTCCCGGGGTCCCCATCCGGGAAGGCGGCAGTTGCCCACCCGACTATGTTTACTGGTTAGTGTTCTCATATTTTGTTCCCAGGTCATACACTGTCCACCTATCGGTCGCTTCCACTCAGTATAGGGCTGGGCGAAGAGAGGTCTGTGAGACAGGCGGTCTTCTGGCGTGCGGAGCACATGTCCTAACCAGCGTAACCTATGAAGCGTGAGTAATTCGTCTATCGCGGGAGAGTACCTTCTTCCTAAGACCATCTGGCGTACCTCAGCATTGCTAATCCGATGTTCCCAGCAGACCTGACCAATGCTTCGGAGACACCGATGGTCAAACACTGACATCCTCTGCGCGTAGAGCCAACGTCTCTGATCTATAACGCAGTATGGATCGCACCGCCGCAGTGTAAACTCTGCCTTTGACAGACAAACTGACATCACGTCGGCGCCATAGGTGTCGGAGGTTGGCAAAAGCTGCCCTGGCCTTCCCGATTCGAGAAGTAATGTCATCTCCAGCCAGTCCACGGAGCTTATAAAACTGCCCAGGTAAACAAATTTATCTATCACGTCGATTGACTCGTCTGCAAGCATGAGTTTCGGGTTTGATCCCACCCAGTATTGTAGCAGCACTTTACACTTTGTAGGTATGAAGCGCATGCCAAACCGTGCGGCAGAGTTATTTAGGTTATTTGAAATCATCCGCATTTGGGAAGGATCCGAACCAAGGAGAGCGATATCGTCCGCATACTCAGTGTCTGTGAGGGAACGTCGCGGGAGCATTTCGACTCCCGAGGTTTCAGAGGCAGGCAAAGAAACTCCAAGAGGCATATCAATAACTAAGTTGAAGAGGAAAGGTGAGAGAGGGCAGTGTTGTCTTACAGCACTGGATATGAACTCAGGCGAGAGTTTGCCGTATACTCCTGCGCGTGGTTATACATCTCAAAACGCCAAGGATGAACTCAGGTCCTTCACATTTCTCACCGTGTGTCTGGTGATCCAGAAGCGATGACTCTTAGAATATGTGGCGTGGGAGTTGCACTCAGCCCCAGAGCTGAACGCGCTTTGCTGGATTAGATCCCAGTGAACAGTCGTCTTTGCGCCGTCCGGTTATCCAGTTCAATCAAGCTCAATGCCTCTCGGCATAAAAAGCGGTGCCTGTTTGTAGTGTCGGCTTATGACCCAACGGACTGCAGTTCTGATGCTGAGAACGATACTTTCTATCGAGAGCTATCCAGGCTCGTTTGTCAACTAAAAAGCACTGGCATCATGATCCTTGCGGGTGAAATGAATGCTTAAGTGGGTCGTCTGAGCTCCTTGGAATCACATCTGTGCGGTCGATTAGGAGTCGATGTTTGTCGCACAGACAACAGAGAGTGACTCCTCCAGTTGTGTGCTGATCAAGAACCGTTTCTTGCCAGTACGAACTTTCAGCATAAACGTTCGCATCGCGTAACCTGGCGGCCACCAACCTCAAATCAACCGTGGACCCAGTTGGACTACGTGGCCATCAGCCACCGGTGGAGAGCCACAATTCAAGACTACCGTTCCTTCTGGGGCACACAACTTGATTCCGATCACGACATGGTGCGTGCACGTCTGACAGTTCGTTTCTCCTCAGGCCCTCGCAAGTCAGCAAGAAACATCCCAATCCATCATCTTCGAAGAACTACCATAGCTCAACATCGATATGAGCTAGCCCAACTACTCTCCACAGTAAACCAAAACTGCACTGGTAGTGAGCACGTGGATGGAGAATGACAATGTGAATGGAGTTGTGCTAGCGGTGTACGCGCAAATCCCTCAAACGCCAAATAGTGAAGGGCCTAAGAAAAGACCGAGAGCTCTCGTGGATAACGAAAGCTCTGGAGATGGAGGTTTTTGCTGCCGGAAACAGCCGTAACCTATATCAACTGATATGATCGACTGGTGCTAGGAAAGCAACGGTTAGTGAAGCGATACGTGAAAAAGGTGGCTCATTAATTTATTCACAAAAATGTTGACTGGAAAGATGGGCCGAAGACTTCGAAGAACAGTTTAGCAGGCCTCCTGCAACACAACCTGTGGATATACTGCATACGGGCGAATGGAATGTAAACCTTAATCACCCGTCGGAAGAAGAAAGCACGAAAAATCCGTACTGAAGTGTGAGAAAGCACTAGGACCGGACTGTCTGTATCCAGCTCTCTTCAAAGAAAGCGGAGAATCCCTGGTGACCCATCTAACAAAGCTTATTGGTGGTACATGGAACGAAGAGGTGCCTGCAGAATGGGGCATGTCGACAGTTATTCCTATCTTCAAAAAGGGTACGCGGACGCTGTGTGAAAACCACCGTGGCATTGCCTGGTGGCTGTGGCATCGAAGGTCCTCTCTGGTCTTATCCTTCGAAGGTTGACTGATCACAGAGAGAGAGAGATCCGTGAAAACCAAGCTGGGTCCCATCCTGCAGGAGGATGCATAGATCACATCTTCACCCTCCGACAGATTCTGAAACAGCGACACTACTTCCAGCAACCAAGAGTAGTTGTGTTCCTCGATCTGAAAGCTGCCTTTGACTCTGTGGACCGTCAGGCACTATGGTAGAATCTGTGGAGCAAAGGTGTCCCCCATAAACTCTTGACCCTCCTTCAGGCGCTGTACGCCAACTCTCACGGACGTGTGAAGGCCTACGGGAAGCACTCACTTGAGTTCACCACATCTAGTGTTGTCAGGCAGGGCTGCCCTCTTTCACCTTTCCTCTTCAACTTTGTCACTGATACGATTATGGAAGACTCATTATCAGCCTCTAATGCCTGTGGGATCGAAGTGCTCCCGGGGCGTCCGCTCACAGATATCGAGTACGCAGACGACATAGCTCTTCTTGGATCTGACGCCGTGGTAACGCAAGCAATATTAAATAAGTTAAATAATTCTGCCTCACGGTTTGGCATGCGTTTCACACCTACCAAGTGTAAAGTGCTATTGCAAGACGGGGTGGGCTAGAACCCTAACCTCATGCTTGCGGATGAGCCGATTGAGGTAGCAGACAAGTTTGTCTACCTGGGCAGCTGTATCAGTCCCGGTAGTCTCAGGACAGATAAATCCATCTGTATCGGGAAGGCCAGAGCAGCTTTTGTGAACCTGTATCTCCTGTGGCGTAGGCGCGACATCAGCTTACCCCTCAAGGGTAAGCCCGGCGGCTGCGCGCCGAGGGCGCCAAAAGACTTTCAGTGTTTGACCATCGATGTCTTCGGAGCATTGCCCGAGTCTGCTGGGAACACCGGATAAGCAATGCTGAAGTACGTAAAATGGTTTTCGGAGGGAATAACTCGCCCAAGATAGATAAACTGATCACACTCTACAGGTTGCGCTGGCTTGGCCACGTGTTTCGTATGCAAGTCGACCGATTTCCTCGAAAAGTTCTTTTCGCAAAATCACACAGAAGATGGAGAAGAGCCAATGGAGGTCAAACAGTTACTTGTCAGCGAAGTGTGAAAGCCATTACCAGCAAACTCAGCTGCACTGGTGGTGGCCGTCTCCCTGGATGGGGACCCCGACACGGGACACACCAATGGTTTGGAACCTTGTCAGGATTGGCCCAGTCGCGCACTCAATGGCACTCGTGCATCCAACCTATTGCATTCAATGCATAGCTCCCTTCCCAACCTCCCCACTTATAAGTCCACTGACAACCCTGTATTTAGGCATCAATTATTTCAGCTCCCGCCTCCGATGCGCAGCAACCACCCCCACTTTCCCAAATCATTAGTGAACGAAACTGTGGCAGCTATAACCACCGCACAAGTACGCGGTTGTACAGCTGATAATAATGATGGATGATCCCAGCCTGCATACAAACGTGAACTGTACAAATATAAGTGACCTCATACCACATCGGCCGACGCCTGGTGTCACCGGCCGGGTCGTCTTACTTGCTGCGTACAGAAGGGCGGGTAAGCGAAAACAGTCTACTGCTGACACGTTTACGCTTTGTCCTTCACATAGTCGTTCCTCTCCCCCTCCTCACCCCGTTGTCAGCGACGCCTTTATAGGCTTATTCTGGAAGTCTGGCAGATCCATTCGCAACTCATTGCGGTTGGCTACAGTATCTGCGGTTTACTCGGCCGCCGCGGACTTAGACAATTCGGAATTGTTCTTCAAACCCCCATGCTCATTTCATCTGGAAGCCTCCGAAACACCCTAAAACAAGCTGGACAACAGACTGCTCTTGAATGGATGCTGCATCTATGAAAAAAGGTTTCAGGTTTGTTGAACTGACCTCCCCAGCGGTTTTCTATAGATTCTGGTTGCGCGTCTCTGGTGATCCAGAAGCCCTTGCGACAGGTTCCGCTGGGTTGGCAGTGTTGTAAGCCACAGAGATAGAGCAACAGTGTCAACACCGATGTTGCTGTCTCGGATGACGATGATGACGGCAAAAGATAATCGCTTCCGTGCAGTTCATTTGGCAGTCTGAGAGTATCCCATAAACGCGCCGATAGTCGATGCTTGTCCATTGTATCTGCTTACATCTTGACAAACTGTAGCTCTGACACTCAAAGACGCTTTCGACGACATTTAGAGCGCGTTGTTGCGGTTATATAAATGTGACACTATTCATAGGGTTGTCGAGAACTTCGGTAGCCCACTACCAGTTTAGCCCTCCTTGGGGCTCGTCAAGTAAGCGCAGTTACCGTTTTTCCTCAACTCTAATACAATCGTTCAGCTGCTACACCCCTTCGGCTCCTAACTGCCATGCGACCCGAAGGAAGCACGAGGGCTGGAATACTGGTGGCCCAAGCCTAGAAAAAAGCGGTTGAGATACTGAAGTTGGGTTCGAACCGCGGACATTCCGGTCAGTAATTTCAGGCCTTACCCACTGAGCAATCTCGAGCTCGACCTCAACCTGATGTTCCACTTGAACCTAAATTTGACAGCGTTCGGTAGATACTCTCATTTGCATACGAATTTGGAGACTCCACTGAATCCAGCTGAATCTCCAGTTGATGACGGTCGCTTCAACTGAATGTGCTGCACCAGACCACCTTGAATTTGAGCTGAACTCGGGGACTGCACTCGGCTGGTGAGCTTCAAGAAGGGCGGAACAGGTCGTTGGCTGTCGAAGAGTTTTCAGCAAACTTATTAGTAGTGTTACGCCCAGACAACGTATAGTGATACCTCAGATATCGTATCAAGTGAAACATGAGGCGGCCTGGCACAGAACATTCAGCTGGGTCTCTTGTCAAAACAAAATTCGTGTGGAAATTTGAGCTGAGATATGAATACGAAAGTGGGTAAACTTAGTGCTGCTGAGGCTCAACTGGGTGGTCGTTTTGGATTGAAATCGAGACGCTCGGACATTGACGAACACTTACAGCAGTTATGTGCTGACCACAGACTGGTTCTGTGCAGTACTAAATTCCGAAACCATCGAGGTCACTTGGTCACATGGTGCTTCGCGCGTGTGAGCCAACCTCTTACATGAATAGATCACAACACCTTAAGCTATGGGTGGCATGGGGCTGAAACTGACTGTCTCCCGTTCCGGAACACTTATGTGGATTCGGAACATGCGGTTATTCATTGTTGCTTCCCGTTGCGTTTTTCACGCCATTGAGAAGCTCTGGGGGCCTGGTGCGAAGCAGCCCAACCAAAGCCACCTACTGAAGCCCATTCTGAAATGTATGTATTCTAATTTTGGCACTTTCTGAAAGGTATTATCTGCAACTCTGCAAGATGCTTGGCGATACGTTCCTGGAACGGTGCAACCAAATAGATATAAGCACTGGATTTCGATAAACACGTCAGCCTAATAAGAAATCCGAGTAGGAGGTAAGCCCTCTGGATGCGGCATCGTAACAGACCATGATTGGATTCACGGTTGTTGCGAAGACTTACCTGTAGAAAATGGTTGCGTCGCTCCAGAAAGTTGGGCTGGTGATGAGTCCCAGTCATGACGAAAGGGGTAGTACGCTATGATTCCAGGACTGACTACCAACCATCAGTCTTGTTCTCATTTTAAACTGCATTATATAATTGACAAGTGCGACCCTCCCCTCTTCAGGGTATTCGCTAGAATTGTCAGGCTGTTTTTGATGTTCCTGTTGAAGCATGCTGAAAAAGTCTCAGATAGTTTAGATATGACCCAGGGGAGGGCGGAAAATCAGTTCTTTCTGTTCAGTGAACAATGTAATCGGCAGCTTACCTGTAAATCAGACACACTTCGTAACATATTTAAAAAGAAATCTCAAGCCCTTAGTTCCGACAGTGGGTAACTTACACGTGAATGATAGAAGAGCCACACTATAAGATCAACCGACTAACGCTCTAATAACCCGTGCGGTGACCTCTCAGATGCGAGGCCGCGAAGATAGGCGAACATTGGTTAACACAATGATTATATCAGATAAATTGTGCAAAATATGGAGGAGTATGGCGCTGTAAGATGCACTGAGGGTGTTGTGACTTTTCGGACAACAACCGATCAGAACACAAGTGATAAGACAAAAATACGCCCTCATGGCAGAAACCCCACGATACATTAAAGACGAAAAGCAATGACTCACTTTGTAACTGGCCAGTGTGAGAGCCGATTCTTTGAACTCTTTAGAATGAGTGTTGATGTCACAACCATGCTTGATGAGGCAACGCGCAACATCAATGTGTCCATTGCTTGTAGCCTCCATAAGGGGTGTGTGCCCGGTTTCATTTTGCACCTCCATCGGACTGTTGTACTGCAACAGTAAGCACACGCATTCCAAGTGACCGGCAGTTGCAGCATAATGCAAGGCCGTGTTCCCCGTGTTCGACTCTTGACTTACACACGCCCCATATTCCAAAAGAAGACGAACAATATCCGTGTAGCCTGCACTGGCAGCTTCCATCAAAGGAGTGCATTCAACTTTTTTACCCGTGAAATTGGGATCCGCCTTAAGGAAATGTAAGTAAGAAATAAGCCGATCTACCCCGTGTTTCAACAGGAGTTCAACTATTCGTATGGCATTCGCTGAAACTGCACGGGTTAGCGCGGTTTCGCCATTAGGAGCAACTTCGTTGACATTATACTCCCCAGAAAGTAGGAGTGACTTCACGGTTTCGGCATCCCCGTTGATGCACGCAGGGATCAGAGTAGTTCGTCTAACAATTGAATAGTAGAAAAAAGAACTTACTCCTCCGTTTCACCTCTGGAAAGCATAGCCACCTCCTTTCTGATCTCGTTAAGGACCTCCGTGTCAGATATTCTTCTGCCATCGTTCATTAGCATATTTTCAATCCCAGCAACTTGCAAAAATTTCCGAAAGTTCAACTGGGTTTCTGGGGACAAGTCTGGGATAGTATCCTCGAACTAAAAAAAAGTTTTTTGGAGAGAGATTAGTGGGAGCTGATACAAGCCACAAAAATCAAATTTGATTCACTTTCAATTTTTTCCTGCAGAAATGAAACAAGAGCTTCAGTCGCACTTACCCTTACAGAATAAGTGGATGCGGTGTACCCGAACATAAATGGGGCGAAAGGTTTGTCGGCAGCTTAAAGGCTCTCTTGAATAGCTACAAGTCTCTGGAACTTCCGTGCCATGGACACGGTGAGCGAGAATCGTGTCCACAAACTCAGAGGTAAAATTGACCAAATATAAAAAATATGGCAGAGTAAACGGCAGTGACATGTGTATCACACAATTATGCGAGGTATAGGGAATCAAACAGGATCAGCTATGTGCCTGTTTGTCCACGAACACTGAATGATCGAGAGCGGCGTGCGCGACCGACACCCTCTAAAAATGGCTAGGAAGGATAGTGTGGACCCATCGGGCAGCACTAACGGACTTCGGGTATGCAGACTACTAAAACTCACCTTAAAGTTTTGAAAATCACCCATATCCATTCATGAAGACTTGACCAAACCACCAAGCAAGAATAATCACCCCCAGTTGAATAAGCCACGCTGTGCTTGAACAAACCTTAGTGTGCAATGTTTGGACTGAAAAAAAGTGGCCTCGAATAACCGTTCTATTCGTGACCCAATGAGTTCGGTTTGAAGAGACAAATTTTACAAACACATATGAGACCAAAATCGTTTATCGCGCGTTTTCAAATCTTTCCGGTACTTCTTTCCACCATTCATACGTTTTCTACTCTAATAGACAAAACAGAGATGTGATTACCGCTACTAATTCATTCACGTGCAAAATTTGATTATATGATTTGTTTTCTTGTTATGTTTGATCAGTCACCGACGGAATAATCCCTTTTTTGACGTTAGGCCCAGCTAGGTAGGCGGAACGCGCATGAGTGGGTGAAGTTTCTGGATCCGTTTTCTTCTAGCAGCAGGATAAATAACCATTTCTCTTATTCCTCTCCCCTGGCCACAGAATTTCACAAATTTGTTGGTCAGCTATGCTCATCAGCCGTGGCATGCATACTCATGGTGGGATGGGCATGTGGTATAAATATTTGCGCGAGTATGGACGCAGAAACAGTTAGGCTCTGATCCCTCAACTGGACATGGCAGCTGAGAGGGAAGAACAGGATGGGGCCTGAACCTTTGTGGTACTGGGCGGATGGGGTTTAGGAATAAACGTAAAATAGAGCTGAATATTCATGCATAAATGCCCAAGGAAAGGAACATATGGTTTAGGTTGGAACGCCATTTATACTATGGCACAGGAACATCGACGGTTGGAGGACTGGAACTGGATAGTACATCTAGCGAGGGGAATCAATAGGAGTGGAATGACTCGGATTATTCCTTTCGTTAAATAGTGGGATGAGGGAGAAGATACTTTCAAGAAGGCTTGTTCCCCAATGAAACCAAAGTAGGAGAGAAGGAGGTCCTTCGCGGCCCTTGCTTAGACCGCCCGCACGAGTGGTAAAGCTGCCGGGATGAGGGTAAATGGACTACTATGAGATTAGACTTGGAGATGTTGGTGTGGATATGACAGCCTACATTATAGTAACCTAAATTCCGACTGCCCCTCTGTACAGGATAGGCGTTGAAGCGAGGACAATGTTGTTTTGGTCTACCACTGGGTGTTCTACAGCTTGTATTTTTCACGCTTCAGCCAAACAAAGCAGACAGGTTTACGCTATTTTTGGATGCGACGGAGAAAATAGAAATAGGGACGAAACTTTTCTCCAGACTATGGTAGGGACGGAGGAGACCGACAACGGCGGTGGTCCTTTTCGCGGAATGATGCCACATCACCAGTAAGAAAGGTTGGAGTAATTCGCCCTTTGGATAATAACAGTGGGTGCGGCCTGTAATCGGAATAGTAACGGTAAGATGTGGCAAAAGTCTGCTGGATCTTTATCCTGAGAAATATGGCTGCAGCGTCTTGTAGCTACTTAGAAAGTGGGTCTTTCGGGTCATCAAACTTGTGAGTTTAGCCGAGGACGGAAAGAAGACACTTGCTGAATTTCTCACCCAAAATTTGATATGGAATTGCGAGGAAATCCTTCGCATATGCTTGCCCTCAGCATGGATCCCAGACGAAAGAGGTTTTCCGGTGCACTACTAAGCAAAATTGCTAAGATTCCTTAACGGTCTACAAACATATCACGCGGGATCATGCAGAAGGCTTTCGAAAAGTCAATGGTGGAGGCAACCTTTTGGTTATTTTCTGTGGCTTTCAAGAGGCTGGTGTAGGCGTCAGTTACGCTGGGTGATTGAAACTGGAGAGAGAGGGACAATTTTGGGAAAAAATTGGACTGATCCCTCGCCCAGTGATGGGATCTCAAGATATTTGACGACCTTCTTGCGCGTACAAGGGTAGACATGCGGCATGTGGGTAAATTTTTCTAGGGTCGTGCTGATTCACGCCATAGGGTCCTGGAGAAACACCAGTATTGTGAAGTAACAATATTTCTCCCGTTAGACACACTGGGATGAGCGGAAGGCTGGAATGTGCGCCATGCGGGGGTGACCTTTAAATGTATGGTACTGAGAGAACGTGCTGAGGGGTGCTGCGAAGACATTTTGGTACTACGCAGCAAGGGTATCGAATAGCTGAGGTTTCTTATATGTTTTGTGACCTACAATGAAGTGAGAACTGAGCTTAACCCCTGGCAGTGATAGAAATTATCGGAATGACTTTTCTACGGCGCGTAGAAACGCGATCAGAACCTGGGGTTCACCGGACACCAGAGAGGTCTATGCAACAGAATTCCGGGTGGGCTACTAAACCATTCCCTGGTGCACGCGTGCGTAACACGTCCACAATGCGCTTTTTGATGAGACGGTTTCCGGGTTGGGGTAAGTTATATCAGGCGATGGCAACGGTTGAGACCATGTATGGAAATATGAATGGAGTAGTCCTACAGTGTCCTGTCGTTGAGTGAAGGGCTACCCCAGACGGCGCATACTAAGCGCTGAAACGCAAGGAACACTGCTATCAAAATAACGCTGCGAGGTCGCGAATACCTAGCTGAGAGTGGATTATGCATTCAGCGATCATAGGGCACTGAATATTGTAGGCCAGATCCAGAGATGATGGTGACTGAAACACCGGAGCCTCGTTGTGCTGAAACGTCCTTTTACTACTTGGGGGTGTGTATGCCGTTAGTAATAATGCTAGGTTAATTTCCCAACTTATTATTAAGGACATAACGGGTTTAACGAAGGGCGAGCATTTAAGTATGGAATGGTAGTGGAGAAGGTTGGAAGAGATGGCATCATATTCGCGAGTAGATAATACTACGCAGTGAGCAAGAACACAAAAATAATGGTCGCTTACCAATAATTTCAAAAGGGGCTAAATGGTCTCGACATACGAAGACGACGATGTCTTGTGTGGCTTTGAAAGTGGGGAAATGTGAGTAAAAATACCTTACCTAGGGCAGCTTTGTTCGTAGTTTGCGCCGGGGAGGTTTACCTTGTTTGAAATGGTGAGGTTTTTGAAGCAAACACTAAGGAGTGGACATAATTGTCGTCGAATTTCTTCTCTCGCAGTTGCAGAGGAACTGTCATCGCCAAAAGCAGTGATAACTCGGCGGAACTAGGAGGACATGGCCAAGGCCAATGAAATGGAAAACCTAAGGGAGATTCGATTACTTTCTGGGGAACCAGAGGGCCGTTTTTAATCCCAGATGGGAACGGATAGCCGGGTATGGAGATGTGCCTATTTCTATCAGCTTCGGGCTTTCCAGGGCGGAGGAATGGTAAAGTATATTTATATTTTGGGCCGGGAGCAAGGAACCAGCCCAAACTGGCGGAAACCCTCTAGTTTTGTGCTGAGATATTTTCCGTCTGTCGTGCTGCCATCAGAGTTTTGAGACGTTACACTCGCCCAAAGACATGCTAGATACCCGGGTGAGAGCTGCAAAACTATCAACCAGGGTCTGAAAGGTTACTTTTGTCCGCGTGGTTTGGCTTCAGCGTTATTGGCGGTACGTCGGCGCCATTTTGCGGGGCAGCGTCGCTGAACAGCGAATGTGACAACGACATTGACCCAGCAATAATGCAACCGATTTTTTCACCGCTTGACGTCCGAGTGGGTGGTATTATTGCAAGCGCAATCGCCAGAGTATCACAGGCGCGAGCACGGCAGGAAAGTTTTGCAGGAAAGAATTTACTTGCCGCCTTGAAACGGGGCGGCGAACCATCTTGTGAGAGATTAGGTGCGAAAGAGACTGGGGACATACTGCCACGCAGGGATGCTGCTACACCCAGAATATTCGCCGTCTTGCATATCGCCGGATACCAGGCAGTCACATCATCGATGTTGACAGGGGCCAGGAGTTGGGTATATGTTCCATAAAAACAAACGTAGGACTTCTTCCGAGCGAATATTGTGAACACCTTTGAGTATCCAAAAATGAGAGGAAGCGAAGACGAATGTGGTAAATTTCCAAAGAGAAAGTAATCTGGTTATACGCTCAAACTAAGCGCCGCTAGTCAAGATGGACAGAAAAAACTAAGCGAAATTATCACTCAACGGAGGCTTTTGGCAGGATCATGAATGATGCCAGTACATGGTGTAAGAGCCACGCAGCTAAGGATCTCACGCGACGATTGCAGTTATCGGACTATACGCAGCTCGTATTCAGTGGGCAGTAGGAACAGACACATGAGGGCAGTAGATTCTGTATTGAGAACTGTCAAGAACTGGTTCTATGGACAAACGGGCTACTAAACATCATGAATTAAGCAAAGCGTACAATCAACAATAGCGCAATCAGTGGGAGCAGAAGAATGGCCAGCAAGGCAGCAGGGCTTCCTGGATGCGATAGCAAGTACGAAATGATGTACGAACGTACAGATACAAGCATGCAGTCACTGTAGATTGGCCATATACAGAGATGACGGTGCAGAAAACGGTCAGTGCGTTCTGGATGTATGGAACTCTCTTTGGCTGACGGTGCGATGCAGCAGCTCGTGTCACGTGCCAAATTGGATTATGTACTTAGGTCCGTTTAAAACAAATCTCAACAAGGGCTATCTGACAGATGCGGTCTAAAGGTACTATAAAAAATAGGGCCTCCTGAGGCGTCGAGTTTGTGTACCTGATAACACGCTCACCTACCATCCGAGGAGCTCTGGGTTCGATCCACGGTCGGTCATTTTTTTCCGTCAGGGCGGACGCTGGAAACTAAGTGGAGCTGACACAGACTTGCAAGCAAAGACGGACAGGCAACTAAATATGGACATCAGTTACTAGGACATGAACAAATCCTAAGTGGAGGAAAAACCTGGGTAACGAGCAGCAAGGAAAGGAAACAGTGTTCTGGTAAACGGGCGTAAATCGCGCCACTCATGAGTAGTCATAACAGAAGAGAAGAATAACAGCCGATCACCGCTGATTCACGAGAGGGATCAACTCTCCCCCAGCCATAAGTTTTCGTTTAGCTTGAGCCAGCAGACTGATCAGCCACTCTATCGCTCTGCTCCTCGAAGTCTACGCCATGCTGCCTGAAGGCCTCGAGTTAGTACAGTTGGCACAAATCTTGACCTACTGCCCGCGATTTTCTCTTATAATAGCCTCCCTAACTGCCCTATCTGTCGGCTGAACTCCCCCTCGACAATGCCCTTAACATCCTGCCCCCTCTTAATAAAACGACGTTACCCTCATTCAGGCTCCTCTCCCGTTTAATGCAATTTGTCATCGTCTGCAAAGTTGCAAGGCACTCGTTTATTCACTGATTTAATAATATGTCGGCTAGGTGGCTGGCATGTCTCCAGGCTTTAGTTAGTCGACACGGTGACCGGCCGTTGAAGGATTTACGCCCAGGGGGAACAAGTGGTTTGGTGTTGGAACTGCGCACTCATTAGGGTCCGATGTCAGTTTTACTAACGGATGGTCCTTAAGGATTTTTTCAATCTCAGTCAAGGTTGTCTGTCGCGTCTCTTCGTCCACGAGTCTATCTCCTTATAAGGTTACCAAAATTCGCCTGATACTCCGAATCATCCTACAAAAATACCTTTACGATGGCTGGTATTCGGTACGGAGAGCACATAGTTGCTCCCATGCTTTATTAGCTTGGCTGCCGACTCATCCTGGTCTCATTTAGAAAGCATTCCTTCACTACATCTTCAGCCACCCTTAACTCGATACCGTTGTCACTGTAGAGCTCTACTGGGTTTCTTCGTCTGTTAACAAATCTCGAGAACTCGCATGGGAACGATGTCGTTCCCACGGACTGGGCTATCTCGACATGAACAGCACGGGTGGTCATGCAAGTGAATATACAACCATATGGTTTCTCGGTGCCACGTCCTTTTTTGGCCAGCAGCGGGCCAAAATAGTCCACTTAGGCGACTGCAGTTGGTGCGTTCATTTGGAAGGATTTCCATTATGTGTTAGCACGGCGGCGCAAACCATCGACGACAGTGATAACGGGACAAAAGAACGCACCTGATGGTGGCTTGCCCCCGCACAAATCAGTATCTCTTTTGCACAGCTGCCAGCACTTGTTCTTCATCACCCATTTTATTTCCTCTCAGCCACCATGCTCCTTACGATTTTGAGCGATTGAAGTGTCTTGGGGAGATACACCAATGCCTGATCACCTTGAGCACATCAGAATTTGTTCCAGTCAGCAATTTTATCTGAAACAGACGCTCTTTCAAATCTCACCTTGAGCGGGTTGGCAACAGCTGATCCATTCGCATTTTCTACCTAATTTAGTTGGTCTGTCTACTCCATCGGCCTTTTTATCCATTAGTCTTCGCAGTTTTTGAACATTAAACCACATCAATATCCGATGTAAATCAAGGCACCATTGTGGACGAAACCCCTCAGCCTAAACACGACGAATTTATCCTGGAAAGTTTTCACTAAATTACGAAAAAGGTCGTTTGATTACACCCTAACTTGCATTGGTCATTATTCCCTTCTTTAGCCATCTTGATGACTGCTCCGTACATTCCCATTGTACCCCAAAAGCATGCAGTACATCAAAAATGTGTCTGGTCCTTTGAAGAAGTCAATCCCGAAGGCAATACATCTCGAATGAAGGGATGGTATGAAATGCGATAGAAACCTGTTTCAGCCGCGCGGGCCGACAGCGTAGTGTAGGTCCAGTGATCCAACTGTCCAGGTTTGAGCGGACGTCTCATTTGGTGGTTTCGCACGGCATTTACCAAAAAGGTCTGGCCATTCCTCATTTTCGTAAAATATCATCACAACCGAACACTATCGAGCCAACTTTTCGTTCGCATTGGTTGTGTGTGGGGAACGTGAAACTGCGCTGCCCAGTCAGTGACGAGCTTGCACATTTGTTAGAACCACGAACGTAGACAACTGGGGTGTAGCGAGCAAGCGGTACCTTCGAGTAACGCGTAATACCAGAACTTCCGGGAAGGCAAAACAAAGTCGGGGTTGGTTTTCTATACGATACTATCAACATACGACATCAATTCGCAAAATGTACAAACCTCGACAGTAGATACCTGTCAACAACAAATGGTCCACTTGGACTACAAAAGTGCGAACCAAATGAGCAAACAGGCTCCTACGTGAGACAATCACACGTGCGTAATGTCGGCCACAAATGGCTGGATGACCTCAAGGCCAAATGGGTGAAATGGTAAGGACAAACGAACGTCAGTTCATATAGACGCACTAAACACAAAAGTGGAGCGGGAGTTACAAATAAGGACGAGAAACGTGGGGAAGTTCAAATGTCAAAGTAATGGACGATACACCACCCGCCAAATTCTCCACATTGACTCAGCGGACGCCCCGGTTCTTGCGCTCTTCGTATGCTCAGCTCCATTCTAATTTACCCCATCAGCCACCGACACAAATGGTCCAAGTCCACTCCTGCCACAAATGCCGCCTTCGATGGAGTACAAGCCCAATCGCGTCTCCCCAGTAATCATACTTTTCCAATATGCCTCTTGAGAACGCAGCCCGCCGTTCCAACATGCATGGTTCTTACTTAGCTGTCTGAGCTCGCCTCGCAGCCATCTACTACCAGTACAGGCCATTTTTCGAGGCACATCTCCACAAGAGGGTAGAGCCCCTTTCCTCACCCTGCCTGCTCTAATCAATAGATATTGGTTGTAACGTAGTGACCAAGCTGCAACCTTCTATAGCTTCACCCAAAAGGAGAACCGGGCTATCAGTAGGCATACGCCATCACTTCTTTCGAGTTTGTGTACATGTACTACAAAGCCCTTCAACTCGGGCGGCCTCAATCGATGCTTCGGAGGCCAATTACTCTCTTGTTCGAGTGGACATCTTGGTCCAGTTAACCATCCATGCAGCGGACTGAGGTTGTATGTCCCTCGAGAGACAACGTCGGTTGGGTTGTTCTCCGACGTTACGTGCCTCCATTGAGTAGGTGACGACGCATCACGAATAATTGTTAGTCGATTTACGACAAAGGTACAAAATCTAAAAGATATGCCATGGACACTGTACAGAGCTATCATGGAGTCTGCCCAAAACACAGTATGTTGGAAGTAGCTCTTTTCACTTATTCCAATTAGATCTGCTACTCGGACTGTCAAACACGCAGCTGTAAACTCTACCCTTGGTACTGAAACGGACTTAAGGAGGGCTACCAGCACCGCACCAGTCTTTACTCTCAATAATGCCTTCTGGTCCTCTAAGGAGAGACTAGTGTTGTATGCTGAAGTGTCTGTGAATTCCGAATTGTGGAGCCGCTGCAAAGGCTTGTGGACGTCCTGACTGTACCCGGTCATACAATGACTGACAACCTTCTGCCTCGCCCCAATTCCCATCGGACCAAGAAGTGTCCAACCAAGTGAGGCCTTTACGGCAAATAGCTGTTTTTTTATCTCCCAAGCGCCCATCGAATACCCAGTGCGCTTCGGATACATCAGACCCGAGAAGGATTCCTACCCCGTCTTCAGCCAATTCGTCAAAGGTGACTTCGCCAAGGTGCGGCCACGAGCTAGCCACTTTTTTGATAGATGGGACAGTTCGCATGGGTAAATTGTCAACGACGAATGCCCTTTCAATATCTATCGACTGACTTTCATCCATTGATAAAAGCCTGATGCCATTGGATTCGGAAGTGCATTCCATGGAACCATCCAGTGTAGCAATGGCCATAGAGGTGGGAAGCAGCCTGACCCCGTTTTTTACCAGAACGTCCCACTTTACTAATGCTATGTCGGACCTGGTATCTAAAAACGCATACGTTGTCACCCTTCCTACTGGAGTGTCAAGCTTAACAGGAATAACTCCTAGGCGTGTTGGAAGTTAAGGCGCAAAAACCCTCCGCCTCCAAATAAGTCCTGCTTTGTTTCCGGGTTTTGGAACACCACCAAAAGAACTACCTCTCGGTGCTGCAACCCAGCGTTCAGGGCCCCACAGAGACACCTTTCCGATCAAACCGCGCAACAATGCGCGGTGATCCGGTGATCGAAACTGTAGCAGCTGGAACCAATGTGCCTATGGTACACGGTTTATAGCTGACAAATTGAATTGAAATTGAATTTGGATAGGAACACCCGACGGTTTCTTCCATTAGGAAACGGGATATCTTCATGCTGGTGCAAGTACATTGTCGTGGAACATAGGGAGTCAAACAGAGATGGGGTTGTAATCAATAACCCGCAAGATGCGTGGACCCAATCTACACATGGAGGATAGTGCACGGTAACTGGTCAGTATGTGAAATTTTTTCACAACGGTTGATCGATCGTTCGTGCATGAGAATCAGCTGAAATTACACATGCCCAAGAGACTGCGTCTAAACCCGTTGATCACATTGTCAACGAGAGTGGCTAATGAACGGAGCAATTCGCTGGACGAGGTTGCGTATACGAGCACAGAGCGAACTTTCTAGAGCAGACTAGACAATTTTCCGGCCAAAAGTACCGATTGATGCTGCCCTCTGTCTGTATTTCACCCGAGTCCACCCAGAACCCGATGATCTATGCGGAAATTCTTCAATCTGGTCGTGCGGAAAGTGATGGAGCTTTTATGCGACTACCAGCTTCTCTATATTATTGACTGACTGACTGATTGTACGAAAATTGGTGACCTGGTTTTTCTGTCTGTGCCCAGTACCTTGAGTGCTGCGGCCAAAATGGAGCAGGCAGACCTCATACTACGAGATCTACTCGTATCGTATTAGTAACCTATCTGTAGGTAAAGTCGTACTGTCCTCTGCGATGGGAATATGGATGCATTAAGGTGCTTCCTACAGACGACTAACGTCTATATTTCTGGAACAAACGATGCTGCTTTCCCCCGAAGAAGGCCGGGCTAGAAAACCTTGGCTCTAAAACCCAACTATTTCGATCGACCAGCGATGGACCGTGACTGTCGGCGACTCATCTAATACAGCCGGAAAAGAATAAACCTTGTCATGAGCCCAATGCAGCTCCATACTCATCTGCTGTGCGCGGCAGCACCAAGAATGAAGCATCTATGCCTAATTCTTTGCGCCCTCGGGATAGACCAGCTGCCTTCAATCGAGCAGATCAGACCATGTCATCGGCTCTGGGCGGAGTCCCTCAAGAAAACCCTAATGCTCGCCGCCTCGTGGGTCACACCTTTGAGTCAGACTAGCGGAATGGTCCTTGAACAAAACCCTACATCCTCCCGCTGTCTGGTGACCAAACTTGAGTCAAAGGCTCAATTTGGGGTACCTCAACTAGATCCTCTTCCTCGGACATGGCAACCGGGAAGTATCCATTACCTGCACACTTCTCTGGAGCTCCCTTCCGCCTCAGAACTGCCCAAGGATATACCTCTACTCAGGCATCATCGTGCTCCTGGTCCTGACTACCTTCCACTCGTTGCATTCAAAGGCGGCGGTGAATTTCTCAGCCAGCGCCTGTCTAGCTTATTTGCGTCTATCTGGAGGAAACATAACGCCACAGTGTTACGGAGGAAGCCTAAATCCGGACTGAGCGCGAGTACAAGACGGAATTGCATAGAATGAGTAGCGCTTCTCCAAGAATAGAAGTACATAAGCTGAAAGTTGATGAATAGGGCGCATTCGTTTCAGGATCTAGTTTGATAACTCCTTCGCAGACTTCATAAACAAGAAGGCGTATCTGTTTGGCTGTTATCCTGCTTTTCGTGCAGTTCAGGGTAATTCCATATTTATTACTTCACATAACGATCTGAGGTTCCGGTCATGCTCACTTTGGGAAGTCCCACTAATAGTGACGTCAATTTAAGCGTACGTGTCACTTAAGTTTTCAGACTTGGTTATATCAATCAGTGCTATTCAATTTATCGGCTATAAACCGTGTACCATAGGCACATTGCTACAGTTTCGATCACCGGAAAACGGGAGTGTGGGACATACAACCAAGCCTTGGAGGCGAAGGCATGTTCAGTTTGTTCGGAAATTGGGCAGCTACGCACTGAAGGCGATAGCTTTGATGCACGAGCGCCACTGACTGCGCGATTGGGCCATTTCTGTCAATGCCATTAACCACTGGTGATTTGAGTCCCGGGGTCCCCATCCAGGGAGGTGGCAGTTGCCCACCCGACTAAGTTTACTGGTTAGTGTTTTCGTACTTCGGTCCCAGGTCATACACTGTCCACCTCTCGGTCGCTTCCACTCAGTATAGGGCGGGGCGAAGAGAGCTCTGTGAGACAGGCGGTTTTCTGGCGTGCGGAGTACATGTCCCAACCAGCGCAGCCTATGAAGCGTGGGTAATTCATCCGTCGCGGGAGAGTACCTTCTTCCTAAGACCATCTGGCGTACCTCAGCATTGCTAATCCGATGTTCCCACCTGATCTGACCAATGCTTCGGAGACACCGATGATCAAACACTGGCATCTTCCGTATGTCCTCTGCGCGTAGGGGCCACGATACTGATCCACAAAGCAGTATGGATCGCACCACCGCAGTGTAAACTCTTCCCTTGACAGACAAACTGACGTCATGTCGGCGCCATAGGTGTCGGATGTTGGCAAAAGTTGCCCTGGCCTTTCTCATGCGAGAAATAACCTCATCTCCAGCCAGTCCACCGGAACTCATACAGCTGCCCAGGTGAACAAATTTATCTACCACGTCGATTGGCTCGCCTGCAAGCATGAGGTGTGGGCTTGATCCCACCCAGTCTAGTAGCAGCACTTTACACTTTGCAGGTGTGAAGCGCATGCCAAACCGTGCGGCAGAATTATTTAGGTTATTTAAAATCGTTTGCATTTGGGAAGGATCTGAACCAAGGAGAGCAATATCGTCCGCATACTCAATGTCTGTGAGCGAACGTCCCGGGAGCATTTCGACTCCCGAGGTTTCAGAGGCAGGCAGAGAAATTTCAAGCAGCATATCAATAACAAAGTTGAAGAGGAAAGGGGAAAGAGGACAGCCTTGTCTTACCCCACTGGACGTGGTGAACTCAGGCGAGAGCTTCCCGTATACTCGTACGCGCCCACAGGAGTTCGCATACAGTGCCCTCATAAGGGATAGAAATTTGGAAGGGACACCTTTGATCGCCAGACACTGCCAAAGTTGCTGACGATCGACAGAATCAAAAGCAGCTTTCAAATCAAGAAAAACGACCAACGTGGGCCGTCTGAAGGAGTGGCGCTGTTCAAGAATTTGTCTCACGGTAAAGAAATGGTCGATGCATTCTCGACCAGGGCGAAACCCAGCTTGATTCTCACGAATCTGTCTCTCCCGATAATCCATCAACCTGCGCAGAATAATGCCACAGAGCACCTTAGATGCGACGGATATCAGGCTGATACCACGATGGTTTTCACATGACATTCTTGCTCCCTTTTTGAAAACTGGGATGACGGTCGAGGAGCTCCATTCGGCTGGTATTCTGTTTTCATTCCAAATCTTCTGCAGTATCGTTGTCAGACTGTTCACCAGGACCTCGCCACCTTCTTTGAAGAGCGCGGGGTGTAGACCATCCGGGCCAGGTGCCTTGTCGCGCTTCAGGATTGATATCTCACGCTGGATTTCTGTTGTTGATGGTGGGCTGGTGTCAATGTTCCATTCGGGCCCGCTTGGTTCTTCCAGCGGTTGTGTTGAAGGAGACCAGGTGAACTGTTCTTGGAAGTGCTCAGCCCACCGCTCAAGACGGCGGTTGAGGGAGTGAATTGCTGTTCCGTCTTTTTCGCATATTGTCTCACTGACACCTGCCTTCTTTTGACCCGTTGATCGAATCAGTTGAAACAGGGCGCGGCTGTTGCCTGCAGCGAAAGCCCTCTCCATTTCATGGGCCTTCAAAATCCACCAGCGCTCTCTGTCATTATTTAAGCTCCTGATTACCCGGTGTTTGAGGGATCTGCGTGCGCCATCACAGTCGCTAGTTGCTGGTATGGCCTTTCTGGCAGCAATAAGATCTGCTGATCTCGAAGATATCCAGTGTTCATTGAGTCGAGTCAGATGGGCTGGACAAACAGTTCTGAAAGCTGAGAGCATTGCTTCTTTAACTCGCCTCCATTCATCCTCCAAGCAATCTTCGTCGTCCACATGACTGTGCGTTTCCAGTAGCTTTCTAGCTAGATCAGCTCGATACTCTTCAGCTACTGAAACTTGTCGAAGTTGATGAACGGAGCTGCTCTCTTTCGGCACGCGTAGTGCTGGCGGAAAGCGAAGTGCTAAGCGGGCCCGCACGATGGCGTGATCAGAGTCAAGTTGCGTACCCCAGAAGGAACGATAATCCTTAACTGAGTCTCTCCGTCGGTAACTGATAGCCATATGGTCCAATTGAGTCCACAACTGTCTTGTGGTAGGTGGCCTCCAAGTAACTCGGTGTGAGCGTTTGTGTTGGAAGTTCGTACTGGCCAGGAACAGACGATGATCTGCACACAACTGAAGAAGCCGCTCCCCATTATCCGTACGCTCAGCATCGACTCCAAATCTACCACCCAACTGTGCTTCTTCCGGACTTAGTCGTCCAACTTGGGCATTCATATCACCCGGCAGGATTACTATATTCGTCCTTCTTGCTGACCGAAGCAGCCGTGACAGATCTTGATAAAACTCGTCCTCCTCAGTCTCAGAACTGCTATCTGTTGGGGCGTATGCTGATACGACAAACAAACACCGTTTACCGCATCGACCTGCGTTAATCTTAATTGAGCCAGACAACCGCACAGCACAAAGACGACTGTTTACTGGGATCCAGTCCAGTAAGGCGCTTTCAGCCTTGGGGCTGAGTGCAACTCCCACACCGTAGATACCACGATCGATTGCATCAGGATCACCGGATACCCGAAGAGTGAAATGTGGAACATCTGGGCTCGTCCTAAGCGGCTTGAGGAGCACGACCGAAGTGGGGTCTTGTATGCGTGTTTCGGAGACACAACATACATCGATAGAGAGGGAAAGCAAGGTTTCAGCAAGGGATGCCTGTTGCCCAATTTGACATAGAGTACGGACATTAAAGGCTGCAACGTGGATCAGATCTTTTGAGGTTAGTAGGTGATTATTTTGGTTTATTTTTCTGGGCGATGGTTGAGACACGGAACAGTGGCTAGGGGATTGGCAGATGGGTTGATTGCACTGCATTGTACGATGGGTTGGGAGGGAGAAAGGGAGAAGACCGGTGAGCGAAGAGCTGCAAGGGCAAATGATACTTCCCGGTTGCCCAGACCGAAGAAGGGGGTTTAGTTGAGGTACCCCACCTTGAGCCTTTGACTCAAAAGTCTGACCCACAAGGCAGTAGGAGAATGTAGGGTTTTGTGCGGGGACCCTGCCCCTAGCCTCTGACTCAGGAGTCTGGACCGCGAGACAGCGGTTGTTAGGGTTTTCTTGGGGGACCCTGCCCGGAGCCAATGACTCAAGCGTCTGACCTACTTGGCTGTAGGGGGCCGTCCTGGCCCGGGGGCGCAGGGAGTAGGGCATTACTGTCTCACTCCTGATGCGGCTGCGCACAGCAGGTGCCTTTTGAGCAGCACCGGACTCTTTGGTTTTAAAACTATTTCGACCGTATTGAATAATGCACTGGTGGCCACGGTCAACCGTTGGGCGATCGGAGTGTGCGGTGTTTATGGCCGACATTTTCTAACCCGTCCTTCCTCGAGGGAAGGCAGCATCGCTGCTTCCATAAATATGGACATGCTGGTCGTCTGGGGGAAACGCCTTACTGCCTTCACACTCCTATCGCATAGGATAGTACGACTTTACCCCCAGACCGCCTCGTAGCACGATTACTCGTAGTACGGTGTCTCGCCGCTCTTGGTCTGACTGCTCCTCTTTGGCCTTCCTGGCATGGTTGAACCTTTAGGAACTGAATTCCAGCCAGTATAGCCCGCAGGATCATTGCAGCACAAAAGACCGATCACCATGACAAGGTGACTCCTTTAGGTCGGGACCATATAACTTGGTTATATGGTCAGTAGTACGTTGGAAGCGTGCCACTCCGTTTGTTACACCGAAATGGATACAACGGAACTGAAGCAGTTCTCCGTTTGCTTCAGAAGTCGTGTACGATTTGTCTTTTGCACTGATTGGAACTTGATTGTAAACACTCAATATATCTAAGGTGCTAACCACAGCATAGCGGGAAATTTCTTCAGTCATTTTATCCAACCGCGGTAACGGATACTTGGGGGCCACATACCACAAGACAGTCGTGTACCCAATTGGATCATGCGGCTATCATTTACCGATGGGGATCCTCAGTCAAGGACTGTTGTTCCTTCTGCCATCATGTGGACCCCGTAAGCACTTCGCTTTTCCTCGGCATTACGCGTGCCAAAGGAGAGGAACTCCGTTCATCAACTTCGACAAGTTTCAGTAGCTGAAGAGTATCGACCTGATCTGGCTAGAAGGCTACTGGAAACGCACAGAAAAAGAAGAAAAGAAAAGAAGAAAAATAGAAGACTGGTGTCAGTGAAACATTATGCGAAAAAGAAGGAACGGCAATTCACTCCCTCAGTCGTCGTCCTGAGCAGTGGGCTGAGCACTGAGGGCAGTGAATGCGAACTCCCGTAGGCGCGCACGAGTACACGGCAAGCTTTCGCCTGAGTTCAACATCATCATCATCATCATCATCATCATCATCATCATCATCATCATCATCATCAAAGACAGCAACATCAGTGTTGACACTGATGCTTCACTACCTGAGTTCGCCGAAAATAATTTGACCCATCGAATTACCAGACGTCAAGTGAAAGTAAGCTTTAGCGCCGGCCATGAAGCCTTGTGAACACGAAAGCCTGAGGAAATGGAAGAGGCCCGGAAATCCGGAAACGCCCGAAAATTATTTCATTTTATCCTTGCAGTTGGTCCTCGCAAACCGCCTGTGAGCAAAACCATCAAGGATCAAATGGCGCGACCATCTTGAAAAGGGAACCTTTCAACCGCTGGGCCGAATACTTCAAACAACAATTCTCTTGGCTACCCGCTGCTGTTCATTTGTATCCTATAGATGAAGTATAACCCTGTACGGTAAGCCTTGAACCACCTACATCCTCGGAGGTTTATGGTTGTATATGTTCCCTGTCCAGATGTCCTCTTACCCGCATTGTTCAAGGATGTGGTTGAAGTCCTCAGTCAGCACTTGTCTGATCTATTTACCTGCATTTGGGAAATGGGGACTGTCCCGGACAACCAGGGAGAATCGTTGATAGTGCCCATTTTCAAAAAAGGGGCTCGTAGTGAGTGGGGTAATCACAAGGGGATCAGCTTGACCCCGACCATGACGAGACTGTTGGCGTCACTGATGCTTCGTCGCCTTACGGTGGCTCGTGAAGCACTGACTCGAGAGCGGCAAGGGGGATTCCGGCCTGGTAGGGGTTGCGTAGACCAAATCTTCACACTTCGTCAGGTGCTAGAACAACACCATACGTATAAGCGGCCCACAATTCGAGTATTCCTGGATTTCCAAGGCACATTCGACCCGGTTGATCGGTATGTTCTTGACACACTTGCCCGTCATGGAATACCCCGAAAATTTGTGAACATAATACATTCTTTGGTTTTCGGAAGAAATGAATCGTCCACGATAGATGAGGTGAGCTCGAGATAAAAAAAATTGTACAGCCGTAACACCCTTTCGGTGCCAAGCCGATTTGCAACTTATCAAACTCCATAGGTGGCGCTGGCTTGGTCACATGCTCCGTATACCAGTCGACCAACTTTTCTGGAGAGCTGCAATGAACCAAGCCGTGGACTGGAGTTTGTTTGAGGTTTCCCATCTTGAGCCTTTGACTTATAAGTCTAAACCTCAACGCAGTAGGTGACTCTGCACATAGCGGGCATGTTTGGAACCACTTCGAGTAGCAAGTGGTAAGTTTTAATTGTACTTCCGCGGTATTGGATAGTTCATCGGTGGTCACGGTCAATTGTTGAGCGATCAAAGTTGCCATTTTTTGGACCTTTTCTTTTCTGTACCTTTCCTAACCCGTCCATCCTTTAGGTAAGGCAGCAGTGCTGCTTCTACAAATATGGACATGCCGCCTTTACACTTATCATGGGCAATAGTACGGCTTTATTTTCAGACCGCCTCGCATTATGGTACTCGTAGTACGGGACTCGCTGCCCTTCATCTGACTAGTCCTCGGCCTTTATGGCATGACTGCACCTTGTAGAACTGAGTTCCAACCACCGCGGCATGCATCATTCAAGCCAGATCTCCACGTAAAAGAGGCGGCTATCGGGTGCCTCTCTAGGGGGTTGGTTAAAACCTGAACCACCAACAAATTTCGCGCGAAGCACCATTTGCTCGAACCTGCTGTTAGGCCGATACGGGCGTGAAACTGGCTGCTGCTCACTGGTAAGCTCTTTAAACGGAGAGCACATTGGGCACTAGATGGCTGGTGCCCATCAGAAGGGCCTGGGATCTGGAAACAGTCACCGAATACTGGTGGATTCTGATATCTGTTCATCGGTCTCCCCTCGCTGTGCGGGTCATTTCGAGCCAAAGGCTCCAAGGACAATAAACTAATGCGAATTCCTTCTCTGGACTGGACATCAGAGGTGTATTTTACTTTAACACAGCATGAATCACAACTATGTTGATTGATTACTCGCCAAGCTGCTACTTTGATAAGATGCTGGTGGTTCGGAATACCTTACCAACTGTTTCATCTAATATGCACTCCCCATTTTCGCCTCAAGCTTCGTATTTTACGTTACAAGAATTTTCACAGTAACCTTATTATCGTACTTTGGTGCATTTTACGGCTATGTAGCCATGCCACTACAAATCCCCATGGAACCAGTACCACTGGAGACTTATGCTATCGCCGTAATTTATTAGTATTCAATTTACGGTCGCTGACGCAAACGGGTGTACAAGTGGCGTCTCTTTCTTAAGATGCTTGCAGTCCCTGGAAATTAACTGCAAGACTCAGGTACGAGAATCACTCCATGTCCACTGAATACCAGCTTCAGAAACACTCACGAACTCCAGTTACCAGGTGATACGAATCCATTGCCGACTGGCGTGGAGGTTGCATTAGGCGTGTGTTGTTCGATTCGTCCCAAGTGAACAGTAGTTTACATTTATTGCGTAGTCACAAAAGCGCTACAGGACAGATCGTTCTCCATCGACTGTGGCTCCGAATCGCCAAAAGATGAATTTTATCAGGGACTCAATAGGTCTTTGCAGGAGGTCCGTGGTACAAACATTGTGATATGGACCGGAGATGTGAACACTGGGTTTGATAGGCTTGACACGGGTGAAGCAGCTTAGATGGCCGACGTTCCATTTGCGCCCTGCGGAAGGATACTTGTGAGTGCTCACTACAACTTTGTGCAGGCACTCGCCGTTACCCACATAATACTCGTTGGCGTGCCGCTTAACTTCCCTTTTACCGATCAAAATGGGACACAGGTCGAATCATATGACAATAAGCGTTCACCGACGAAACTGCGTGCAGGTTTGTCCATTGTCCTGGGTTGGGTAGACTGCTCCGGACCGTGCGTTCATACGGGACAAGTTCGTAGGGCACTTCGGTAGACGGTCCGTGAACCCTCACCAATGTACAGATATTTCCAAGTTGATTGACACAATTGTTGCGGCGCGCTATGAGCCTGCATTCATCCCAATAATCTGGCCCACCTCGCCAGAATCACCCCCAGTAATTGGGCTCACCTCCGTCTAGCACTTCTCTCATCAAGTACAACGAGTTGCGGAATAGCCATTCGGGATCATAACGGACGCTGATTATTCCTGTGCTTGTCAGAACTGCTGACATGATGTGGGGCACCCGAACAGCGTACTCGCTTTACCCACGAACACACGTGACCACTGTTTATTATCATAGAAAATCGGGGCGTTTTAACTGTTGTAAGAATATTAGAGGTACATTAAAGATGGAAATATCTTTGCATGAACGCCTTGAACGAATTTTCTTATACTCCAGCAGGGACAGTCTCCAGTAACTGATCAAATACCAGCCTTTTGAACCATATGGTGACTTCATTTTCACATGTGACTAGTTGACGTATCTTCTTAACACCACTAGTTTTTTTTAGCGCCGCAACACTCACTAGTCGAGATTGATATACATTCTCGTTTTATTCTTAGCTCTATCCATTCTGTTTTTATTTCTGAATATTTATTGTCATTCCTAAACTCTTCCATAGCAACCTGTCAATCGTCACTGCACGGTACGACAAACATGTTCCAATCTTGCTGAAAGCTAACGAGTTTTACTCTGTGGTACATGCTTGCGAATAATTACCAAATTAACCAAAGCGAGATCGCCGTATATGTGTCGGTGCAACCGTAAGTGCCATCAAGTTTGTTCTCATTAATTATTCTCAGGTTGTCGACTTCCCTGCGTGCTAATCGGCCCGTGTCGACCGAAATGGATGCGAATGGTTGACAACCTTTATTCTGGGAATCCACAAGTTTGCCTCATCTCCCTTGCATGCGTAATTTGACGATTTCTTACTGTAGGAACCACACAATCAAAATAAACTGATCTACTATTGTTTACATCAACCTGACAAGTTGGACCGAATAGCGAAGTACTTGTACAAACGCCTAGCGCAGGATGTCCACCGAAGATACGACCCGTAAGCATGTGGTTGTGCTTTGTATCCAACTTTAACCCCGTTTTCAGATACATGTACATTGCTATTGATGCCATCAATGTTCTGCTGAAGGAGTGCCGGTGTCAGCGACTGGTGCTCGCTCAGGAGTTCTTGCGAATGGTTCACCTCTTGTTACAGACAAACCAAACCGACCTTCAAATTCTTGCAGCCAACTCAGTATAGTTTCCTCCAGTTCGTAATTAGCCCGATTACCAACACTTGCAGTTTGTGGAATTCTCTCAGCTTGAAGATGAAGTTCCTAACTATTTTAAAGAATATAATGACCTGATTGATCATTTCACTTTCATGGCTCACGCATCTTTGAGGGATGTAAAAGAACGGAACCGGTAATATTTTACAACATTATGTCTCAGCTTTTTTCGTTTCAGTGTTCGACGAGCTGGCATCTGTGGTATTCAGGGCGTTGTTCGGAAAACTGTAGACGATCAGATTCACCTAGATGTTGTTCATGGGCCGAATATGGACAAAATCATTCCTTCCCTATTGTTAAACATTTGTGAAAAGTGAGTTTTCAGTGGTGAGTTGTTCCGTTGAAGCAGTGCAGCTGGTTCAATGAAACTATTGTTGAAGTACGTTTATGACTCGTTCTGTTCGGTTTGGAGGCTGAAGTAACTAACATCCGATTTACTTCCTTTAGTATGTACTGGGATAGCTCAGCTCGAGGTAGCTCGGTGGTTAAGGGGCGAGCCTACTGACTAGAGGGTCCGTGGTTCGAACCCAACCTCTGCATCTCGACTGCTCCTGTCTAGGCTTGGGAAACCTGGCAGTATCTCAGCCCATGGGATTCCTTTAGGTTGCATGGCAGCTAGGCACCGAAAGGGTGTTACAGCTAAACGATTCATTCATGCAGTGTGCACCGGCTTGTCACCAGGACCGTTTACTGTACTCGTACTGCTTCTGCTTCATTGCTTTCCATATAGTGCACAAACAGAGTAGCACACATGGTTAATAGTTTCTGAATAGCCGCCGCTTCTGGACTCAGCAGTAGCGATAATCCAACGTTATATGAACATTTGAACACCGTGATGTAGTTCGGAGTTGTAGTTCAGAGCGACTGAATTAGAGATTCCTCTGTTTGATGGATATCACGTGGAAATTTGTATGTGCTTAGAATTCACGCAGAACATTACCTTCGTTGTCTTTTTTATCACTGCCCTCGCTAAATGTTACTGTAGATGCCTATACTGATCATAGTCGGCAACAGTCTACTTAGCAGAACCTGATGGAACTTTGTTTTTTAGTATTCACCAAGATGTGGGGATACTTGCTGGAAAACCAGTGCAGCATTAGAGGCAAGTTTTGGAGCGTCACGTGAGGCATATTTGCGTTCCTCACAGAACTTGCACCCTTGTGGGTTGTGGTTTTTCCAAAGAAAAGTCTGTCTTCTGCCCTCGACGCTGTTGTAGACTCGATAAAATAAGATTGGTGGGCAATTTCTTTGAGGGCCCGTTACGAACTATCAGTCGACTTAAACATGATGGCCCAGCAGCGAGCACCTGCACTAGACGCTTGTTTATCGGCACGGTGCCAGTGTAATGCCACACTCCCCCCATTATTGCACTGTACTAATGTTCTCGGTCGCCGCCTATCAGCGCACCGTTAAGTGGTAATGGACTACTTGACTCTAATTTAGCTACAACATGTGAAAATAAAACAATCTTCCGAAAACCGCAGCAAACGAAAATGAGACTCATCCAACGGTGTTTGGACCAAGAAACTTCGAGCTGGGTTGATGACCATCCAGCCCGGCGAATTGATGATGGCGAACGGTCTCTGCGCAAGTGATTGTTGCTAACAGGTGGGACGGAAATGGAGCACGAACGAAACGCTGTTTTGCTATCTGTCGACTTCAAACCAGGTAAATGTAGTTGCGTGAACACGAGCTTTCATCTGAACGTGAAGGGTTCTGATAAATTCGGTAAGTTTATGCGGACAGTTAAGTTACCGCAGCAGTATCCACGGTATAAGGTAAAGGTGCATAGCTTAAGGTGTGGTCGGATGTCGAAAACCCCAGCCACGCCAGCGCCTCCTTTATTCATACTCATCGAGTGCGCGTAGAGCGATCGCATATGTGATCGGGTGATTAGCAGTTTCAGAATGTAATCTCTGGACCACATCTCCGCCAACCAGTTTGTGCAGTTGATGTATTTGATATGATGCGTGGTCCCTAGTCTAGCTAGCTGTTGACTAATCTGAATACTGGCAGATAGTCAGAACGTTTGATCTGTTGTTCTCTGCGCCTCATTTATAGTGGGGCAAACCCCGAGGTGGACAACTTTTGACTTGGCCGAAGAATGCGAAAGAGATTACGATGAGTTTAGATGTTGTTGGTGTGGCCCGCCTTCCAGGATGGGTCCCCCGGCTTCCCTTGCGTTTCGTTGGCGACATTGCAAGATGTGGCGGCTAATCAATGTCAGTAGCTTTCATGCTTTCAGCTTCCTTCCAGATTGTTTGACTGAGCGCTTGGAAGTGTAAGCACCTCAGAATGCCAAAACTGGCTTCCTGCCCCACCCACTCTATTTTCGCTTTAAGGATTGAAATATAATTAAATGAACTTTGTGGTTGTACAGTAGTGAAGCATCAGTGTCAACACTGATGTTGCTATCTCTGATGATTATATGGATCGGAAATTAATCAGACGAGGATTTCTGACTCTGCCAGTAGTCGGATGACCATCTGAATTAGTCAACAGCTGGCTGGTCTAAGAACCACAGAATCAAACAATCTTCGGTATTTTTTTCTTGATGGACTACGTTGCTCATAAGATTGCTGAAATCTCTTCAGCATCTCACTTTCGGTTCCGCCCTTCTTGGGGCTCATCGGCTAGGCGCAGTCCTCACGTTTTCATCAACCTCCTGTTCCATTTGAATACCAGATTGTACGCATTGGTCGAACTAAGTTTGCAGACTAATTTAGTGTTAACGGGTGGCTCAACTGAATCCCCAGTACTTCTCTGCTCATGAAGTCGAAGGATGTGATCAAGTCCGCATGCACTCGGTAGACTGGTTTGTTCCGTTCAAGTCTGTTGTCTTGTATTTGTTTGGCAAAGAGTAAACACATTTACTTCTACTATTTCGGATTTCCCACTGTCTTCCAGGAACGTTTTCCTCCAAAGTAACAGTGACTGATTGGTTGAGCATTATACGAGTCGGAACACTAATTTTTGGTAGTTGTCCATATTCTGCCGAATTTTTTTCGTTTAATAATCTTCGAAATCTTGTGGAACTTCTTGGCTCTCCCAGATCGTGCATAGTAGGTGGCGAGTTTCCTTTTGCAATTTCGCTTCTTCCAGTTCACTGCAATAACGCCTAACGTTAAGAAGTGTGTTAGGCTTTGTGTTGAAGTTGGTCGAAATTGCATGTGATCGACCTTAGGTTCAGCTTACTTTTCTTGTCTGCTAGCGGCCGGCTTGCGTGTTTTTCCACCTCCATGATAATCGCTTGTCGCAGCTTATACCACCAGTATCCATGTGACTGGTCATTCATCTAGATGTACAATGTTTTGCATATCTGAGGATAACGGCTGTCTCCCCTTTCCCCATTCAGACCCGATGTTGACCCTCAGGATCCCCAGGAAGATCCTTCGCAAGAAGCTGTATTCGTTTTCAAAGATATTGTCCGTCGCGCGTCATATAATAATATCAAACCGGTGATTAAATCTATCCTCACGTAAGCTCTTTTACTGATTTCTGTTTGCCTTGACAGTACTAATACTGACAGTACTAATACTAATAATACTAATACTAATAATAATCCGTTTGCCTTAATTCCACATTTTCTCTCTGTGCGCCACGTGCATCTGTTTGAAAGTGTTCGGTGACCACTATAATTCCAAGAACATCTTTGAAGATATTTTTGGGGTTCGAGTTCTCGCTGAAGTACCAATACATTCGTAATTTTCGTTTCAGTGTTTCTGGTGGCGGATATTCACTTTATCACTTAAATTCGTGTCACCGTTTCTGATACCTATGAAGTGTAGCACTGGCTAAACTAGAACCTGTTGTTAGTAAGTCTATGTAAATACGATCAAGCTTGTGTAAAACACGCGTAAAAGCAGAAAAATATCAAGTCGGATTGGCAGGACAAATGGTAAGTTTTTTAATGAACTGAGTATCCTAGGGGTTGAGAATGGCGGGCTTGGACTGAAAGTTGATGGGGCTGTGCAGTGACGATAGAAACAGTTCCCATTCTGCCTGTAGACGTCACGCTTATACGGCGCTACAGGTATTTGGAGTGGAATGCCCTCATTCTCTTTTGATTTCCAACCGAATTGTTGATTGCCGTGCTGATGGAGTATGTTGACTAGTTAATTTTTTATTTTGGTCTTTGACAATAACTTGGCATTGGCAACAGCCGAACGGTTGTTTTACCTAACTCACGACGTGCGCAGAACGACATGTGCTGTTCGTATTCACGTCTCGCGTGTCACTTCAAGAGGCGTGTGCGACTTCGAATACTTGTGGTAGGCTAGCATCAACCTCATTCACTTCACTTTACATCACCGTTAGGGGCAACTTCTGTACTTCCGTTGAGAGTAACGACCTCAACCATTTGAAAATTGATCCATTAAGCTCGAAAGCTACTCTCCTTAGCCGCTTTTAATGTTCGCAACCTGAAACAGACAGAATAACAAGATGCTTACTCACACTGGAGTTGGCGTGTGTTGTGTGTCAGAAACAAGAGTTCAAGACGCAAGTACTGTACTTGAACTGACTGTCCCGTCGCTCTCTTCCAGCTTCTGGCTACGCACCTCTGGTGATGCGGAAGCTGTTGCAGCGGCGTAGGTACTGTACTGGGCCACCGTGCGGAGGCGTCCCTACTTGATCGGGTACCCGCTGGTAGTCGAATCTGTACCGTCGTTTGGAAACGTCTTTGAAAGAATCTCGCAGAAGCCAGGTTCATCGCTCCTCTTTCATTGTATCGGCTTAGGCCCCGGCAAACTATCAGGACTACAGACAGTTTCTATGGCGCTCTACGTGTTCTTTTACAACGGGTTAACTGCCCTAGACATATTTGTGGTTGCCGGTGGCATGAATGACAGGTGCGTAGGCTTAGTCTGACCGATGCTCATTTGGGTGGCCGTCTCGGACTAGATACTTGTTGCATTGTTGCCCATTAACGATTGGGCACCGGACTCAAGTGGACGGCATTACCGTCAGTCACCGGTAGTGAGGATCAGCCATTGCGCATCACTCCTGCAATACCTGTGCGGACTCTCATCATGCACTTCACCGTTGCTGTTTTCCTGCGTGCACCTCGCTTGGTCATTGGTAAGCTCATGAACCCCAAAGTCATACACACCTATCGAGGCTGCTATCTCCGACGCCTTTTGCCAATTTCACTGGAGCGAGATATCCAATGTACGTGTTGAAGGAACTTCTACTTGCGGTGCAGGATGAAGTCTCTGATAGGACCGTGACTTTTCTGAAACTTTGGCGTCACATTCCATCTGGTCGCCATAACAGTCAAACTCGGTGCATCGGAGGACACCGAATACTTGCAGATCAGGTATCCTGAAGGATCCAAATGGCGGAAGGATTTAAATATGCGAAATATGTAAGGAGTGTCCGCTGTCTTCTTCAGTTGATTCGTAGAACGGATCTTCAGAAGTCTTTTGTCGGCGAAGCCATGCGGCAATGGATCATTGGGTAGATTATTAAAATACAGTCAGTCTGGCCAACTGATACCTTCTACCGCGCCACTGACCTGTAACGGAAAATTGGATTTCAACCTCAATTGTTAGTGTGTATCCTCAATCAAGAGTAATTGCAAATATTCGATTACTCTTGGTCCCGATGGCCTTCCATCCACTCTGGTCAGGGACGGCGGTGAATCCATCAGCCAGTGCTTGAACGGGACCGTCCCAGAGATTGGGCGTGCGTCAATAATGGTGCACATCGTTAAAAAGGTACTCGTAGCGAATGTGATAACCACGTAGGTGTCAGTCTGACACCTGCTGGCGTCACTGATTCTTCGTTTTCTTACGACAGCAAAACTTTGACCCATGGACATCAACAGGGATTCCTTCTGGATAAAAGCCGCACGAAAGATGCGCGAGCATTATGAAATCTTGGTTGTTCGTGCGTTCCACTCTTCATCTATCAGTTCCAACCGTGACTGCTCAGCAGGAATGTCCCATAAGTTTGTGAACACAATCCAGTTTTGTGTCCACATAATTCCATGTGCTCTATAAAAGCACCGCTACAAAAAGTGGATTCCGACAAGGATGTGCGCTCTCTCCGGTTTTGTTGAACTTTATCATTGATGCCTTACGGTGGGTGGAAATCTGGAAGGTCTTCGAAATCCCGGCGTTGAAGTCTTTGCTTGTCAATCTGGGAAACGCAGGTGACATCGTTCCCAGGTCTGAGAATAACGTGTGGCACAAGCACTTGGGTAAACTGACCAGCATGTGGCTTGAACTCACGGAGTGTGAAGTCATGCTTCAGGAAATGTATTCTCTTGACATTTCCCTCGCAGTCCTAAGACGATTACTCGAGGTTGTGGGAGATTTTACATATCCCGATGCTTATGTGAGCTCTGGACGATACAGTGGTTAAAACGCGAACTTACTAATCAGGAGGTCCATGGTTTTTGAACTTAATCCTGGCATCTCGACTGCTTCTTTCTAGGCTTGGGAACCTGGCAGTATCTCAACCCTAGTGCTCCCCTCGTGGCAGATAGGCACGAAAAGAGTGTTACAGCTGAACGAACAAAAACCAACGGCGCTTTTGTTATCTCCGATAGTGTCTAACGGAGTGAGTGCATGTATTTTGTAGATCTGAATTTGCGTCACTGGTATCACAATGGCATATCATTGGTTTCATGCTTCGATTGCATCAGGCTACAGTGTGGGCTGTGTTGTATGGTTTCCAGACTGCTTATGCGAGTGGATGGTCTTGATCATCTTCAAGTTTTCGACCACTGACCTCCAAGAAGCGTTGTTGCTATCAGATGTAAAAGAGATTGCGAAAGGTTTGGGTACTGTTGGTGCGGTCCACTTTTCAGGATGGAGTCGCCGTGACCACTCTGTGTTTGGCTGGAGACATTGCAGGAAATGGTTGGTAGTGGATGTCAGTGCCGCTAGTTATCAGTTTCTTTCCAGATTAATTGAGCGTTTGGAAATTTTGACCTCGGAATGCCTCTGTTGGCCTAACACCAGGCAGCTTCCCTCTTTATTATCTATTTCTCCACGATAGGGTTTAAAGGTAATTAACTAAACACACTACTCATAAACTGCTGAAAACTCTTAACCCAAGACCGGTTTCGTCCTTCTTGGGGCGCATCAATTAGGCGCAGTCCCCAAGTTACCGTCCACCTTATGTTCTACTTTAACCCAAGTTGGACAGATTTCTACAAATACTCTCATTTGCATACGAATTCGGTTTTGACGGGAGACTCAATTGAATCCAGCTGAGTCTATCGTTTATGATGGTCCGCTTCAACTGAATTTGCTGCACCAGACCGCCTCATGTTTCAGTTGTACGATATTTAAGATATCACGGTACGTTATCTAGATGTAACACACTACTCACAGGGTTACTGAAAACTCTTCGGCAGTCCACTACCGCTTTCGCCCTTCTTGGAACTCTTCAGGTAGGCGCAATCCTCGAGCTTCCTTCAGACTCATTTTCCTCGTGAGTTACTGGCTGACGATTGGGTGGCATTTGGCCTGAACGCTGGGCTGAAATTTTGGTTGCAGCCGTTTCGTCACCCATCGAAAAGATATCCGTGCGCAATTGAGTTGGCATTGAACAAGACCATCATAACTAATAGATTAAGCTGGATTCAGTTGAGTCTCCTGTCACAACCACCTATCTCACTGACACATTTTCTTGCCTAACGTGCGCATACTGCGATAACTTCGGTAACTTCCACTTCGTCATTAACGCGTTTATATCTGGAAGACCGAGCATCTCGCTTCATTAGCACTACACCAAAAGCAGACTTTTTGCTATGCAGAAACACCTACTTACGAGGAGTTGAGTTTGTTGGCGTGCATAATAAGGTGTAAACGAAATGCAGTGGAACAGAAACTGGATGACACTGTCCGGACCTTGCTGCTGGTCGTAATTTATGGGTGGCAGCAACTCGGGATATTCTTCGAGCCGACTTATGCTTCGTTCGAAGAATGTCGCTGCAAAGTAAACTAAAGTAGGGGGCTCCAAATATCGTACCTTCAGGGTGGAGAGCGTTGAATACACGGAGACGAGCTGATAGTATTGTCATTACGAAGGCAGATAAAGGTAAAGCCACAGTAGTAATGAACGAGAGCGACTATCTTCAAAAGATAAAGCAGCATCTCGCTGATGGACCCTACTGACAAATTACCAATTACCCTATTACCAATATTGAATGAGTAAGGCTCAAGTTGGTAGACATTTAATATCCATAATAAACCTAAAAGTACGATTCGACCACGAGTCTACGAAGTGCCAAAAAATCTACAAGCCAGATATTCCGATATGACCAATAGTGGGTGGTATAGGCTCGCCACTACGTGGGCTAGCCAGATTGTTAGCTGGTATCATAAAACCACTTACGGGGAAATCAAGCACTTTCATTAGGAATTTGTACGACTTTGCCAATAAAGCCGTAGGATTTGCCTTGGACATAGCTAAAGTTCTCGTTAGTTTTGACGTCGTCTCAATGTACACAAACATACCCAGGGCGGATACTTTGGAGGTAACCAAGAGGTTGTTACTGGAAGACACAACACTTAAAGAACGGACACAGCTCTGGGTGCGTGAATTAGTTGAGGGCATAGGAGTGTGACCTATTCGTTTTTGACACAGCTGTTTACTCACAAGGACAAGGTCTTGCAACGGGATCTGCAATATCCTCAGTTTTAGCTAATATTTATATGGAGGATTTCGAACGAATGGCCTTGGCTGTATATCATCGTCCGCCGAGAATTTTCTGGCGTTAATTTGACGATATCTTTGTTGCAATCAAACGTGACCAGGTCAACAACTTCCACGACTATCTCAATAGTTTGAATCCCCGTTTCAAGTTTAGCATGGAAATAAAGTCCACCTCGGGCACACTACCCTTCCTGGACTGTATGACACAAGAATGGTGGAAAATTAAATACCATTATCTACCAGAAACTAACAGATACAGGGTCCGTTTTAAACTACTCATCATCACACACAAAGTCCGTGTACACCAGCATTGTCTCATCAATGTTTGGTCAGGTCAGAGCGCTGTGCAAAGAAGAGGTCAACCGAGATTACCAGCAGACTTCAGGATATAGTAGACCCAGTGAGTTTGATTAGGCGACAGTTAAGAAGGATATTGACTCCAGTATCAAGACCCAGTAAGGAATGGATCGGCACAGCAATCATTCCATAGAAAGCAAGAACATCGGAGGTTATTCGAAGACTGCCAAACATAGCCAACATTCGAATAGCTTTCCAGAAGGGAAAAACGTTACGCTCAGTTTTGGTGCAATTGAATGATCCCGTCTCGGTTGGAAGGACTAGGGACTGTGCATAAAATTAAATGCAACGATTGCACTAAGGTTTACATGGGACAGATAGCCAGGTAACTGCAAACCAGAATTGGCGAGCGTAAGAACAGGATAAACAAACCACCAAGGAATACGGATAAATACAAAGCGCTGATCAAAGACAGCGATGGCGGTGCATGCGTTATTCACGACTTAGAACAGGTCTAGAGAATGTAGAAGTTTTAAGACGAGGTCTGCGATTCACTCCATAGCGGCTGATGGCCGAGGTGTTGGAAATCACCAAGCATCACAGCGTGAATAGAACAGAGGGTGCGGAACTGGCAAGCATATAGAGAGCGGTCTTCGATAAGCGCAGTTGACACGTGACGGTGTGAGTTGTCAATATACGTAGAATCATTAAAAAAGGGACTGGAACTCCCAACCTGACTGAATTCTACAGAATCCCTCTCTCTTAAAGAACTATCGTAACACTAGCTCATCCACACAGACGGACAAAAAGTATAGATGACGTTCGAAAGAGATCTTCATGTGAAGCGAACCAGAAAACTAGACCTTAAGCTGGACCCAAATCCATGTAGGTTCACCATTGGTCTTAACACTTGCTGACCCACCCTAACAAACGAAATCATTTAGCAGACTGACTTAGCTGATTGGTTCTCCTTCCGCCTTAATTCTCGTAACCTAGTCAGTTGGCTTGACGAATCCTTTGTGTCAAAAGCGAAACGTTGCCGAGCAATAAATACCGATTGTTTCCCAAACTTTTATGAAAACGAAACTTCCACAATGTTTCATTCGGCTTCCCAATCTGACCAATGCCCTCAGTCTTGTATTCAGTCGTTCCTCCGGTAGCAATTCCTTTTGAATATGAAAAACAGGTCACCTCAGTGGGTAAAAAAGATTATCCTTCGTCAGTGTGAATGTAATATGACATACTAATTATGGAAAAGATCTGACAAAAACAAAAAATCAATCTATAATTGTCTGCGAGAGGGCATAAAAAAGCAAGTGGAAAACGTGGACACTTGTGAGTATGTGTCTCTATTGGAAAAGGCCGCTTAGAATCTAAGCCAGACAGACCTAATGGTTGAGTAGCTTTTATGAAACTAAAATTGATTGGGTTGAGAAATCCTGGCTTTACTTCGGCACATTACTTTGGCGTACATTAATCGTCATCAGTTGAATAAAGTAAATTTCCGGGACGTGCAACATGAACACCATCAGGTGTACATTGAGGCATGCGAATCTCGGCGGTACAGTGATTCTCGCTGAATTGCGTCTTTCCCCTTCTTTAAACCACGATAAGATTGGTAGAAGTTTCCACAGTTTTTAAAAGCTACCAATTTTCATTCGGCGTTTGATGACAATCATTACTTAGATCAAGCTAAATGGAGATAGTATAAACTGAAATCCGGATAAAGTCATCTATCCTTGGTAGGGTGTAAACAATTGATTGTTCGACTGTAGTCGTCCTCGTCATCGATAGCACACGATATTGTTCTGTACTGATGCTTCGCTGTCGTAGAAATCATGGCTATGCGCGGGCTGGGACACTGTCAGGGCACCCTAACCAAGACAGGAAGACGATTATGGTCCTCAAACAAATCCCATGACTCAAAAGCCTGACCGCAAGGCTGCGGTGTTTAGCGCGAAATGCCAGTTTATTATATTTTTAAAAAAGAACAGATCACCGCACATCCGAGGGTGCGTTCACTGAGCCTCTGCCCACTTCGATGTGTTTGAAGACAGGTGATAAAGGCGTTATCAACAGATTGATCGTGCTATTTGCTCTCATGTTGTTACTGCCTGAAAATCGCAGGTGCATTCAGAAGGATCTCACTTCTGCAGAAGTCTGTCGATATTCTATCGGGTTCCTGTTTGCAGGTACCCAGTTGATGGCAAGAATAGACGACTGTTTTCATTTAGCAGACAACGGCTGAAGTCTAGCGGCAGCATGACCATATATTTCACATTCTGATATTACTTGGTAAACTGCGTGCAAGTGGACCAAATACCCTAGTTTGCCGGAAGAATGGGACGAGAACAACTTTAGAAAGGTAGGATCCACTGTTAGACAGTATCCGAGGCAGGCAGTTCCCGCCGAGGCGTTGTGGTCGAGAAAGTTGTTTCATTTCCGGGAGTTCCGAGACGATTAGCTTTCCATGTGTCAGAGTTGGAAGTAGTCCTGGGTGGGTTTCATGGTTGGCAGTGAGATGATGGGAGACCTGCAGATCAGGTCTCCGTCGTATTGAGAATCAAGTACTTGTGCTGAAATAGGAAAGCTGGAAAGTGACAACGAAATGCAAACTGAATAAAATACTTATGTCATGACGCCACAAGTATCAAAACCGAAATTCAAGGACGAGTGTGCGTAAATAGCGCCATTATTGGCTGACATTTGGAAAAAACTTGGATATGTCATCCTTTAGAAAATCAAACTTTGGATGATAATGGCCAACTCGTCATGCGTTCTGTCTGACGAAAACATTGTGGCCGTTGTTTGTATACGCTAATCACTTCCTCAAAGACAACTGTTTCCCACATAAATGGTCATGTTTCATTTGATAGTGTTTACCGAAACTGTCCGGTGAGAACCCATATAGTCGTTCTGAATCTACTCAGATCTTTCGTCTCACGAGTTTCTAGGTGCTCTGCTTCTTTACGCATGTTCGGGAGAAAGGCTTTCAAAAACTCGATGTCCAGCATACCGCTCAAGACTACAACTAATCGAATCTCAGGGATAGATTCCGCATGATCAGCACAAATATTCAGGAAATCCTCTAGTAAGGCACATCCTCCATGTGGGGACATACTGGTTCTCTTGACAAGGGCTACTAAATCGAAGAGCTTCCGATTCAGTGGGTTTCATCTCAACTATCTGTAACACTTGAGTATTTTTCAGGAGGGTTGTGATTGGTTCGAAGTAGGGGGTTTTGGTACCTTTCCACTGTATCCAGATATATATTCTAGCACAAATCACCGTCAAATACCCCATGACAACATACAGGATAGGTCTGCAACATTTTCCAACATTTTCTGAGCATATTATGAATTGTGTGATTGATTTGTCAATCGGATATCTACCGGGCTCGTTTTTGATCATACTCCAGTTTAATGTTATTTGGACTAATCAACATGGATGAATGAGATCCGCATTCATTGTAACCTCTAGCCGCATTGGGATTTTCATTTCTCAGGTGTGCCCATCAGTATTTCGTGCCTTTTGTTTCTTCCCATCATCCTTTTTGCCCCGTAGTCATTTAGACAACCATCACCTATGGAGACAACCGGACTTCCCACTGCTCATCTTCCAATACTTGCTCGACTCAATTGAGGTAAGTTATTCAGTGGGTATTTTGTTCCATTTCTGGGTATCATCTTACAAATCCAGTTGAAAAGACAGAAAAACATTGTAAAGGTATAATCGTTCAACTGTGGCATTTTTTTGGTTTATAGTCGTCATGCAACTCAAAGGAAACACGAGGGAGGAGATACTGTCAGTTTGCTCAATCCTAGACAGGAGCAATTAAAAAGCCACTATTGGGTTCGAATCGCGGGCCTTCTTGTCAGTAGTTTCCGCCCTAATCGTTGAGCTGTCTCGAGCTCATGCTTTTAGGAATCGTCAACCGTGTACATGTCACAAATTCCCACGAACATTCGAGCGCTTGCCTATCCTGGTTAGAAGTTGGACACTATTTTAAAGTCACAGATGGCTGATCAACCGTGTTGTTGACTTGAATGTGTGCACAATATCAAACCACTCATCTTTTTTCATTCGAGACAAGTGGAGAAGAATAATGGACATTTTCTCCTGTCGTATAATTCGTGACACCTTATTCCTTCACTCACTGTCATCGCAATAGGTACCGATGTTTTGTGGACATCAAATACGTTCGAGAAAAAAAGTCAAACCTGGAGCCTGATGCAATATAACGTGTTCAAATGGGGGTTACGATGGTTGGATGGAGGGAGTACGAGGTGAATGGCCACAGACTGATAGAAAAAGTTCCAAAAGAAGGCCATAAGAGACTCTAGCTGGGAAGGACTGGAGCCGGCAACGTCCAAAATCTTTTGGTTCGTTCTGCCAAGATAGGGCTACTGTTAAAAACAATTTTTGAGCGCATAATTGAGATTGTAGTCGCCTGATGAACACTGCCTCTGCCCAGCGAAAATATTTTATGCTATTTTAAATTCACCCAATGTACATATACAACTAGTATCCAGGACGAGTTTCTTGGTGGATGTGTTGTCTGTCAGCTATTTTAAAAATCCACTTTAATATATGTCGAAAAGCGCTCATAGCTGAAACCAGATATATATGTTCAGAAGTGGGTGGTTTTAACATTATCTCTATCATGGTAGAACTGATGAATAGGCTTTGGGCGTTCCATATTTTCCCTCATAACTGCAGTCTTCTGTGGTTCTTTCTGCCCCTTCATTTGGAACGTTTCCTTACCAGCCCATGTTTCTTTGACCTGACCCGGGCGATTCCGTTAGCGTCGAACCCCCTCCAACGAATGTAACTTCCGTCTACCTAATCGAAGTGATCTCATTGCATACTGACTCATTGATCACTGTACACGGCTGGATATTCCCAGCTGGTGCCCAGGAACCGATAGCCCCAGTAATCGACTCCACCGCTCCTGCGCCGTAGGATAAAGTTGAACTTGCAGCTCTTTTGAAGGTCATTCCTCGATGTATGTGCTCGTCTAGTCCTCAGTTCGTCCCTCTAATCGCCTCTACTCTGGATTAAATCTACCCGTTAGTGATCGATAACAATACAGTCGCACAGTGTCCACTGCGTGCTGTTTTCTCTGAATCTCCTGTTGTGATGTGTTCATCTGTCACTCTGCTTTCATGTTGAAATCATTAATAACAGTATGCCAATCGATGACTGCATGTAACTTGTTCGCTGCGTACTGGTATTTTGAGTTTCGACCGATGTGTGGCCGACACCGCTTATCCGTTGCAGATGAGTGCACACGGTTGTTCTACATTGCTGTGGTAGTTGTTTCCAAAGTCGTACCACTGCAGTCTGCTGTCAACTATGACCTTTCTTTTGCTAGCCGTTACTTACTTGGATTGATTTCAGAATTAGCTTTTTTCACATATGGAATGCGGACTTCACTACCTTGGTGTGGCGTAACTGTTCCCATATGTGATATCGAGAGGTAAGACTAATGATGCTACCTCGCTTTAGACTACACGTCTAGCCAGCCCCCACAGTTGACACTTGTGTGCTGCCATATGTTGTGGTTTTCATATGGTTTAATTCGTGTGCATACGCGCGGTCGGCGTAGCAGATGTCCTTTCTTACTGTCTTTCCAATTCTGCTGCGAAGATTGTCCCATATTCTCTTGTTGCCCACATCAGTTTCTTGTTTGAAATAGGGTTATATTTCCCCATTTACTCCAGTGGTGTGGCTCAGTTCACGCCACACGTCACAACAGAACATAACTGCTCTGCTCTTTTATAGATGTCGAACGCTCACAACTTAGTCCCATTGAGTGAAATTTTCGGTTTTTAGTCAAGCTTCACGGGAACTTTTTTTCGCATCAGAGTGATCGTCATCCCCAGACATTTTGAGTATGGTTGATAACTGATGGGATAAACGTCGTGTGCTGGGTGTATCACCCGGACCTTTCGGTCACCCCAAGTAACCTCTTTCGGAGGCGAAATAATCAGACCTGCCGAATGACGAAGCATGATATGTTAGAAAATAGTTTGGCACTGAGCAGTTGCACTAATTTGTTACCTGTGGGAATGATGTCTATGGTCTAATTTGCTCACATTTAGCACCAGAACAGCCCTAAAAATCGCCGGAAACTAGACAACACTATTTAAATTTATTTATTTATTATTTATTTATTTATTATTTATTATTATTATTTCTTTATTTCTTTTATTTATTTATTATTTATTTATTTGTCCCCTACGTCTTCTCCAAACTTCATTCGATTTGCGTAATCGGTATATAGACGCTGAAGAATTTGACGTCGTTTTATCCGAAGCCGACAAGTGGTCCTCTAGGAAACTAGTGGTCTTAGGATGTTGCTGAACGCTCCTTCAGTTGTGCTACCCGCACAAGAGAGTGTGTTATGGGGTGAACAGTGTGAATACTGTCCCATGTTCTTCACAGTAAAATTTGGTTCTCATAGGCTATGGGGTTGTTTGTAGAAAACAACGATTCTTTGGTATGCCTTATGTACGAATCGGCTATTTTTTTGGCTTTTCAGTTGATAATAATGAACACGAGTTTAGTGAAAACGCCTTCAACATCAGGTATCAATTGTGATCGTTTTGTGGTAGCCTTAACTGGTGAATTTTTATGACCAATAAATGGGAGTATCAGAAGGTTCGGTCTCATATTGCAAATGGTAATTCCTATTGGCGCATTGGTTTCAGGTTCATGCCTAAAGGAGGAGGATCGCTTTACTCATGTGGTGTCAGTGCATACACACGGATCCGACGCAATTAGCCTCAGTACATCGCCCATGCGAGCAAAGTTAGCAACGTCTATCCCATATGTGATGGACAGATACATAAAGGTCATTTCGAAGGGTACATGTAGAATTCGCGCAAACTGGTACCACGTGACTGGTTTGGGATACCGATCTACCAGGGTGTGGTGCGCAGAATCTCGCATCGTGATTTGACTGGTGGGACACTAAGCTGCGGTATTTCTATGATATAATCGAACCACATGGATGGTAATGTATAATATATAATGATAATAATATAATATATGCAATATAATAATACATAATATATGATATAATAAAACCACATGGATGATCCTACTAAATGGTTCTCCGTCCTAACTTAAACTTGAGTGAATTGACAAGTGTGGGGTACACTGGTGAAGTAATGTGGAATGCGGGTCAGCTATTCCAAAGTCAGAGTTTTGTCTTTCTCATGCAAAGCATCATTCTGCGAATTCTGCTACTTCTGGTGATTTTATCAGGATTGCGTGCATATGTATCCTTTTTTTTGTTTGACGTAAAAGTGACCACTGTTTTGTCAGGCATAAGCACGTGATTTTACTCTGAATAGCCGGAAAGAATACATAGTTTCATTGAATTTCCACGTTATCCAAGTGAACAGTCTCATAATTTCTGAATGATGACGCTGGAAAAACTTTGTCAAGTGTCAAGAACAAGTGCCATAATACCGTATTTCTAGCATTTGTGTCGTTGTTTTCAAAAATATTTTCATAGGTGGTTACTCAGTTCAGGCATGACCTAATGTCGTATGAAAATGTAATGTTTTACTTCGTTCTTTCTTCCCTTTATGTACAGGCACATTTTGTTTCTCTAGTTTAGCATTCTTCAGATGTAGGGGGCTATTTGCCATTTGTTATTTTATCAGGTACATTCACCTGTCGTTCCTGTATTGCGCGGATTTCGTACAAACAGATCAAAGTAGTATCTATCGGCATCATTTCGTTGCACACCTAAAGGCCAAATCGTGAACAAATTCCGTAGCCCGCCGCGCGTTCGGTGGTTTCATGTAAACAACAGTCTTATGCTCATACCACTATTTTTCCAATGACCTACTTGGCTTCCTCCACCCTCAGTTTAATGGCATAAGTGCAGTCTGTGAAGCTGGAAGATCCACGGATTGTCTTGTCACAGCTGATCGCTCAGGATTATCCGTGACTAATTTCCAAAGGCACACTAGTTCCGAATTGTAGTCGGATTATTTTTCACATCATCCTGTGATTTTTAAGCGAACCGCCTTCGATAACCCGAGCGAGCAAGATATACTCTGATGGTGTCTCAGGGTGACCTTTCCATCACCCTGTGAAATCTGCTGCAAAAATACTTTACCTTAACTCTATGACTACTGAGCTGTTCTGGGGTTTTCACTTTGACACCCACAGAGCTTCTCGTACCAGGTTGGTCAATGGGTAGGGGTCTGACGAACACAGTCTTCTGGTCTTCAAGCTTGGGGATTTGGAGAGACACGGCAAATTGTTCCTCAAAAACTGTGGCAGTATGCCGGCACCCATTGGCCGCGTTGCGGTCAGGCTTTTGAGCGACCCTAATCGTCCTCTTGTATAGGTCTGGGCACCTTGACAGTATCCCAACCAAAAACGTCACAACCAAATACACTATCATGCCACAGAGGCCGTCACGAGGTGCCATCAGTCCAGTCGCCTCACTTGCCGCAAACAGCAGGGCGGGTAATCGAAAACCCGCTACCGCTAGTGTCTCCCTTGTTACACTTTCGTGTATTTCGTCTTCTTTGGGGGCGAGATGGTCGAGTGGGTAGAAGGCGAATTTACTGACCGGAAGGTCCGCGGTTCGAACCAGACCTCTGCATCTTGACTTCCCCTGTCTAGGCTTGGGCCACCCGGCAGTATCCCAGCCCTCGTGCTTCCTTCGGGTGATATGGCAGCTAGGCACCGAAAGACTGTTACAACTGAAAGTTTTTCTTTCAGGTTGAATACTCACTCCGCAGGTCCCAGCACTAGGACTGACCGCTTTGTTCGCCCTGCATCACGCTCAGTTACAGCTCTGTGTGCCCGACGTCAGGAAAACCCTAAACACTTCAAAGTGTGTTTCCACACCCCGAAAGCCGGTCTAATTAGCCGCCTTTAATGTTCGCACACTGAAGCAATCACGACAACGAGTGACTTTTGCTTGTACGCTGGATTCTCTCCGCACTGATCTATGCTGTCTGTCAAAAAACAAGGATGCACGATGCAAGTACTTTAATTGAACTACGCCCCCCTCACTCACTCTCTTTCAGGTTTCGACAGCGCACCTCTGGGGATGCGGAGGCCGCTCCAGCCAGATTGGCCGGGGTGAGTATTGTGTTGCCCGACCCAAAGCTGTCACCTTGTCTTGGTGGTCGGGCTTCTGTGCTGCAATGATCCTGCGGGCTATACTGGCTGGAATTCAGTTCCTAAAGGTTCAACCATGCCAGGAAGGCCAAAGGGGAGCAGTCAGACCAAGAGCAGCGAGACACCGTGCTACGAGTAATCGTGCTACGAGGCGGTCTGGGGGTAAAGTCGTACTATCCTATGCGATAGGAGTGTGAAGGCAGTAAGGCGTTTCCCCCAGACGACCAGCATGTCCATATTTATGGAAGCAGCGATGCTGCCTTCCCTCGAGGAAGGACGGGTTAGAAAATGTCGGCCCTAAACACCGCACACTCCGATCGCCCAACGGTTGACCGTGGCCACCAGTGCATTATTCAATACGGTCGAAATAGTTTTAAAACCAAAGAGTCCGGTGCTGCTCAAAAGGCACCTGCTGTGCGCAGCCACATCAGGAGTGAGATAGTAATGCCCTACTCCCTGCGCCCCCGGGGCAGGACGGCCCCCTACAGCCAAGTAGGTCAGACGCTTGAGTCATTGGCTCCGGGCAGGGTCCCCCAAGAAAACCCTAACAACCGCTGTCTCACGTTCCAGACTCTTGAGTCAGAGGCTAGGGGCAGGGTCCCCGCACAAAACCCTACATCCTCCCAGTGCCTTGTGGGTCAGACTTTTGAGTCAAAGGCTCAAGGTGGGGTACCTCAACTAAACCCCCTTCTTCGGTCTGGGCAACCGGGAAGTATCATTTGCCCTTGCAGCTCTTCGCTCAGCGGCCTTCTCCCTC
>SJOL01012182.1:1560617-1601478 GCA_004794785.1 Opisthorchis felineus | reverse complement strand
GAATCTGGAGAAAGTGAGGCCTATCGCACTCTGTTTGATGTGTCTGCTTAAGCACCAACTGACTGTGGCTACGAATCTACCAAGGACAGTTTATATGACGCTCCAGGTGCTCTTTCACAACGGACGAAGAGCTCAGATATCGTTGTAGTTGTCGGTGACAGGTAGGTAGACTACTAGCTGCTGAGGCCCAATTGGGTGGTCGTCTTGGATTGGATACGAGACGCACGGACAACGGAGAGCGCCTGTTTCAGATGTGTGCCGATCAAGGACTGTTCCTTTGAAGTACCAGTTTCCCAGACTGGCTGAAGTCGCCCGACAACGTGGTGCCCACCGACGAACTAGTCCCGAATCCAAATAGACCACATCGCCGCCAGTTACCGGTGGTGAAAGTCGATCACTGCCTGCCACTCCTTCTGGAATGCCAGCGTGGAATCAGACCATGCACTTGTTCGCTGGTGCTTTTCATTGCGCTTTTCAGGTCTACGCAACACGCGCACACCTCGCCTAGCCATTGAGAGGCTAGTGGACCCAGAAATCAAACGAAACTTTCAGAACAGACTCCTCGAACGCCTGCCGGATGGTCCGAGTTCGGATGCTAACAGCCACTGGAAACAGATATCTAAAGCGCTACTTACAGTCGAAACCTGTCTGCGACACAGCCCGGACAACCTCAATAACACTGGATCTCTGATAAGACGGTTGCCTTTCTGAAGGCCCGATGACAGATTCCCCTTGACCGGAACCACAATCAAACTCGACGTATCATCCGGTGGAACTGAGTGTCCATGCAGACCGAGAATCTTCGTGAACCCGCAGAACCGAAGAGATAGAAGAAGCGAAAAATGCTGGAAACATCTGTAGGCTGTCCGATTTAGTTAGCTCTACTTGTCCTCGGAAGCCTCTTGTAAGCGAATTTATGAAGGACCAAAATAGTTCCCTAATATCCAGCACAGCAGAACGTTTGGACCGGTGGGCACAGTGCTTGGAACACCACCTCATTTGGCCACTTGCTACCTAAAATCTAGAATGCTGGCCTTCAACAGGAAGGCGGACTGTGAATATGGAACCCCCCTTCAGTCTCAGAAGTGTCCGAGTGTATATCTGTACTCAAGTGTTATTGTGCTCCTGGTCCTGACGACCTTCCACTCGCTCTTTTCAAGAATGGCGGTGAATTCCTCAGCACGTCCTGTCTAGCCTACTTGCGTCTATCTGGGAGAAAGAGACCGTTCCAAACAACTGGGATGGGTCTATAATAGTGTCCATTTTCAAGCTGGTTACTCGCATTGGATGTGGTAACTATGCGTTGTGACACTCATTTTGGTGCCGCTAATTCTTCGTTGTCTTACGGTATGCGAAACCCTGACCCTGTGGAATTTCGATGGGGTTGATGCTATGCTGACCAGATCTTCAGACTCTGTCATGTTAGAGCAACAGCATTTTATGGGCGACCCACGGTCTTTGTGTTCTTTAACTTCATGTTGTCATGCGATGCTGTCGATCGATCAATGGTTCTAACTACACCTTCTCAACTGGGGGATTCCTCACAAGTCTGTGAACATAATTTGGTCCCTATATTCACGTACTTTTGGGTGTGTGTGGTGGGCTCTCCAGAGTGTTGCTTACGAGACGGATGTCTGGCAAGGGCGTCCACTTACTCCATTTTTGTTGAACTTCGTAATTTGATGAACGTTTGATGGCCTTCAAAACCCGGTGTTCATCTCGTTGCATTATTTGATAGTTGCTTCGCAGGTTGTTTATCCTTGCTGGATTGAATGCAAATATTGTTAGATTATGTGGACGTGGCCTGCACTGCTGAAAGCGACCACAGTGGGAAAGGTATTAGGCCTACTGAGCTGTTCATTTTGGCGGGTAGTGAATTGGCTGAAAAGGAGTGCTGTTTTGTGTATTCTTCGAAGAGGTCCCGCTTTTTGGGAGATTTGGTGCATTTGTCGATTTCATTTGGGACTATTTGGTTCTCTATTTGGTTCTCTGCCATTTGCTTTGTTGTATTTGACAGAATACTCAAATTGCCCACGGCCTTGTAAAACAACTGGTGGACCATCTCAGTCTTCACGAGTCCGACTTCTCTCTACCGGAGCGCACGTGTGTTGTTCAGGTAGGTGCTGTCCAGTTCATCATCAGTTAACTCAGAACATGTGGCTTAGCGTTTTTGCCATTTATCGATTATCACAGCACTTACGGTGAAGAACTAGCAGATCCAGTGGTTTGGGAGAAGTCAGCTGAGCAGCTTCTGTTTTTTTGACATTTTTTGTCTTAGAAGCAGTGTAAAGGGTCGGTTTGCACTCTGTAAGACTGGAATGATGACTTACTTGTTCGCACCTGTTTCGGCACTTCAGGTAGATTGAGATGGTGGCCAGAGAAGTAATGTTTGAGTTCTTGCTTAGATTGATGGTGCCTTTACGCCTTCACGAGCCGGTACTATGATTCACACGGTTTGAATGTCGGCTATGCGCTAAAAGCTGTTTGCAACTGACCAGTTCGGTGTAGCTAGCTCTGCTCAACACATGAAGTTACATGAAGTCTTATAGACCAGTCTTTAAAGTAAAAGCGGTGTTAAAGGAGTTTGGGTTTTGTCTACTGTAGTAGCCGCTTGGATGTGTCAGAGATTTCTTCGGAGATGAAATCTATATGATAGGCTTCTTGTCTTACTACAGCGTTCCCCCTCTAGAATGATGACTTCCTGGTGGACGGTGAAATCAGTTGGTGGGCTTGCCATTTGGTTTGCAGACGCTTCATAACTAATCGGGGGAACATCGTCAATGCCCATTCAATCGCGCATGGTTAGCGTCTTTTTGATTGGTCAGCCAATAATTCCGCACAATTTTTGTTCAAGTGGAATATACAGCTGAAGTAGACTCAAGAACTTCGCCCATCTGATGAACCCCAAGACGGGTGAAACCGGTCGTGAACTGTCGTAGAGTTCTCAGCAACCGTATGACTACTGTTACTTCATGGATGCTGTTTTGTTTTAGTCAGATTACGGCCTCTGGTTTTGGATGGCTCGCGGGCTCAAGTGATAGGCCGATAGCCCCATGTGCTAAGCAAGGATTCATACAGTCCCTTGTCACAAGTAACGCGTTTTTTATGTTTTAGACTGGTCTGTTATCCTGTTTTTTCGCAAAAGGCGTCATTTTATGTACTCTTCACGACAGTGCTTTCTAGGGGTGCGCTGGCCCCTTTCTTTGTCGGTCAGCTGGATCAGCCGACGAATCCTAACTGGATCGGCTGATTCACTGGTTCACTTTTTTGACTACACCTGTCGGAACATGTCACCTGACGCTGACTCATACGCCAGTTCGCGCTGGTGTCTTAAATCGGCGAGATGAAAGTTCAATGTGTCCTTCAGAGGTCGGTGGGTCGACAAGTAAAAGCTACAATCGTCGTTATGTTGGTACTTTACTAAGATTGATTGGGCCTTTGTATTTAAAAAATTTCTTACTCCAGTCGGTCAAGCCGCCAAATCACACCTACTCGTTCGATCGTACATTTTTAGCTTGGCCCTGGTCAATCTATTGGTACACAGCGATTACGTGGTGGGCAATATGACATTGCAGCCGGATTGTGTCGATTTCCCAATGTTCAGGCTTACCGATTATTCACATTCACTCGTTTGACCATGCCTGTCTGAACCTGTCGCTCAACTACACTGGTAGTGCCCGTCAGCGGCGCAAGTGAGCGAATTAAGGTCGACGATGCTCACACAGCTCCAATCGGTGCCGGGTTATTGTCAATGTAACAATAATCGTCCATCTATGCGGCTAATGGTGTTTCCGTAAATCAGAGGGTATTTTTTATTGCCGAGTGTAACAAGCGGACAGCAGGCTAACAAACCAACTAGATCACTCAATAGGATCAGTCTTTGTATGAGGGGGATGCTTTCCAAAATGTCCAGAAGTTAGGTATTACTGTTTCAACACTATCAATTTCATATTGAATTTGCATAGTTTCACAGAAAGTTTCATCATTGGGTGAGTGGTGATTGTAAGGGTGGAGGTCTCTCTATGGAAGCAGCAGTTATTAGAACGGCACGATTTATTCATTGCAATCTACTTCACCCTTGTTGAATACTTCAATTCAGCTACAGGTGCATTGCACAATTGGTGGGGAATCGTTTTTTGGGGCCTCAAGTGGTCTATCGGGAGTTATATGTCAGAATTGTCAGAAAACTGTTCCACCTATCCTTACTACCTGTCACGCCTCTCCTTACTAGCTTTCTTACCTGAAAGATCGCTAGTTGGTTAAAAACAGGAGCTTGGGGTGTCTGTTCACCTATTATTTAGGTGGACCTTTGTACTAGTTTTTTCCTACGAGGCCAGACGTTGACTTCCGTGTATTGCTTCTGTCTTCTGAGTGTAGGTCATCGGTCTAACCGTGATTGGTCTGGCGAAAGGCGCGATTGGTCCGGATGTTTTTCACAATTTCAAGGCTTTACTACAGGTTAGTTCCGAGACATAACTGTTGGTTTAGCTTTTCCTGTTGCCTTCTTTCTCATCGATTGAATTAGTCTCGCTAGAAGATTCCGTGTCCTATGACTCGTCTGAAGCCGAGAAGTCGGTGCTTTTCCACTCTCTAAGTTTGCCGTGTTCTCCAGTTGGACCTTCGTTCAACCTGATACATCAGGTGACAAACTGGCGATTACTTTATTGTCTACCTCTAGTCCTGGTGAAAGGTGCTCATTGCAGACAGCTGTCGAATTGCAATAGCGATTTGGGCGTGTTTTGGCCAGTGATTGCTTAGTCACTGGACTAATTTTCCTATGCCGGAACCAATTGATCTTGAGCACTGTGTCCTTGCCTTTACCATCAAACCTCCACTACAACATCAAGCCTTTCTCCCATCATTCTGTTTAGTGAACAGCCTGCCCAACACCTTGGTTCGTATGTGTACTGGTAACTTTGTTGAGGCGGTAGTTGATGTTCAGAGGAGATCTCCAGGTTAACACCGCGAGGGTAACTTTTGAGGACTGGGGTACATGACGACTGCCCACTTAGAGACAGTTTCATGAATATACTAAAACCCGACTCCTTTTAGACAGCCATACCAACCGGTTATGCAGACAGCTGCATCCTACTGTTTACCTGGGGTCACATGCGAATGCTTGGTCAGCGGCTGTTTTCACGGGAAGCAATGTTTATACGTTACATTTGTTCCGTTGGTGATTTTTCACCCGTCACATCAGGATCAGGGTCAGATGCAGTGACTCAAGCTTGAGAGCCGTCAGAATAGTCTGGTCTCTTATACAGAGGTCTGTGACTCTCTGTCACCATAGCATTTCTTTCGGCCTGGATACAAGATCCATACAGACTGTCTACCTGAACAATGGGAACGTTATATCTGAATGCCGTTTCTGTGTATCGGTGTCATGCCGTCAATAGGATGGGCTAGTGCTATTATCTTCACCTCTTAGTGTAATACACGAGATCAATCAGCGGTAAAATGTGATTGAGTGAAGCCGATTCATCGACGCCTACTTAAACACCCTGGTTTAAAAACTAGCAAGGTTTCATTCTGTTGAATTCCGGACACACATTACCGAGCTTGATGTTCAACCGATACGATACTGGTCGGCCTGCGCGATCCGTATCGACTATCTTGTGGTCAACGCTTTTTAAGAATGTCTATTTCACATCCTGCCTTCATCAGACTCTTCGTTTTTCAGCTTTGTGTGCTTGCATCTCATACCTGTTGTGACCTGCTAATACAAAACGCTATTGGTATGTAGAGGTTGTGGTTACATTTCTTTTCAAGGTATAAGTTCCGGGAATGCATCGGAGTTTCTCTCCTGCTATGTTGATACTGTCCTCTTTTTCAGTTATTTCGCTGCTTTTTCCTATACATTTGGTGGTGTATTTTAGTTGTTACTAGGTTTGATTCCAGGTTTGATTCTGACCACCCTCTTTCCCCCTACTAAGGGCCTTTTATCACTTTTCAGGTCACAAAACGAATAAGTCTCAGTCATTCATGGAAAATTGCATCCGAAGCTATCTTTCTATCCCTTCTTAAACGAAACCTGGCATGTCGTTTTTACAATACGGCTATTGCGGTTTTTGGGTTTGCAACATGTGAAATAACTGAGTTGAAATTCACCCATTTGCTAATTGCATCGGCGTTAACAAGAGACTCAACTAGATATCCCGTAAATGACATTCTTCTGTTGAATACACTGCATAAAGGGATTCACATGCTTCGATATTTGGAATATCAAAGTGTATTTTCTTGACCAAGTGCGCCGCTCACAAAGTTGCTGAAAACTTTCCGATAGTCCTTTCTGGGGCTTATCAGGTAAGCGTAGTCCTATCCAGCAGCACATTCAGTTGCAGAACAGCAGGAACCAGACATCCAGTTGAGTCTGTCGTTGATACCAATGTAATTTGCAAATGAATGTACTTCATCAATTACGTAAAGTAGAACATCAAGTAGAACTTAGGGTTGATGGAAACTAGAGGACTGCTCCTGGCTCATGAGCCCTTGGAAGGGCGAAACTGGCAGTGTACCGCCGCAACCTTATAAACAGATTGTCATGTCAAGAAATTAGCTGGGTTCTTTGAGCTTCTGATTCTATTCTGTTAGTCAATCATCTGTTGGTGTTCCAGTGCCAGTCAGTAGGTGAACGATCTCGAAACCGGATTGAACCAACCAAGACTGAAAATTAATTACTACTTTGTTGCTTCTCACTCCTTACCACCTACATCTACCCATTAAGTTTCGCTTTTTGATTGATACATCTGAAGGGTCTATTTCCTTTACAGATCTTACGGGCCAGCATAGACAAAACCCCACAAGCACTTGAACTGACCCCTGACAACCGGATGCATTCAACTTACGAGGAACGCCAGTTCCAAGATGCTATTATTAACACGATTGCGGAATTCGCGAAGAATCTACCAGACACGCAGAAAATAGAAATACTCAAGTTTATATTGAATTTCGAACCAATGGCGAAGTAAGTGGGCCAATTTTTGTTTTTGGTCACTTCCCTCACCTTCTGGTAACTAAGACTTACCATAAGACCAATGCTGCAGGTCGCGATGCATCGCTTGTTCCGTCTTTGTGTGTTCAGTACACTGCATTGAGGTCGAATCATCCTTTAATCGGCTCGTGCGCGCTGGGCCGGATGTGCGCAGTCGGGCAATGTGTCGAAATCACTTTAGCTTTTGACCGACTGGTGTTACAATCTGTTGCATAATTCATGCAAGTGTTTTGCTGCGACCATCAATGATGATCGCGCACCTCTAGGTAAAAAACACATGAAGCACATAAATAGCCCAACATATCACCCGTAGCCGGCAACTCATCACTCCATCAGCACTCGCCAGACAGCCTAGCATAAATGGACTGTTCTAGACTATGAATGGCTGGCCTGCTGATTGATGTTAATTCTGTGTTGTTCTGCTTCAATGTGCTCTACTGTCGTATATAACCAATAGGCTTAATAAAGCCAGTTTTATGTTGCTTTGCCCTACGGGTTTACTGTAGGTTTTTCTATCAGTCCGGTTTCCGCCGATGTCTACCCTTCTATGTTTGTTCACTGTATACTCCGCTGCCACTTGTGATTGTGGCATCGTCCCAGGCTGGGGGCATTTTTCACATTGAATCAAACTCCCTGCTTATTGCTAGCTTGGTATAGTTCAGGAACTGAGGCAAGAGTTCCTGATGAAGAGAAAATGCGCCCCAGCATTGATTGTTCCTCACTTCTATTCAGGCTTCTTTCCAGACGCAGGGCACCCTTGCATCAGAAAACATGCTAAAGATGGACGGTTTGGTTTTTTCAGCTTTTCTTATGGCTTCTTATTGTGATCCATTGTAAGTATTATTCATTTTTTCTACTCTACCTCACTTCCCCGTCCGTCCGATCTCAGAAAATGCTATTTAGCCTGTTCGCAGAAAATCTCCAACTGTATCGTGAGCTAATTTCCGCAACCCTGTCCAGATTCTTCTTGGCTGGTTTCCCTGTCCGTTCTATATGGAAGCGAAACCTATACAGAAAATTAACCGAGAGTGTTTGTGGGGAACAGCTTCGCAAATCACCAAATGGACCTCGCCTCAGTTATTCCGGCGAGAACGACATATTTCTGATTTGCGGAGGCAGAATTCTTTCTAATTAGCACTTCCAATCTGCAAGACTTGGCCGCTGCAATCCATGCATGCTGTGCTTTTGACTATATGAACCCTAATTTGTACTCAAACGTTACAATGAAAACCGTAAAGTGCAGTTGACATGTAACTGCTGTTTGTAGGTGATTTTTGAGATGACTTTTGATTTACCTAGCTTGACTACTGATGACCAATAAGATTGTTTCATCTCTGTTGGGGCTCCGTCTTATTGAAGTTCATCAGCTGATTGTAGATCGGTCGGAGGTTATACTTTGGGTACAAGTTTCAGGCTGCTGACTGCAGTACGGCGCACCCAGTGACCGGTTTGCGCAACTGGAGCATGTGGATTGGACGTGAAACTCTTAACGAGCTATTGACCTATCAAGATAATCTAACTACTGGTGAATACTCAGACTTTCAACTAAGTAGCTATCGATCATCACGGAGACTTTCGTTTGTACTGCAGAAATCATTTGCCCACCACTCAGCTTACGAATTGGTGCTACCCTACCGCAAGCATTCTGAGGTGCCTACACCTCCAAGCGTTCAACCAGATAGTCTGGAAATAAACTGACAGCACGATTGCCACTGACATCGATCATCCACCATTTCTTGCAATGTCTTCAGCCAAATGCAGGAGAGGTAACGGTGACCCAATCCTTGAAGGCGTACCGCATCAACAGCACCCAAATTCTTCGTAATCTCTTCACACCCTTCTGTCAAGTCATACGTTGTCCACCTCACAGTTTGCGCTATTCTGAAGGAGAAACGGAGAACAACACTCATCTCGGTAGACGGTGTTTCGGCATGCGTAGCACATGTCTAAGCCACCGCAGTTGGTGGAACTGGATGATTTCTGCGCCTGAAGTATCCCCCCTACACAACAAAGCACCCGTTTTCTTGTTGTCATCCGAAACCGAGTCATCGGTGGTCAGAAACCCAAAAACGCCTCATATCATCTGTGCGCAGACACCATGTTTCGCAACCGTAAAAAATACAGCTCTTACCATAGCCTGGTATGCGCGACCCTTGATAACCAGTGATATCCCTATTTAACGCCGTAAGTGACGCAAATTATCAAACGTGATTCGGACCTTCGAGATTCGTACACTGACTTCATCAGACACACTTCCGTCAGAGCTGCAAAGTTCTCCACAACCCCCAGTGATTCTCCCTGAATCGCAAGGGATATGTTCAAAGACTACGTTCCGAAGCATGACTTTGCACTTTGAAGGTGCTAGGCGCATGCTGAAAGATGTGGTGATGGTAGTCAGTCTATTCAACGGAGCTAATGCTTCGCTTTGGTCTTCAAAGATGAAGACGATGTCGTCTGCGTACTCCAGGTCGCCAAGGCTCTTAGGAGCAACTATTTGAACACCGGGGTTTTGAGGAACTTCCAAAGTCCGCCTAGTGGTCTCATCGATGACGAGGGTGAAAAGAACGGAGAGAGGGGACATCATTGTAGACTCATTGTACATCATCATCATTGTACACTCTCATGCCCAGAAGTATGTGAATATAGGAATCGGATTATGTTCAAAACCTTCTTGGACATACCCTGTTAGGCACTTGTGGTTAAGAACACTGACTGATCGACAGAATCGAACGCACCATTGAAGTCAAGGAACACCAAGATTGTGGGTCATCGGTACATATAGCGTTGCCCTAACATCTGACGGAGTGTGAAGATGTGACTGACGCAGCCTCTACACGGCCGAAATCCCCCTTGATGCCAATGGCTCAAGATTTCGCGTGCCACCGTGAGAAACCGAAGAATCGGCGATGCCGGAAGCCGTGTTACAACGGGAGTCAAATTGACACTCCGCGTGCTCACTCCATTCACTGCGAGTAATCAGCTTGAAAATGGACACTATTATAGACCCATCCCAGTTGTTTGGAACGGTCTCTTTCTCCCAGATAGACGCAAGTAGGCTAGACAGGACGTGCTGAGGAATTCACCGCCATTCTTGAAAAGAGCGAGTGAAAGGTCATCAGGACCAGGAGCACAATAACACTTGAGTACAGATATACACTCGGACACTTCTGAGACTGAAGGGGGTTCCATATTCACAGTCCGCCTTTCTGTTGAAGGCCAGCATTCTAGACTTTAGGTAGCAAGTGGCCAAATGAGGTGGTGTTCCAAGCACTGTGCCCACCGGTCCAAACGTTCTGCTGTGCTGGATATTAGGGAACTATTTTGGTCCTTCATAAATTCGCTTACAAGAGGCTTCCGAGGACAAGTAGAGCTAACTAAATCGGACAGCCTACAGATGTTTCCAGCATTTTTCGCTTCTTCTATCTCTTCGGTTCTGCGGGTTCACGAAGATTCTCGGTCTGCATGGACACTCAGTTCCACCGGATGATACGTCGAGTTTGATTGTGGTTCCGGTCAAGGGGAATCTGTCATCGGGCCTTCAGAAAGGCAACCGTCTTATCAGAGATCCAGTGTTATTGAGGTTGTCCGGGCTGTGTCGCAGACAGGTTTCGACTGTAAGTAGCGCTTTAGATATCTGTTTCCAGTGGCTGTTAGCATCCGAACTCGGACCATCCGGCAGGCGTTCGAGGAGTCTGTTCTGAAAGTTTCGTTTGATTTCTGGGTCCACTAGCCTCTCAATGGCTAGGCGAGGTGTGCGCGTGTTGCGTAGACCTGAAAAGCGCAATGAAAAGCACCAGCGAACAAGTGCATGGTCTGATTCCACGCTGGCATTCCAGAAGGAGTGGCAGGCAGTGATCGACTTTCACCACCGGTAACTGGCGGCGATGTGGTCTATTTGGATTCGGGACTAGTTCGTCGGTGGGCACCACGTTGTCGGGCGACTTCAGCCAGTCTGGGAAACTGGTACTTCAAAGGAACAGTCCTTGATCGGCACACATCTGAAACAGGCGCTCTCCGTTGTCCGTGTGTCTCGTATCCAATCCAAGACGACCACCCAATTGGGCCTCAGCAGCTAGTAGTCTACCTACCTGTCACCGACAACTACAACGATATCTGAGCTCTTCGTCCGTTGTGAAAGAGCACCTGGAGCGTCATATAAACTGTCCTTGGTAGATTCGTAGCCACAGTCAGTTGGTGCTTAAGCAGACACATCAAACAGAGTGCGATAGGCCTCACTTTCTCCAGATTCTTTCACAGAAGTTGCCAACAAACCACGCAGAGGCGACTATCAACGGGTATCCAATCAATCAGAGATGCTTCCGTTCGATCGCTCAACACAACACAATTCAATTCAATTTATCAGCTATAAACCGTGTACCGTAGGCACATTGGTTCCAGCTGCTACAGTTTCGATCACCCGAAAACGAGAATGTAGAACGTACAACCGAGCATTGGAGGCGAAGGCATGTTCAGTTTGTTCGGAACTTGAGTGCTACTCATTGAAGGTCATAGCTGTGACGCACGAGCGCCACTGACTGCGCGATTGGGCCATTTCTGTCAATGTCATTAACCACTGGTGATTTGAGTCCCGGGGTCCCCATCCAGGGAGGCGGCAGTTGCCCACCCGACTAAGTTTACTGGTTAGTGTTTTCGTACTTCGTTCCCAGGTCATACACTGTCCACCTCTCGGTCGCTTCCAATCAGTATAGGGCTGGGCGAAGAGAGCTCTGCGAGGCAGAGCATGCGGCACATGCGGCATGCGGAGTACATGTCCCAACCAGCGTAACCTATGAAGCGTGGGTAATTCATCCATCGCGAGAGAGTACTTTCTTCCTAAGACCATCTGGCGTACCTCAGCATTGCTAATCCGATGTTCCCACCTGATCTGACCAATGCTTCGGAGACACCGATGGTCAAACACTGACATCTTCCGTATGTCCTCTGCGCGTAGGGGCCACGATACTGATCCATAAAGCAGTATGGATCGCACCACCGCAGTGTAAACTCTTCCCTTGACAGACAAACTGACGTCATGTCGGCGCCATAGCTGTCGGAGGTTGGCAAACCTGCTCCGGCCTTTCCAATTCGACAAATAATATCATCTCTTTTGGTGAGGTGGGAATATCATAGGTCCGTAAATTGGCGTGAAATTCGTTCAGCTCCGTCGTGGACTTTATTTTCACTATTTGTGTGATGACACGGGACATCTGCATAGAGCTTAAATTTTCGGAAAATAATGATGACATTTTATAATTTTCCGCGGGATTCATGGATTTGCACACTTAATTGTGTTTGACGGGAGCGTCAGCTGAATCCTGTTGAATCTCCCGTTCATGATGTTCTGTTTCAACTGAATGGGCTTCTCAAAGACAGCTTCATGTTTCGGTTGCCACGATATTTGAGATATCACAGTATGTGTTCTTGAAAGAACACCACTCGTAAAGTTCTTGAAAACTCTTTGACAGCCCACGACCGGTTTCGCTGTTGTTGAGACTCATAAGATAGGCGCAGTGCCGGAGTTTCCGTCAGTCTATATTGTGCTTGAACCAAAATTGTACGAAATTTACTAATTACACTCATTTGCTCACCAGTTTGGATTTAACAGAAGGCTTATCTGAATCCCAGCTGAACCTCTCATTTCTGGCATTAGTTTGCTGAATATGCAACAAAAAAAGCCGTCTGAAATAAGAATTTGCCCCTTGAAGTTGCCAAGTGTATGCCGAAACTGGAAACCAACGGACATTTTATTCAAGTTAGAACACTTTCATCCGCATAGTTTGGGTCTACCAGTCTTTCACTAGAAATTATTTTGACCTCCGTTTCGCGTGCACTCAGTGATGGTGTCGATGACAAACTGAAGAAAAATGGAGTGATGGGACGTCTCTGGTGAACCTCACCAGTTGTGAGGAAACTTCTGGAGAGCTTTTTGTACACCCCAACGCGACCAGAACTATGGGAGTAAATGGCACGAAGAATATTTACATACTTCTTGGCTACTCATTGGTCAAGTCTATGCAACAGAGCCAAGGAATCTACCTAATCGAAGGATCGCTTAAAGTGAAGGGAACCCCCCACAGTTGGTTGACAGTATGTATGCTGCTGCTCAAACACTTTACTGAATGTGAAAATGTGATCAACGTACCCCTAACCCGTTCGAAATCCTGCCTGCGTATCTCCCTATGGGTGGTGCAACTACTTTGGGTGCCTTTTTTAACTAAGGGTATGATGATCTCAGATGTTTGGTTCGCATTCATGTTCCCAGATTAAACAACCCGGTGAAGGCAAATGAACAAGGACTCATCAACACCTTTGAACAAAATTGGTAGGGGCTCATTTGGGCTTGCGGCCCCTTGGCGCTTCAAGGCAGAAGGCTATATTAACACTTTATCGGCTGAGAGAGGATCTCTAATCGCAGACTACGCCTCGAGTTGAGAGGATTGAATAAGAAATGTGGCTGCAGGAGCAGACGGCCAGTTAACCTGTCGCGAAAACATTCAGCTCAGCGGCCAAGTCTTGTTGTATATCAAACCTCCAATATTATCCTTAATGACCTCGGTAGCAGCCAGTTTTTCGGTCCCGTTTTGTGTATCAGGTGAAAACATTTCGGGCATTTCCAGCTGCCCTAGCTCTCTCCATTTTCAGAACTCCTTGATTTCACCAGGTTTCTCTCCTCACCTGGACTATGCTAAAATTAGATTCTCGCAGCCGTTCTGGCTGAATTAGGCTCAGCGTCCGAAGAGATACGGCCTCTCGTAGTGCGACAGTGCATGTTCTGAAATCCGGTGCCTTTGTACGCCTTCAGAAATAATAGATGTCGATTTTGCTGCTGTATTTTGTCTCCTCACCGAGCGACAATGGCTATATGGTCAATCTGATCCCATGGTTGTCTACCATTTTGTTTACGCTAGGGAGCGGAATGACGTCATGAATGTGTTTAGCGTTCATGGACTAAGCTTGAAGAAGACCTGAACGGTCATTCCTGTCATGCCAATTTAATCGTGATTATCAAGCCACATTCACGTTGCGAAACAGCTGTTTATCAAACATGAAGTATATCTTCTCCCTTCCTTTCGTCTACTTTTATTACCGCCTGCGTGGGGATGAGCCGGTTTCTTGGATGTTTCGAATCGAAAGTGTTCGTACACGGCAGTGGGTTGCTAGGCTTTCGTAAATATCGATCCGGTGATTGTTCCAGTTTCGTGTAACGTGGATAGCCTGTAGACCTAGACTTTCAGCTGACCTTCGGCAACGACACCATTTAGGAGCCACAACAGCTTTGATGATGTCTGCATGTGGGCAGCGAAGAGCTGTCAGAGTCGATGTTGTTGCATTAGCGGGGTTTGTGACAAAAAAGCCAATGGTGGTCGTTGTTTTGTTTGAATAATTTCTCAGTTTCTTTGCAAACTCAGATTGAATAATTCTTACTATGTAACACAGTTTCACTAGTTCGCCATGCAACTACTGCGAGCTCCTGATCCCATTTCCGTTTGAGGTAATTCTGTCAGTTTGACTACTGTGTTGACTGAGAACGTCTTTCGCCTCAATGGAGTTATGTTTTATGCACTTTATATGACCTGCCACAGGACACCAATCCACCAATCAGTCAGAAGTACGTCTTAAAAAAGTACAGCCGTCCATTCATGCGCCACTATCAGGACAGCTTTTCTCAGATTCTTTCGAGTGGATTAAGTATAACCAAGCGTGCCTTTACGCAGTGCGCATTCTACTTTGCACCAGCTATTAGCTTTTGACTTGGTAGTTTTCCACATGTCATTTACATCTCCTACCGTTCGCCCCAAGGACATCCACTGTAGGTAGTTTTGATGGGGCTAATTGGAGTATATTATTAGGTGTGATTCTGTTGGATATTCACCCAGATAACGGCAGCGAATATAAGGTGGCGTTTGAGTCCGGTTAACAATCCGTATAGCTGTTGCACAGTAGCCCATTTTGCAAGACAAGCGCCTCTTGTACCTCGTATCTACTTCTTACAGCAAATGTCTCCTTGTTTGGGGGCTTCACGAATCCATCCCAAAGTGTGCTAACCATATGTGTAGGAAAACTCCTCTACAGTGATCTTGGACGGGATTTATTCGTTAAGAGAGTCAAGCCTTTGGCGATTCCTTCATGTTTTGTACATTTATGCGCCAGGACTTTCACGGTTATTTAACTTGGAATCATAACCTTTTGTTCACTTATGAAAACCGGAGATTTGCGCTCCCGACCTTTGATGTGCGAGGCGGGCTTGGTCCAAAGTCTCCAGTTTGTTTACACAAAGATGATTGAGGAGACCGCTTTTTCCTTTTGGAAAATGTAAGTTATCTGCCATGCGGAGGTACGAACTATGCACAGAAATTTCCGGAAGCATGGGGCTTCACAGCGAATCCAGCCAACCAGTATGTTGAACTAGTGTCCATCCATGCACTTTTATGATTGCGGGAGCAGGAGCCCAACGCAATTGACCGTCAAGCTAACGGATCATCACCATCGAAAGCTTGACATCAGTGTTCAACATTGATGCTTCTCTGCCTTGCAACCATGATTTATTTGAAAGCCTTATTGTGAAGAAAAGAATAAAAGTGGATGGGGAAGGGACTCAGTGCTAGCTTACCACACCTCCAGAAACTCATTCAGGCAATCTGGATGGCAACTGACAACAAGAACGCCATGGACATAGATTAGCAGCATGTACATCGGTGAATTCGCATGTGTCATACCCAGGGACAGCATTTTCGGGTTCGAGACTTTGCACACATGATCGTTTGCTTGTGAGTAGGTCATGATGATTATGTAGGCCCGTGTTTGAGTGGGTAAACGCAATGAAGCTAACTGAATACGATTTGCTATCGTGGAGAACAACATATAGCAGCCTAACGTTAGTTTTCAGTGTTATCAACCGGTTTGTACAAATTCTGTTTATCTACGAAAAGGAGAGATGTACACAAGCAACAGACAAGTGCTGAATAAAGAGAAAGCAATGTTTATTCGTAGTGCACTACTCATAAGGTTGCTGAAAATTCTTTGACAGCCCACGACCGGTTTCGCCCTTCTTGGGGCTCATCAGGTAGGCGCAGTCCCCGAGTTTCCGTCAACCTTATGTCCTACTTGAAAGCAATGTTACTTGGTTTCATTCGACTGACTTGTACGTAGATGCACACGCACAGCTTTCATGTTCCCCCTAATGTTTGACACGGGAGTCCGTTAGTTTCTTCCAGATTATGTGGCCAATTCAGCAAGAGTCGGCTGCCCTCTCTGTTTGTATAGACTATGTGCCGACGACCTAATACAGATTGGTCGATCTGTTCCCAGAACACGTGTATGCACACATTTGGTTGGGTGGTGATAAACTCTATACGCAACTTTTAAAGCTGTGTTCGTATCTAAACCCTGACATATGTGAACAATGATGGTTCCTGTGAGTGATCCTGTGCTGTTACAAGGCCAGCATTTGGGATGATGGCCGCAGGTACAAGCCGCGAGCAGACCGGTCTCGCAAACTATGTAGGAAGAGTCATACATTTGGCTAAAGGTGTAAACAACCATGGACTAGGTCAACACGGAAAGTATTTCCTTGTTGTTCAGAGGAAGTATCGGATGTCTTCTGAAAAAGTATTTCACATGAGCGGAGTGGAAAGCAGCCTTAGTGTCATTACTATGCCTTTGTGTTCATATCTCAGTTTCAGTTTCACCTTTGAAGGATAGGTTTGGAAACAGGCACATTTTCTTGACCATGGACATCGCCAGAGGACTCTGTGGTCTTTGCTTAAGGTTTTTCCAAATGAATCCCTCGGGGCAGCTATTATCTAGTTCGCTGCTCAAGAAATCCGGTTCTTCCCGAGACTTGTCGCTCGGGTACCTCGTTCTTGTTCTCGAGGCCAGGCAGCTAAATAAGGCGCTACAAAAACCCATCTTGCAGGAGACTGAAGAGTGCATCTAGTTAAGGCACTAATTTGGTTCCTTCCTACTCATTGGTTAAATTTGTTGATCAGTGGGCGCTATTAAATCTTTCAGCCGAGTTTTCAAGATGATGGCAACAATAACAACCACAACAACAACAACCGACTGAAGGTACGGTAACCACCAAAGTATCGTAAAGGCTGTGCCTTTGGGCTTCAGTGGTGGGTTTTCCCGTACCTATCTCCATGTCCCTAATTCGTAGTCACTCGCCTCTCAATTTGAATTTGTAATGTGATTTTAGCTTAAAAGCTCAAAAATTTATGAGGTTCACAACACAGAAATTGCCTTTTGGAAGGATGAGGATGAGCTATCGTCAAATCAACAACGTTGAGCTCCTGAATTTACCAAACTACACTATCTCTGCCACGAAAATTAAAGAGAAACGTTGGTTCATTCGATACGCTTCAATTCGCAGTAAACAGCATGTGTGTCACTTTTAGAGCGACTAGTTTTGATTATTGTCGTCAGTGGAAGGTGTAGTTTCAAGGGCAACCTAAATTGTTAGAGTTCTCACTCTCTCTCAAACAGCGTGCTAATTTCTCTTCCGTCCTGTTGACGGTTAGGGTTGTATCCTCATCATTTATTTTTTACTAAGCAGTCATGTTACGTACAAGTGATTGGTCTCCACCACAGCCTGATGACCCGATGGATCAAAAGCCCTCGATGGCACTGTGGATCAGCTGAATACTAGAAAAGCCGCTTGGATTGGGTTGACGCGGCAGCCAGTCTGTGATGCGTCCAAACGACCAAATACAGTCCATCGGTTTTTTTAAACTGAGTGGAGTTCCTCCCAGCTACTGCGATTTCGATCCCGTACACTTTACCTCATTTACTTCAGTTTCGTCGTCACTCGAAACAAAACCACTTTTGGACAGGAGCCAGAGTTACTCTGCCTGGCAAGTTCAGTGTGGTTCAGCTGATTTAACCCAAAGAACGATTCGATCACTTTGTTCATCCTGAAACTGAGTTGAACTACTCACCCGTATTCAATCACGTGTTGTTTCACACGGCAGGTTTATTTGACTGCTGCGGAATGAAGTGCTCCTGAAAACTACTCGGCAGCACATCATGCCACCCGGCAGCAGACTGCGTGTTTTTCGGCCCATTTGATTCTATCGTAAATATGACTTGCTGACCACCTAGACTCTTTGTCCCTTCTCGTTGATCCCAAGTATCTGGAAGATTCCACAGCTATTCTACTGTCATTCCACATACCCATGGATTGCGTTGGATGCTCCCTCGTGTCTTCCATAGACCACGCTCCCTCACTTTCACGCTGAAGCGTGCGCAGAGTGCTTGCATAAGGCTTAGAGACAAGCCCTCTCTACTGATTCTTTTTTTCTGTCTCGTGCTCATTCTGTTCAGGTCGCCTTCACTCAATGATTGGTTATTGGGCCTTAAATACACCGACACGGTTGATTTTTGTTACAACGCCTACCTAGATCACATGATCTGTGAACCTCCTCATTGGGCTTGAGCTGATCTTAGGTTTTTAGGCTGACACATCCGACCTAGTCTCTCACACCAAGAGGTGTAAACCACTCCAGTCCCAATGTATCCACAGGATGTGTTGTTAACGTGATCGTTTGTCTGACCATCAGATGAGGAATACAAGTGCTGGAGCAAATAGTTGGAAACGCTTACGGTCCCCTATGCATACCTAGTTCTACATGGGGTTCTCCCAGCACCCACTATAAGATAAAAGCCTTCGCTTCCCAACCTATATGTTTCTTTCGCTGTTCTGCGTATATCCAATATATCCTGTTGAATGGAAGTGGGTTTTCAGTCAATACGAACGGAAACTTCGTGCGTGCATCTTCAACGTACACAACAGGATGAGGTAGTGGGAAAGTTGTCGATATGACGAAGAAACCGGGATGTGCCTTGTCGTTCCCCATTAACCCGTTGAGAACCGGCTTCTCCGTCAGACCAACCTCATGCGTTTAAGTGGTGTCGTGCCACTGGAAATTCGAAAGCGTCAGTAAGGTGTGATATCGACACCCTTCGAAGGTCGCTTATTCGAGGTAGACGTGTTAAGCTAGCTTAATCACCTGTTTCTCCCGTCCACATAGATGAGTTTACGCCAGAACCACTCGTCTTGATAGTGAAATATGGGTGGTTGAGCATCTATTTTCCGAGTTTACTAGGATGATAATCGGTTTATCAACCTGTTACAGAGTCACATCGAGCAGACCTGGTTATTCGTTAAAAGTAGTTACGTTCAGACAGTAAAATTATGTGACAGGAGGTTGGTGCTGCTTCAAGAAACGTTTCGGTATCGGTGTTCCAGCTGATAGGTGCTTAGCAGGAAATATTTTTTATCAGATTACCAAGTTTTTGATTCAGTGTTTCATCATTGGTATACACATACACAAGGCATATGGTAGTATGAGCACCTGCTGACCACGAAACGGGTTCATGCAACGCTGATTATGACGTATTTTCCGAATGTACGAGTACTTTCCCCAATTTCAAGTACATGGGTTTGGGACAAATAAGAAACCCATGGTTTCTCTCTGGTTTCCCCGACTCAAACACTCCTCTGTTTGCGTTTAGCGTCCATTGCTAATATTGGAGTCAAAACTAACGTTATAACAGGAAGTAGGAAGATTTATCAGCACTGTGAGCTCATGTTGCCGCATAATCCGTCCAGGTTTCTTGTCCGGCTGATTCACGATGGACTGATTAGCCCGTGCGTTTAAGTACCCGTAGAGTGGTGTACGGATCGGAGTGTGACTGAATCGGATCGAACCGAAGATGTTCCGATTTTTTAGTATACCTCCCTCGCCTCGATTTGCATACCAAAGCTTGTCGTAGAAACCTTGAGGCTGTCATGGGCAGTAGTACTGAAAACGAGCGAGCTGTAATGATGCGTTCAGACCTCATCAGTTTGGCTGCAAAGTTTTGGAAAACTATTTAATCGTTCCCAAGTCTCATGGCTTTACATCGTCAGCACTATATCAAATGTGACAGGCGTGAGTGGTGAGAGTCCAGGCAGATCACCATGACAGTCTGATGACTTTTTCATGATATCAGGGTGGAAAAGGGTTGTAACACATAACCACACTCCAATTTTCCGAGTTCTGATGGATCATCATCCTCATCAGAGACAGCAACATCAGTGTTGCCACTGATGTTTTACTGTCGTACAACCACGAAGTTGATCTAATTACATTTGAAACCTTGGAGTGAAAAGAAGAGAAAAGAGTGGGTAAGTGGGGGAACCTTGTGCTAGTCTATCGCAAGCATCTGCCTACACTTCCAAGCGCTCAATCAGACAATCTGAAAATAAACTGACAGCACGAACGCCTTCGAGATTCATGAATTAACCTTATCAGATACACTTCCGTCAGAGCTAATACAACTACTAAGATGTGTAAAATTCTCCACAAACCTGTGCCTACCCGAGATAAGGGTTGTCCAGAACCTAAGTGTCTATCATTGATGTTGTCCATCTTGAAATTTGCAATGGGGATTTCGTTCTGTAACCGAAGCCAGTCTATGCTGAAAAACCGAGAAGCACTTTTCGGCTGTTTCATCCTTGTTGGGAGTCATCAGCAGTGCACATCTCACAAAGCTCGAAGGGGTTTCGAACCCGCGACCTTCCGGCCAGTGGTTGAACACTTAACCGTTTGGCCACGACCGGTTGATCAGCAGTGTGTTTGAATCAAATTCCCGGATTGTTCATACAGGGCCAATATAGTCCGGCTATGCGAACGCCTCATCGTCTCTACTGTTTAATTGGCTTCATAGACGCACACGAGCCTAAGAAAGATTGAAGTGAAAATCCAACGCATTAGGTCAATCCGAATTGCCGCCAGAACTGGAGCTATTCGTTAATACCGACTTCCGTTCCATTGGGGCTGTTCTAGCGAAATCGGACCATATTATCCCAGACATCGATTTCATGTGGTTCATACTTGTTGCGCTCTGTTCACATGCACGGATTCTGTTTACCGATCACAGGATGCAACAATAAAGGACCGCCTTGATGTGCCTAGTTGTGATAACCATTTGTGGTTTGCTCGCCGACTACAGGATACGTCCTTACTCTGTTCTCCTTGGCATATCAATCCATGGTTGGCTGCAATTCAAAAGTGACGAGTAGAATGGAGAACTGGTCGGAAAATGAGATAGTTGCCGTACAACTATGGGTTATTTGAAAGCCTTACTGTAGAAAAGTAAAAGTTGATGGGGCAGGAACCTGTTGCTAGCTTAGTACAATCACTTCGAGTTACCTACACTCTTGAATTTGTTGTTCCTGGTACGCAGCACACACCAGTATAATTCGAGTCCAGTGTGCCTATTGTCCTGCTTACTTCAGATTCGCGAACATTAAAAGCAGGCGGATAAACCGGGCGTCCAGGCCTGAAGGTCGATTTCGATATGTCTGAGGCTATCCGCGCCGGCTGACCGACAGATGACGCGGTCAAGTCCTATGCCAAACGAATTCCAACGGATGGGCCTAGAATTTGGTTGTTCTTAATGGGATAGAGGAAGGGGAAAGAAAAAGTATATGAAAGAGATGGAAGAGACGCGTAGGCAGTAGCCTGTTTTTACTTACCGGGCCTACTGTATGCAACAAATAAGGTGACCCGGTTGATGACAGTACGCGACGGCCGATGACAGTATTTTTAGCCGTGTTGAATCATGGTTGTACGCGGTCTGGGCTACTGCCATGGCGCTCAACCCAGAGAGGATAACGCTTTGGGTCCTCAATCCAAATCATTTGTTCACAATCCTAACCTCAATGTTTCATTACATTTTTCTAAAGAATAGTCGCTATAAACGTTCTAACCTTCAACCTGTGAAGCTATTGACCAGCCTGGTACGAAAGACTGCGGCAGTTAGATCCACTCTGTTTGGCACCAATTCACTGATGAACTTTCGTTCAACCGAATGAAAGTTAAAGTAAAATTCCTTGACGCCTAGCATTTTTGTGACATTTTTGACATTTCGGCTTCTGGATATTCACTAACTCTGGCCGCGTGCCGTTGTTCACTCTGAGCGCTGTTGCACAGTGGTGGTCTAACTAACAGTGGGACATCGTGTTCATCATTTTGACAAGGGGTTTTCCTTCAACATATTGAGAGTTACACTGAATGTTGGTTTGTGACGGCCGTGTTTGTTGACTTTTTCAAAATTTTCGGGCCATTTAATTCAACAAATTTGGTCGAGTTCGTTCGATTGTTTTAGGCGTTGTGGCTCAGTTGGAAATAAATTCATCAGCTTGAAGCGATTCTCCTCGACGAGACTGGAATGACGCCCTACTTCTAGATTTGCAGCCTATAGCCCTCCAATAATCTCCGAGCTCCATCGACATAGGAACACGCGAACTCTAGTTGGGTGGGCCAAGTGATAGAAATTATTGAAGACATCGAATCCACCTTCTGTGGTTTCGACCTAAATTTCTGATATATGATTGTGCTACGTTTTCTACAAGAGTACGGTTGTTTTCCCTCCCCCATCCTTTCGAACGCAATCAATATTTAGACGACTGGTGCTCCTGCGTGATCATCAATCAGGATATCAGAAGCTCGATTCACGTGTCTTGCGTGAAGCTACGCTCCTGTTTTGCTGCAACCCACATAGCTGCAACCCAAAAATACATGGGGCGTGCGAGCGTGTGGTCCATTGAACAACGCTAATCACACTGCACGCGGTGGTTTGTCTGATGACTTCCTGGTGTAGACATGAAAAATGTAATGAAGGAGTGAAGTATCGGGGTGTGACTAGCCTTATTGGTATGAAGATCTTGCGAGCGTTAATTCCAGTGGAGGCGGTACGTCACAAAATGTTCACTGTGTGAGCTAGTCTGAGAAAAACATGGGCAGTTTAGTGTTGCGCCTATTTACAGACAGTGGGAAGAACAGATAGTGTGCGACAGAACTATTGTTTTGTTGGTATTCAACACTTTTGGAGTAAGTCTCTCGGTGAATCTCGATGAAAGAAAAGGCGCTGCTGCTGATCGTTTGGTGATAGATACAATGTCTTTTGATTTGTTGATAAACTAAGCAGCCTATACTGATCTACTCACAAGCATTGCGGTGCGCCTGGTAATCAGCCTGTGTAACGTGGAAAAGTGCTATTTCATTGAAAATTGGAGGTGCGCGTACTCAGTGACTAATCAGACAAACCAAGCAAAACTCGTGACAAAACATAACCAACCACATTGAGATCGAAGTTGTTTTTGGCCTTATGATGTTTATCACCGCCTCCGGTGCCCATCAGAGATCGAGAACACACTGACTCGCTGCACCTTAACGAAATCAGACTCACAGTTCTGAAACCAATCGAAATAGTTATCGGCTAGATCGGGAAATGCTACAATCCCAAACAGAGCTACATAGCGTGGTGTTACCGCATTGCAGATGCGGTAACATTTTTTACTCATACAGTTAATTATTTATGTACGGTCGATATGTTATGAATGTGAAGGGGCTTATTGTCTTACGAATGCAAAACCCAGTGCCTTGAAAACTACGGCGACGGTCAGCCACATTTTTGCATCCATGTGATGAGTCATCAAATGGCATAAAGGAACAAGTAGGCGGAGTCTCTGAGTTTCCATTGATCTTATTTCGTGCGCGAATTCCCGTATGCAAGGATTAAGGAAGGTTCCTTCCTATTTTGAATAGCATTCCAACTGATGGTTAAGACTATTCGTGTGCAACACCTCAGGTCGCAGATATGATAAACAAAAGGGTCTCTCGTCAACATCATTTAAATTTGAAAGCCAGTGTCCATTTCCACGAAAGCACAAAATTTTTTAAGAAGAAAATGGTTGTCTGTAAAGTTCCACGCAAATACAAACCCAATTCCGGTACACATTGAGTGAGTGGTACTTGCCTTTGCGCTGCGCACAACGAAGTGCACTAATTCTCTTTTCCCGTATATAGCAGGCTGTACAGTTTCCAGTTAAGGACGCTCTTGTATGCTTAACACAGCGAGGTCAACCATAGTTGTTTCCCAGTTCCCAATTCCGTCAGAAAGGCTGCTGCTCGAAACCGTTTGTGATTGTGGGTTGGGTAAGTTAGTCCCGAATGCATCTTCTCACAAAACTCTCACAGTGGTGTTTCTGATGAATTTCATGTACTATCGTGACCCAGTGAATGTCTTTAGTTCAGGTCAAAACTAAAACCGGAATTGACTGGCTTGACTTGAATGTTTATCATGGGATGAGCGCGAAACAAAACGCATTAAAACGCAGTAGACATCAATGTTTGGTGGGGGGCTGATTAACTAATCATAACCTGTGGGTGCGTTGGATCGATCTATGAGTAGAACTACCTGGGCGCGCTACAGGAGTAATATGGAAAATGTGTAAAGCAGTAAGGGCGAATAGTTTGGTCAAAAACGGGATTGCGCTTAGGCCTGTTGCGGGATAACTCCGTCCTTTTTTATTTCCACTTTTGCGTCTTTTCGCAAAAGGGTTTCACTGTAAGAAGGCACTAATATTATTTTGTTTGATAGCTAAGATATTTTCAACCCTGACTGTGACCGATGGGCTGGGCTCAATATCGTCATTTTTAACGCAATATATCTTACGCTACTCATACCGCTTTCAAGTAGTCGTGATTTTTCCGTGTATCAAATCCCACCAAGGCACCTGCCTACGGAACCACATCAGGGCGCTTCTCTGGGTTACGTCTTACCGTTCGAACAATGTAGTTTAATGAATAGAATCAATGAAGTTCAGTTCAGCTTTCCTGTTCGTTTGGTTTACATTTAAGCTACGGTAGCGCGAGATGATTAGGGCTACTAACTGAGGTTCATGTGGTGAGACGGAATAACACAGGGGAGATAGTGTAGTCAAGTGTAGGCGATTGGATACAATAATGCGATTGGCTCTGGGACTTTGCCTAGATGTTGACCCAGACGTTAATCTCACGGACGGAGTGCACCATCGTAGCGTGCCTTCGCCGCATGTCGCCTCTTGTTCCCTCTGTATCTTCCATCGAGAACAGGTTTCGTCAAACAGGGCATGATGAGCCGATCAATCGGTCGGTAAACGAAGTGCGTGACTTATCCAACGAAGATGATTTAGCCGTTTCACCTCATCGTCACTACTGACGTAATTCCCACAACACATGTACAGTTCCTGGAAGACATCAATGGTTAAATGCTATGGTCACCTTTTTTTAAAGACGGTAACCAAAATTCTCATCCACAAAGCAGTACTGCACGCACTGCAGCGTTGTACACTCTACAATTTGCCAACAAAAGAATGTCACGTCGTCGCCGATGGCGTTTTAGCTGGCTAGAAGCTTATCAGGCTTTGAAAGTTCAAGCGTTCATTTCGTTAGCAATACCACCATCTGAAATAATAGATCTACTGTACTAAGTTAATTTATCAACCATTTCTAGCTCCTCAGGCCCTGTAACGTGGCCTGTCGTTGAATCTGGTGGAGTACGCAACACTAACCGTCTGATGTACACTGTCTGCAGGTGGTGTTGATATATGTGAAGATAATGATTCCTCCTTAGGGGCTCATATCTTGGTACAAACTTTTATTTACACCTCATTTTTATAGCTTAGAAGCGACTTGGTAAATCTTTGAATCTCTTCGTTCATAGTATACTTGCTTTGTCTTTAGTAGACCATACCCGTCGTTCTACTACTATAGTTGCCTTCCCATCGTGCTTTGTCATTTTAGATACCATCCACAGTATGGTGCACGCCCTCGTCCTCTGATCATGGTTCTACTGCAGACCATGCTCACTGTGGCTACCCAGTACAAGACAGTAGCCATCTCAAATGCACTGAACTCCGACTTTCTCAATCTACTTCTACGGGGCGTAGCTGTTGATCCCGACCCAGCTATTCGCATCATAGTCCAAAAGATTCTACATACCCTGATAGATCGTCATGGTAATGCCGAACGCTTGCTCAAAGTGGAGTAAGTTTCCCTAGTTCGCATTTTTTCCTCCGCGGGGGATCATTATCTATTGTTGTTGTGTCTATTGACTAGCTTGGTATTCTACTGGTTGTAGCTTTTACCAAGGCGGTGTTCGGTCGCAGCCAAGTTGCTGGCTGATTTTGCTGCCGAAGTCCTCTTAGAAGGTGTATGCTTTTTTCATCCCTTCCTCATTCACTTCTCGTGCTGAGGCTGATTGAAAGCTGCTCCTTTGATTGATTTTTGTCCGACCAACTGCCGCTTGTTAAGGGAACGTTTTCGCCATGTTTTCAACAAGGGTTTTGTCTCTAGGTTAGTGAGCCTTCGTTGATATGGGGCGAATCTTTCCACATATACAGAATCCGGCATGCACCTTAGATTTCTGTATAATTTCCTTATTGCACGGATCTGTGAGAAGTAAGCCTAGATACAGCTATCTCTCCAAACTCGGTAGTTACTTGTTATCTTTTGAAGACGAACTACACAGAAACTGTTTAGGCGGTGATTTATTATGATATCACCAGTTACCATTTCTTTTGTATTATGTAGCGGTCTCCCCAAGGCAGGAATTCACAACAACCTATTTGGATGAAAAAGGAGGAACACCTCATGATCCATAGCCCACTAAACACGGTAACACATCACCAATACTTACACAAACGTTAACCCGGATGCTAAGCATAGTAAAACAAAAGGGCCTTTTGGAAGAACACTATCTTCGATGTTACATGACCTACTCCCGGTGCTACGAGTCGTAAGTTACATGAGGTTGGTATGCGTGAGTACAGGGGTCGCTGTCTCTGTCCACATTGGTCGTTTGCAATTGTGCAACGTGTTGGCTTCATAAGTCATGTGCACAAATTAGGGGTCAAGTACGTCGTGGAAGAAACATCCATTGCCAGGTGTATAGTGTGTGCGGTATGAAAGCACTGTGGGACAGCGGTACCCCGAAGGCGATTTCTAAGCCATTTTTGTGGACGAAAACGAGAGGAAACCTCATCAGTAAACATGATGAAACATACCGCCGATACTTACACCGAAAATAATCAAAATAGCAAGCCCCATGCAGTGCAACTGTGGCTGTTTATGTGAATGGGTTTACTTTTGAGTTTTTGTCAAGCGTTTCTATGTAAATAAGCCTACGTTGCACTTCATTTGACTGTAACGTTCTGGGTAGATCTAACTGCTTTGACGCTCTGTCACTAACCACTGCGTGGTTGTTTATGAGTACAGCGCTATTTTGGATCTGCGTCACTCTCGTCCAAACATTTCTTTCCCCTCCCGGTGCGATTTTTTAAAAATAAATTCACATCAAGTACAGGAAGCACTCTGGATGCACAAGGGCAGTTGTGGCGGCATTGGAGAAGGATAGTATAAATGAGAGTGATGTGAATACAAACTCAGTAGATCATGCCACTACTCCCTGGTATTCCATTATTTGCTAGGCGCTAAGGCACGCATAACCTCGAGCTTTGAAGTTAGGTTGTTCTGTTGTTGTTTTCCAAGTTCTGAATCACCACCAATAACAGGCGGAAACTGAGGCATGAGAAGCGTTTTTCAAACTATGTTGGAAATTCATCTCAGACACATCGAGCGCAATCGTACACATCTCTACCTTCACAACTGTTTCCTCTGCTTTTCCACTCATGTCAATTTAATTGCGCGTGAAGAGTCATTTCGGAATACTCTGTGGAAACTTCCATCTTTCATCGGAAAACTAAATTTGGTGGTTTCATGTTGTGGTGAACATGTCTCCGCAGCTTTGGCCCAAGGTTCACGCCGGTTGATCGACGGTTAAACAATCGCTATATTTCGTCAGTCAGCTCATTCTGAGCATGGTGAAGAATGGCCTATCAAATATTCAAGTTTGAATCACTCTGACTGTACAACTTCACACGTGAAAGTTTTACCCTGGACTGGAACTGCACGGCTGCTGAACATGTTGAGACTGGAATCATGTGAATCTTCGCAAAACGTTGAAATAACCTTTCTCATTTTGGAACCAGTTACGAATTATCTCAAAGATTTCTCACCAGGCGCTTTTAGTATTATGCACACTCACATCACTCTTGTTTGAACAGTCGTCCTTCTGTCCTGGCGCAATCATTCTGATGAGTTCACACAACGGGGGGGGGAGGGAAGCACTGGACTCTAGTTTCGCTCTTATTAGAGCTTTTAGTATTGATGTTCCATTTGCCAGCCAGAAAAAAATAATGTATTCCGTTTATTGAACTCTGCTGCAGTGGAGCAGCATTGTGGCGTTTTCTTCTGTCTTCCTTGTTAGGGGCGCTAACCAGGCAAACAGTTATCCGCAGTGCTGCGTTTTCGCTTTGTTTGCACTTGTTTGATAAGTCTGTTTCATCACCAGCTCCATTGCACAGCAATAACCAACAACTCGAAATAATCATGAGTATGTTCACACCTTCGGTTATGCCGCTGATGGGCTGTACTGCTGTCGCAGTTTACGGACGTTTGTGGCTTCGCATGCCAAAAATTAGAAACTCATGAATTTCTCTTCTTGTAACTTCTAAATAAATTGCTCATGATCATCGCTTGAGTGGTCCAATTCACTTTACAACAATTCCTTTTTACTGTCACTATTTAGGTTATTGGACATTTCGTGCGTGAATTTCCATTGGTCACACGGGACTCTTACTATGGCACTTCAACTCTTTGTTAAGCTACCAAGTTGTGATCCGGGTGTATAGACTGGACTGTCATCATCATTCGTCATCCATCACAATAGAACCCGCTTATTCCCACTACATAGTTGACTTAGGGAAACCACTAGCGAAGACACTAAACCTTGTCGGCGTGGAAGAGTTTCTGTACCTCAACTACTCACTGAGCTATGTTGGTAGATATCAACGCGATATCTGGGATCTCCTTCTTCCAAATTTATTGTGATAAATATGGTTTCTTAACATGGACTACTATAGTAGTTTACCATCATATTCGCTGCTTGGTGGTCAGACATTTTAGCCGAAGTTCTTGGTTGGGTTTTCTAATCATCCATCTGTCTACGGTTGAGCATCCTTGCAGCATGTCAGCTTATACACAACCATGATATCCACAAATAAAACAAATTTTGGGTCACGTCAACATTTGATGATATCAGCCGGCCCACCTTACTTGCTGCAACATAAGCGAAAACGTGTGACTGTTGTCATGTCCATTTTTTACTGATAGTTATCTTTCAACTCCTCTCCTGTTCAAATTAACGATCGGTCTTTTGTGGATCCCGGTTGTAGGCACCTCAGTCTGACACCCAAAGAAATGGCCAACTTCACTCCATTGCGCAAATCTTCTGCTTCGTATCCATAACTCAGACCTTGGTTATGTCTACTGCACTCTTCAGTGTCCGAACCCTTAGGAAAATTTGTCTGTGTGCCTTTGTTCAATCTTCCTACCGACGCCATCGTGGAATGCACACTTGAAGAGACCGTGAATCATGGTGTCGAAATAACATCCAGGAGGATGTTTACGCTTTTGACCATACAGATGATATTGTCTTGTTATTTGACAATCATCAGTCCGCACTGTTTACTCTAAATAGAACACCCCTTGTCTTGACCTTTGCTCATGCAAACGGCGAAGCCTTGCTCCAGTATTTTGGGTCTCCCTATATTGCTCTGGAACTTGAGCTTGTCGACTGGTGTACGGATGCACAAGCTGTAACTGTCGTGTGACGGATTAAGTCAATGCACACTTTAGCAAGGCGCGTACAGCGTTGGGCTAATTGCATCGTTTATGGCGTCGAAGACAAATTCCACTTAGCTGAAGGACTGTATACACAGGACAGCCGTGATGGCTATCTTGTCTTATGGTTGCGAAACGTGAACCCTCCTAGCCGAAGACCATAAACGTCTTCAAATGTCTAACCATAGTAGCTCCATAGTGTAGTGGCTGTTAGCTGCCTGTGGAATTTCGCAACGAAATGGTGCACAAATGAATATTTGGTTATACATCGGCGCCACTCATGCAGCAAACGAACCTAACCACGTTAAGATAGTCGAGACATGTACCACGAATGCCAGACTACCATTCAAAGAGATAATATTTTTCCAAACTTCTGTTAACGACTAACTTGCGAGGGAGAGGCAATGATATGTGCGTAAGAAATTTGTTGCTTCGGCGTCTTTACGCCCTTCTGTTTTGGATCCATGTAATTCTCCTTGCACGTGGCCAGAAACGCCATGGGACATGGCACTGAAGCAGTCCCCGTGGCGAGCCTGATGGCACTTAGTAGCTGGATCATGATAAAGCTGATCACGAACCTTTTTATCGAGCAGTTTCACAATCGAGGCGATTTGTCTCCTCAGCTCATTCTTTTACTCGTTGATTTGTGCACTAGGTTCGACTGCAGGCTTGGTTAAACTTGTTGCACTCGTGTTGCACTCGACAGATACACCTTATTGATAGCTCGATAATATTCTGATTGCTGAACAGAAGATGGCATTTCTTCATGTGTTTGACTGAGGTTGGTTCGTTTGACGCGACCGGTCATACTGCAAGCACGGGGAAATAATATCCGTGCGGCGAATTTTATTTAGATGGTAGAGTTACGCCTTATGATGCCCATAGATAATTTGTAAAACGGGCTGAAAAAGCATTATGCATCCTCTATCACGTGTTACTTGTTTTACTTTGGATTGAGCAAACACGTGCTCCTCGCCGTCCCAGCTGCCACTTCAGGCTACTGCCATTAGACTTCTTTCATGCCACGACGTCCCGATGTTATTTGTGCGATGTTGCGATAGGAAATATTTATCATTGAGCTACTGAAAGTGTCTTTTCTGGGATGTGGCCTACACTGAGAGTAGTCTTTCCATCAGGGGAAGAGATAATTTAGTTAATACGTTGTCGCGAACTCCATCGGTGTTCCGACCGGGACACTCATTTTCGTTGATGTGGGACTCATTCGCATTTTTGTTGCAAAATGAGCAAAGTAAATGTAACTCACATTCAGAACCAGGTGAAACGGGTTCACTATAAGTGGTTCGCTGGATTGAGCTTGTGAACCCCTGATTCACATTCGCTTTTTGAAACTGATTTATTCCCAAAGGGAGTGCCCCTCGGTTGGGAACCACTGATGTAATTTACAGGTTCCCATGAACCTCGAGCACCGCCATTCAGCTGCCAAACTTGGTTCCTTTTTCATATTATTTTGGTGCCTATTTCGCGGTGATTCAACATTACCAATTCTCTAGGGATACGACATTATCCGTTTTACACTCAAATTCGCAACACCCTTCAGTGAACTCGTATGCTACTGTCTTGAATTGTTTACCTGTAGAGTTCGACTTTGCGTTTGGAGGAAAACTTTGTAGCTTTTTTTGCCTCAACACTCTATTGTTTCGCTTCCCCGTAGACAAGATACGTGAGTCCTGTGTACTTTGAGTTTGTCGTGAATTTTATCAACCTTAAATGATATATGGTATTTTGATAAAAGTACATTTTTAATGATGTGACGTGTCAGTATGCAATCACTATGTGGATGATGGGGTGATGACTTTCTCAGGAGTTTCCAAAAACCGTGCCATTTCGATGCAGAACTATCCGATTAAAAGGTTGCGTCACACTCGTACTTGCATAAACTACAGCAATTTCAGTAAAACTCAGCCCGAGAAACATTACGTGACCCTTCGGTTAGTGCTTCCCCCGAAAGATTCACACAGCTTGTTAATTTCAGTTAGGCTCAAAATTCGATTTCAATTATCTATGGACTTATTGGGGATTTTCAGACGAGGTTTTACAAGCATTTTAAATCGACAGTTTGTGGATTGCTTCCAACCTTTTTCCAAAGGCTCGTGATGGCCTAGTGGTTAAAACGACCTTACTAACTGGAAAGTTCGTGGCTTTTTCTAGTTTTGGATAACCTTACATTATGTCAGCTCTCGTGTTTCCTTCGCGTGCCACCGCAGCTAGTTGCTGAAAGTGTTTTACAGTTGAACGATTATTATTATTAGCCTTTTTTCCACTTGCTTATCCGTTGTTTCCAGAGCCCAGTCAAACTTCAAACCCATGGTTTCGTACTTGACAGATCCTTTTTGAGGATCGATCTATATCCAGCCGAAACTTCCCGGCTATTCACCAGTAGTCAACTGATTGCTTAGATAGATCAGCATCCACTGAGAACCAATTCACGTACCTACAACAATTCACTTTTGGAGAGAAAACACACGAGTCCGAATGAAATCGTCGTCTGTTTTGGGTATCTCCTCTGAAGGAGGTTTACTCTTCTTGGCCGTCAGTACATCTGATACACCCGCAATAGTGCACGCATGGTTGCTTACTTCTTCATGTGGCCATCTATCTCGTTCGAGATCTTTTGTCCCCTGCCCTTATTTGCCCCGTCGATTTAAGTCCGAACCTTATCATTTCACTGACTAGCACTAATTGCCATTGTAATTTTGTAATTCCGGTCCACTTCATCAGCGGCCGCACCTCTAGATTCCTTGTTGTCTTCTTTAGACTCCTAACATGCACCTCCAAGCTAAGCCTGCGGCTTTGTACTGACTTAGGTATACTCACGTTGTTAATCAGCGAACATTGTGAAATCTTGCTGAATCCGATAGATCTGCCCGTGGCTTTATGTTTAGCTTTATGTTTACAATATACAGATGATTATGACAGTCAGTCACACCACTATCCCCATCGAACACTATTTTTTAGAAGCTGATTTGTTCGCAGTCTCAGTTTATTCGCTAACGACATGTTGGTAAACAAGGACCACCGAAACGGATCATCACTGAAGCTGCACTTGCGTCACTCTGAATTGGCCTCCGAAGTGCGTGTAGTCATGGTCTGAGATGATGATGCTAGATTTCGCTAGGCTAGCTCAGGTAGGGTAGGATAGTATAAAGAATAATGTTAAAACACTATTTCAGTTCAAGATTCAACATTGTCGGTGCTGGGTTGAAGCAACTCCGTGAAGCCGGGTCAAGTACTTCCCCCGTTAGCGGTTCTCGCCGAGAGAAACCTATCCATCTAGCTGGTTGGTTAACTATTACACTCAGGAGGCATTGCTGCGATAAACTTCCGGATTAGTACAAATGCGCATATCACCCATTTAATACGCATTTCAAAAGATTCTCGTCTTGGACGCTTTTTTTGTTGTATCAAGTGGACTCACTGTGGTCCAGCTATTTTAGTTTGTTTTTCGGCGGTCGGTTTGCCGTGGTTTCACAATGAACTTACTGACCAACACAGGATCTGTGCTGATGCTCTCATGCTTGAGTTTCCGGTTCTCCATATATGGTTGGTTTAGGCAAAGAGACGTGCAGCTTGAGTTGTTATTTACTGTACATTTATCTTTTTGGACCCAAACGATTTTAACAACCCTGTGATTACCAGTGGGCGACTACAAACGCTATATTTTTTCTTACTAACAGCTTACTTTTACTGCAGTTTCACACTTGACTCCCATCAGTTTACCCATGATCATATTATTCCGACTTGGTTCTATATGTTACTTTGATGAGATGTTCCTTTCGTTCAACATCGATTTCCTAGCGTACTATAGTTTGCTTGTCACATGTTGTAAGGGCCTTATTCACTAGTTGCGCACACTCTCTCACCTAAATCTGTTCACCTTAAAGTACTGGATGAGAACTACGCAACCGTACTTGTGCACTGAACACCAGTGCTGTCCAAGTACCGTGAGCTATTCTGGCTACTTCATTTGGAGTATTTGGTTCATCGGTCAGCCCACTTTTATTTTGATCTACCTGGCATCTTGTACGCGGCGTGCGAAATTCCAGTGCTTCACTCTGTTGTTGTATAGTTCAAGGCCATATATTTGCACCCCTTCTAGCAACCAGTCGCAAAAAATTTGTTCCTTCCTCTTAGTACGGTTACCGTGAACGCATGGTGGCATTTTCCTGGTAATAAGTAATATGGGTTCGGCTATACCCTAGTTTTACAGCTAATTATACATTAGGTTCCTCCATAATGTTGTCTCTTTTTACTTTTTGTATCGATCACTACGTTTACCTCTTTTTACTATATCTCCCTTCAGTTTCCTCTCCTTTCGCACAATTTTGCGTACGTTTTTCTCTCCTCACGTTCAATCCTATCTCTCAGTAGCTGCTCGACCCACCTATTTTCTATCGCACTGCATGCCGGTTTATGATTCCTTGTTCTCAGTCAAGTGTCGTACAATCACTTCATTTTTCTTGATAATTTCCTTCCACGGTATCTTTCGGCAACTGTTCACTACCTCGATTGGCTTATCCTTGCTCAATATCTTTCTATTTGTGATTGGTACCATCCATAGAGTAATTTCACATTATTTAAGTCTATTTTACTGTGAGCGTTCGTCACATTTTTTTCGCGTTATGTGGTATGGATACTCACTTAACCGTACTTCTCCCCCTTGTCTTTCTGTTCTTTCTCTACAGTACATACATTGATAAACCTTTGGACAGTTATTTTGTGTGGGAAGAACCTTCCAGACAAGATATTCTGTTTATGAAACAAGTAAGCAGTTGGCTGCTCGAGGCTTTGTGTAAACTTTCTGGAGCACATTGGACGTTTGCAGCTAAGAACCGATTTTCGCTTTCTTCAGTATCCGGTTGGGGGCACTTAATCAGGCAGAATGTACCGTGGACTTAAGCTGTCCTTCGAGAGCTAACGAGTATGGGTTTAACTAATCAACTTTGCACCTATGGAAACACCATATTTTTTACCATGCATTTTCATGCCTTCTTTGAGGGATGGTTGTCGTGTTGAGCGAGGCGAGGATGCTCATGCGACTGTAAGCTTTCTTACTGGATTCGTAAACGGGCTGTGATTTTAGGCAGTCCAAATTTAATCAATTACTTTTGAGAGTGAGGAGGTTTTGTGCCATCTCCATACTGTTGGTTCCCGCCATTGGGTTGGACTTGAGAAGCAGTCTGGTTTGCACGAGAATTAAAAAAGGATAGAGTTTATAAACCTGACCAGGAGGTTGGAAATGAGGACACTGTGGCACACGTATCAATTTTATACACAGTCGTTCTGTGTATAGCGGGCACAAATGGAAACTTTCCTCTTCCTGTTTATTTAAGCTTATGTGAAGTGGAACACTGTCGTGGATTTCACACTACCCTTCCACAATTTTGTAATCAGTTGTGACCCAATCTCCAAGTTGTCCATCCTCTGTATCGTGGTACTAAACACCCACTTCCATTCGGTTCTAACTAGAATCACTGATTTCATACTAGATTGGTTGAAGTTTCAACGAGCTCCTGATGCCCTGAAAACGGAAGTAACTAGCCATCCACACAAGCACTGAAAAATTCGCTTTTTTGATCGATCACTGTTGGACTTCGCACTGATGTTCGCTTTACACACCACAGCCTACTCAGATTTCAGGCCCCACCAGTTTCAATGTTCACATTTTGACTCATTGTGTCCTCAGCCAATCGCACTCTATTTCTACTTCCTAATGCTTTTTAACCCCAGACCGGTGTGTTATTCACGGAAAATATTTATCATCAACTTTTGGACTCGAGCAATAAAGTGGATTGCTTAGAACACTTGTTCTGTACAGTTGGATTGGTTGCCCTCGAGATGGGTGCTGATCAGGTAAGTGCCAATTTTCGCTCTTTTTCCCCTTGGAGTATGCATCTGATGCGCACTTAGCACGCACTGTCTGGTCCGATCATGCCAGCATGACCACGCACGTCACATCGTTCCCACCATGGCTGCCGACGGGCTCGGTGATCCGATACTGGGTGTGACTCTATTGGAAGCTTCGAAAAGGCAACTGGTGAAGAAACTAGGCTTGATCGAGGCGCATCTATTATGTAGCTCATTGACTATCAGCCCTTGGATTTTAATTCCCACTGGCCTTTAATAGCTTCAGCTTTTTTTGACTGTGAGTCTCTACCAGGTACCAGTCAATCATAGCTTTACTTACGGAAGTCAATATTTATGGGGAACGGCGCATAAAACGGGAATCCCCTTTTTTAGTGGAACGTGTCGAGAGTGCATGCGATCACCCCAGAAGCTAGGTTCCTAGTTGTAATCAGATGTGCCAACCGGAACGAACGTGGCATGTCATCAACTATGATACACCCCGCAAGAAGGCTGAACTGAGTCACTAGAACTTCTACTCAGCTACCTGTTTTGATTTCGTGTTTCTGACCAGTTGGAAACTATTCCTCTCATTGCAGTTTCTCATTTGTTGGGCTTTAATGTGACTGGATCTAATCTTTCAGTGCTTCGTCGGTAAGATCCATTTTCTTCTCACCCGGTCCATGGCTTAACAGCCATCCGAAAACGACCGCTGCCGGAGTTAGCTCATTAAATTCTTTCCAGCATATGATGGATTCTGAACGCACTTGCCTCAGCATTCCATACATCGATGAATACACGGCAGACTACGGCCACCATTTTCCAAGGTCATTCTGAAGACAGTGGGCGCGAAGGTAATTGACCTGCAACTTGTGACTCTGTTATGAGTTAACCACGAAATTTATAGCGCTCAGAACAGGTAAAGGCTCAAGTTACAACTACAGTCGGTAATGGTGGACTCATTTGTCGTCTAGATGGTCACAAGCCCAGTTCAGGGCAAGTGCGCCCAATGATGTCAACAAGGTTGTCACTCGCCAACGAATCAGTTGTTGAATTCAAGAATTAAATTACGTGCCCTTAAAAGTTCCGTTATTTCATGCTAGAGGGAATTCACGATGGTCGACTCCGATTGATATGCATTCGTTCGGAGCTCAAATATAATCTTTGTAAGGCTTGCCGCATGTTGCTTCAGTTTTCAATTGAAAGTGACGGATATTAGAAAGGTTAACTACATGAATCATTTCGACATTATAGGGGCTCGTCGGATGAGTGATAAACATTTATATACTGAACACTGCACCATCGCCGATCACACCTATGTTATCAGTGACATTTCAGTTCAGTTCACTCTCGCGTTCTAATGACGTGCTACCGGGGTTCGTTTCCTGCTATCTCTCTTTTCTCTCACTGTTTTAGGTTATTGGTGAACTCTTCCGACTGACTTTGGCCGTGCAGGAGAAGATATGTGACGAACCGCCAGTTCTCCCTCTACCACACCGATGCGCTCTACATGCACTATTGGCCGGTGCCATCTCACTACTAGTTCAACTGGCCGATCTACCGGATCTGCGGACTCATGTCAAAGAGGTAAGTTTTTATTTTTCGGTGTACTTCTCTGGAATGAAATATGGATTCCTCGAATTTGTCGCTGCGCATGTTAACCGCAAGCATAGCTTTTCTATTCTGCCAAACGACTCAAACCTGAACGCACCAAACAGTCCCTAATATGATGTAATTTCTACGTCTGATGTTACGATGAGCGGGTATGTTACTCGTCTTAGCAAGATGCCATCAGGCAAACCGTTTCCTGCCACTAGTTCAAACTTCATGTCCTGACGTCTGCGCCTACTCTATTTAAACCTAAATCATGCGTTCCTCACCCACAACACACCCGTGGTTAATGTGCTCCAATATTCCTGAGTGTTTTGTAAACTATTCGGGCCCTGTTTACTAGGACTAATGGGCATTTGCCAGCCGAAGTCAAATTTGGAGTAGAGCTTGCCGACCTCACCAGTCAGGTACCGGTTGTCCCATCCTTTGCTGATCACCCCAACCGACAGTTGTTTACGCCGGCACTTGAAGACACGTGTACTCGGCTTCAGGTGTACTCGAAACGGAGCATCATGTGAACCGAGAAACTGCCTCCCACCAGAGGTCAATACGGGTTTGGCAGCATATATTAGCCTCCACCAAGGCAGCCCCTTTTAGGTTGTTGAAACGCAGCCTGTATTCGCGAAGGAAACGTACAACAGTGCTTACGTTACATTGGCCTTCGGTCGCTAGTCAAACAAGCCATTCTATTAGCCACTGATGCTTCGACATAAGCCACTTGTGAGTCATCCCACTTGATGCTCGCGTTTTTGTCGGCTTCATATTCCTGCGAGTATAAACGAGTTTAGATATACTGAAAACTGGTGTTTGCCCTGCTTCCATTCTACCAATATTCACCATTGTATAATACAACAACTGATTCGAGCCAGTATGTTGATTGGTCCCGGCAACCCGACCATTACATGGCCTTTACTTCCCTTTTGGGCCTAAACCTTTTCTGAGGATAAAACTGGTCTAAAAAGTAGACGGATACTGTTTTTTTGGTGTTTTGGTCAGTCGAATCAGCACCCATGACGACTGGGCTGGTAGATGTCGGGCATTTTTTGAAAATTCGGGTCAGCTGGTGAGGTAGCGTAATATCTATATGTATCCTAATCCTACAAGTACCGTACTGCTACAGTGCTCTTCGCCACGTTATTACGGTCGAGGTCGGCCATAATATCCGGCTTTTATGAGACTCGTCTGCCGATTACCATGGCAACAAATCAATGGCGAGAGCGCACCTTTCTGTGTCACTGTTCGCTTTTTATCCCAAAAATGAGCTTAAACAGCATATTAGTAGTGGTAAATAGGGTTGATGTGCCATAAGAAGTCACTGGGGCGATTTGGATGAAATCCGACAAGTGAAAACCGAACATCATGGGAGAAAATGTCGTGACTGTACAGACCGTTATCTATCCTCGAAGGAAACTTAATGACATTGAGATTTTGGAAGTGGTGAAATCACTTGGTCCCTAACGAGACACGGATAACCTGCATTGATAGCCGTAATAACCAGTCGTAATTGATAAGCACCAACTGCCTGGCCGGTACTGGGCACACGTAGACATTGGTCTCAAATCCATCCCAAGTCTACGGCGCCATAGGAAATATACTCTTTAAAGGACGCGACGTTAGGTCCATGATTTCCAAGGCGGTAGGGCGACTGGCAAAAAAAAACGGCATCCACGGGCCTATACCAGTTCAAAAATAGACGATTGAGATTTGCAGGGTAAGAAGCAGTAGAGGTACACAGTGTGTAGGGAACGATCGCAGCGAACATCTGAAAGAAGGGCACCGTAGCAAAAAGCATTAACCTCGTCTTAACCATGTCTACGATCAGCTGGAGTATCCGCCTCCGTGAGATGGTTTTTGGCGGTTTACCACTACCTGCTTCCCTGATCCTGGACTATGCGGGGTAATTCGTACGGTTTTATATGTGAGCTTCATCTGCGCTTTCCTTTTTAATGAGTTGCCTCCTTCCATTCAATTAACATGCCCGTGCGGATGCCTTCGAATCTACTGTCAGCCCTTGTGTCGGAATGTTGTTCACGTGTAGTTCCATCAATCAGGACATAAACGACACTCTTTTTATCTCTCCCACGCCTCAGAATTAACCGATTCGATTGTATGGAACGGTTAACTGTGATTTTATTCAAGGTCCTTGTGGGTAGTGTTTTGCGTTGCCATTGGAAACCTTTTGGTGTGTTTGATCTTTTTACTTTGCTGACTGGATTCTATAGACTTAGTGGAATAGAGCTCGTAGGTTGTGTCGATATTTCGCGTAGTTCGAGTGTGAGCGTATCGTTTAGCTAGCCCGAGTCTATCAATGGCCGCGTGCACACTTCCATGGTCCCTCCACACCTTGGTAAGTGTTGGTGCACCTCGGAAACTGTTATATCATTTTGTCCACGTTTAATGTAGGCAGCATTTCTAGAATCGGAAGTTATGCAGTGTCGTTTTCTACACAACCCATACAAATCGAAGGGCTTAAACGGAAACAGTCGGTACACCATAGGTCGTCATCAAAACGAGGGTTTTCTCGTTTCAAGTAAGTGTACTGTTTTGGTTCGGAACCAGAAACGATCTGCGCAAGCGCACGAAAAACATGGTGCTTCGCTGCCACAATCACCATGGATGCACGTACCTTTCTGTTGACCAAGTACTACTTTCGCCGTTCGGATAATATGACCATCGTATTCGTTAGTATAAGACTAATAGAACGCCACCTCCAGAAACGTGGTCCTGTCATCGTAAAGGAATTGACTGCGTAAACACAATAATGTAAAAACTAAGTTACAGAAGAGCAAACATTAGCGTACCTCTCACCAGACGACCGAACACGGAGGACTGGTAGACAAGGAGGTCACTGTTCAGGCACGTTCTGCTACTTTTAACTTCACGCCGGGTATGTCCTTACCCAGTCGGTCTCAGACAACATGCCAAGATTGACTTAACGCGGTTGCGTTTCGATCAGTTCTGCCGTATTTTAAGCTAGTATTGTCTACTGGTAACTCCAAGATGTGGCTGTTTACTTATTGGATAAAATACCTGAGATACAAAACTAGATTTTCCACAAACTCCTGTTGGTAAATCTTTTTAACGAATAATGGGGCGTGGTGCAATCATATCGCTGTTGGCGTAGGTAGTGAATATTCCTCAGCATATGTGGTCCCGTTACACTTATTATTTCAGCCTCGTGTTCATACTTGCCGAAATTGATTTCGCAGTCTTTCTAGCCGCATGGAAACGGTAAAAAAATACTTACTTTGGAATAAAAAGTGTCTGGTTTAAACAAACAGTGGATTGTGCCGTTTCACTCTTGGAATCCCATGGTGACATTTTGCTCGCTAGTGTTGACCTGGCATTTGCCCGAGGGTTGCAGTCTGTCGTCACGACACCGTAGTAAGTCCTCCACGCCTCCAAGCCATTTCCACACTAATATAATCCTGTCTCCCGACGCTGTCGTCAGCTAGCCCACCGTGTGTCGGCCAACCGAAAGCAGATCTGCCGAGCCAACTACGCTTCCATCCAGACCCTATACCACCAAAGACGGAAAGATGCAGCGTCTGCTGTGCTCGATGGGTCATGGAAGGATCTGTACAAAGGAGCAGTCGAGATGCAGAGGTTGGTTCGAACCACGGACCTTCCAGTCAGTAAATTCGTGGATTAATCACTGAACTATCTCGAGCTCATCGTCATAAGCTGGCTTCAAGGGAGCTCGAGAAATGTCTCTGTCGCCTGGGATACACTGTCTTCGAGGAGTTGTGAGCACCTACGTCGACGTCATCATCATCAAGGACTGACCAAAGTCATCCTGTCCTTTGGTATGCACTTTGCACCCAATAAATTTAAGGTTATGCTA
>SJOL01012182.1:1532715-1559584 GCA_004794785.1 Opisthorchis felineus | reverse complement strand
ACTTAATCGCTGTTCGGGAGCGCGGAGCAACTCAGATAGATGTGAGCATGGTCTCGGATGTGCGCGGAGTATTTGTGTGGAATGAGAAGAAGCAGAGGTATGGCGCTGATGATTGTCCCCTCCCCTTCATCTCAGCCCTTCGACTCTTGGGTTCATAAACCGATGATCATTTCATATCGAGGGGTCTGCTTTCCTCACTCTGTCAGGGGTGTTGTTGAACTGGGACTTTCTAAGGTCACAGTCGTTGAATTGTGTTTGCTAACCATTCTGGGTTCTGCGTGCTTACGCCGCTTTTATACATGTCGTTGGGTGTTCATTCTTGCCATGTACTCTAACAACTGACTCAGTATGACGGACACCTTGTGTCTGTTGTGCACCTTGAAGAGCATTTAGCATTGTTTTTCCTTCTTTCAGTTGCTGGTCTTCACACGCGTGTTTCCATACCAAACATGCTTACATACGTTGGGTTCGTCTTATCTGACTGGAACTGTTGGTGGAGCGCTTCTCTCGTTTTACCCAATATTCTCCCGTACACCCTTTTCTATCGCTTGGATTTGCTTTTTATTTTCTTGACCGTGCTTTTCAAAAATGAACGATGATAATAATAATAATGGTATACCGGCACACACCCGTTGCCTTGCGTTTAGGCTTTTGAGCCGAAGACTTTGGTTTTGCTACCTGCAGGCGGCCAGTGGTGCGACCACCGTTGACCGGCGAATCCGATTTGGATCTCAGCCGCTGGGTTGAAGTGATGCGAAATGTATGCTGGGTGTGTTCAACATGTTAGTGACACTGTGCGTCATACCCGGTCTATGGGACTCTTCATTCGCGTTATCGGTTCTATTCCAACCTGTTTTTTATCGACCGGTGTCATCTGTACATCTGCCTGCACACTATTTTGTCCGTGATTATGCTTGGTATGATGTTGATGAATTGCTATGGTGAGTTCGTGTGTTTTTGCACGTATGTGTAGGCTGTTTAGACTCGCTTCGTGTGGTCTATCTATTCCGAGACGGTAAAGCTTCGATAGCGTTGTTATCTATTCTTTTCCGACTATTTCATACTCTTTTACCCTTGATTACATCTGGAAATTCAGCCATTTCATTCAGTGGATAAATAGGACCGTTCTTTAGTCAAAACTGTTGCCATAGGCCTTCCATTCTGTGTGTGGTTCAATTAATAGATATCTAATGGGTTATTCGGTTAAGTCCCTCTCAGTCGACTTACAAAACCATCCCAGCAGGGATGCAACCCTGCTGGATGCAAGTTATGGATAACTTGAACAGTAAAGTAGATGGGCCTGAAAATACATAGTCTGTTGTAGGTCGTTATCTTGAGTGTGGTCACACTTCCACGCTACACAGGTCTACACTGAGAACGAATAGGCGAGATGTTTACGTATGATGACAGTACACACTGACTTCTCTTGTGAACTTCGGGTTCATTTTCTTGAGCTCCATTTGCTCACACGTTGTGATACCGGTTAATACACTGTTTAAACTGCCATGCCAAGCATTAATCGGTTAACTAGGAGTGGCATACTAACATGTGGTTTCGGTTAGTCATAGTCACCTCATTAACCGGTGCACTTTTCCTAGGTTTGAAATAGGTGGAAAGAACAGGAAACGTGAGGTGAATACAACTTGGCACGGCACTCTAAATTCACTATTTTGCCAAAGGAAGCGCATCATGTATGCTGCGATCCATTGGGATTCTTTTACAGAACAGTACCTATGTGGCTTAGGCTGATTTTTTGTGGTTCGGTGGCTTTGATAGCGGGCTGTTGCCACCAGTATTGCTTAATACAGCAGCCCGAGTGTTTTCTGAATTTCAGATGGAAAACTGCATAACTTGACGGAATGACACACCATATTTGATGAATTTTACGTCGATTGTGTTATCCATGGTGCTGTGTGTTCTGCATATAGTGTTTAAATACACTCTCTGCGAAGGTTCAAAAAATAAGATGGCAGCCGACGAACTGTACTTTGAAGATTAGAGCATATCAGCGCGGATCTTAACAAGAACAGGGGCCACAGAGTGCCTTCGGCTGATGTGCTTACATTTTGCTCGTGCGCACAGAGTGTCCTGGGAGTGAGTATCTGTACAATACATGGTTGACCTGTAGTAACCGGATATTCAGATAATCATGAATACCTGTTCTTTAGAAGTCTCCGCTTTGTCCCAGCAAGTATCACCACTTAACAGAGTTCATTGTTTGTTCTTTTTCAGTTATGGTTCAAAGAGAGAGTGCATCCGTTTCAAACCCTAACCTTACAATCCGACCTGCTTGTATGTCAGAGAGTGAATCTGACCTTCTCTACCTCAGATTTTATCTCGACTCGTTGTCCGAAAATATCTCAGGGAAGCCTCTATAGCACATGCAGCTGAATACCCATCTAATGCTTCAGCTTCAGATTAACGAAAAGATAATTTCACTCAGCAAGCGATGAAATCCGAATTGAAACGGCTGCTGCACGTGTAGTCATCGATTAGCTCCTCAAACGGCTGATGTTATTCGCGTTGTTGTTGAACTATTCAATAACACCGTGGGCTTGGCCGATGACTTGGAATATGTAGTTTCAATACACCCTCTTGACTAACTGCCCCTCGTTCAATTCAAGATAAAACGAAATACCACTATAATAAAGGCAAAAAGTAAAAATGTGATTTTATTTATGTCACTATCAGATGCAGTTTAAAAATGCCGCAACATTTCAATATTTCATCATGGATAAAGAAAACTCAATGTTTTCAATTCTATCATTTGGTGGCATTGTGATAAAAGGTCAGTGTGCCTCATAGTTGCTTTATGATGACTGATAAATTAGGTTGCAGGCGAAACGAAAACGGCTTCCTAAGCTATGAAGCTTTCGAGTGAAGTTCGACCATTGATACAAAACTGGGCTAGATATCGATGCGATTACATGAGCGGTATGTATAAAAGATGTTTTCCCGTACGATTTGTGACTCGCGACTACTGTCCACTTAGCTCGTGCGATCGAATGAACAACAAACAAGCAGTCAACGCATCATCTTCGCTGTGTTCCGGTAATATCGACACAGGTGGTGTACAGCCGGGCATGTAGAAAAAATGATGGACTTTTTTGGTTGTTTGCCAGCAGGCCGGGTTGCAGACACATTACCAAGTTTCAGCATCTATCCAGGTCGGGTTGATGCTATCGGCGTACGTTCTGTCGCCTGTAAACGCTGTAGTACCTCAGGGTCAGTCCAGTAATCTTTGTTTGGCGCGATCTCGAAAAAAGCCGAGTGAATTCGTTTGCTTAAGAGAAGCTGTGTTACTGTGAAGGGGTGAATAGTTTGGCGCTCAGGAATGAATTGCGTGTCCACACAGTCTTCTTGAAGGTGCACTTGTTACAACGGGGGTCGTCGGGTCGTTAGAATGCCACATCTGGGATGATATCTTGGTCAACCCGTGCAACCATCTTTGAGCAATTTTTATCATGCAGTTTGTAAACGTGTCCCTTAAGTGGACTAGTAGAACACTTTCCAGCTGAGTTACTCCTTCTTTGAAGACGCACTTGCGGTCATCCTTTTCGAAGACTCCTGGGTGATTCACTTTTTGGTGAACCGATTGTCTGCATTAAGAACTTTTCATTTATCAGTGGTTCTGCTGTGATCCTGGTCAGTGTGTACACTGAGTACCATGTAAATACCAGAGCCGGGCCACTCCAGTGTGATTGGAGAATGATCGATACCTTGGTAATGTTTCGAATGTTGTTCGTATGAAGTACTTGTGAGCTTTTTCAGATGTTTCTTTGTGGTGTATCGGCACCGTGTGACCTTTAATATCCAGTGAACATGTTCTTTGCACAATTAATCTTGAACGTTGCATATCTTGTATCAACGCAAGAATTGGAATATTCAAAGCGGAAGTGTATCCGATGCGTATGGTTTGTCTAGTTATTTATCTAGCCTCTGTTAAATTGGTAACTGGTGTTTTTTCCCCAGAATGATCTCTTGTGCAACCAGAGGTTACCTCATCGGCCTTCTTTGTTCGCTGTGATTGTTTACTGCGGTTTCGGATAAGTATAGAATTATTTAGCATTGTTTCATCCTGAGTTCTTGTTTCCATGCCTTCAGTTCGTACTGCAGCTGTGTCGTGTTCCGTCGAGTGGCACTGTGCGCGTATCCTGGGCTAATGTATTACTCAACTCAATTTTATCCCAATCACGAATCAGCTGTTGTGATAGAATAATGGTTAACGTGACAGTCGACATGTAAATCTGGGTCAGGTGCGTAAGCTATTCACCTCATGATATTTCCTCTCGGAGGGTGAATAGGTCATTCTTGGAACGGAAAATCTTCGATTCTAGAGGACTTGCTGTCTAACAAAATTTTCCCACCGAAGTTGTCTTCCAAAGGGACTCTTCACCTTTGGGGAGAGAGTACTGCATTACGCATACAGACGCTTCCTCTGATGGCTTGCCGTGAGTTTATTCGACTGGCCAACTCAGTGTTTTGTTAGTTTCTGGTGAAGCGAACGCTGTCAACCTATGTTAACATACGTAGTATGTGCAATCGTCGCGTTGAAACCATGTGCCAGTGATGCCATTATGTGCCTTTTGACCTCTGTGTGTGTACGCGCACACGTGCTGGTAGTGTTAGTAATAGTTAAAATATAAGTCACGGACCAGAGAAATGTCGGTTAGACGTGTGAATAACTGCGATTTTTAGTGCTGATACTATCGACCCTTGATTGAACACTTACTAAGGCGGGGTCTGACGTTAAGAAATCCAGCTGCCGTTTTAACCAAGGTCTGTGTTTTCTCTTACATCGATTGTCACAAACGTATTTGGTATTTTTTACGAACCGTGTTTACCGTGATATGCTGTCAGTGTAACTAATAACCTCAGAAGCGGTATTGTTCTTTGAGACTTCCCTGTTGATCCTGGTCCTGTGTCCAGGGTACTAATTTTGGCGTCAGTGGTAGAGCAATCTCATGCCATAAATGAATCCCTGCTCGGAGCGACTGATTTTTCTGACCCCCAAAATTTTTACCTTAGTTGCCTTACTGGTCTCAGAGGGCTCGGTAGCAGGTTAGCAACTGTTTATGTAGGACGGCGATTTCGTGGACATCAATGTGTGATTCAATGGGCTAGCAATTTGGTAAAAAGGTTGACGTAGGTAGAATATGAGCTGCAAGTCAATCTCGGTTTAATAAGTAACTGTCGTTAGCCATTGCGCTGCTGCTTCATCGGACTTGCCCGGGATATCGCGCGCTTATGGGGTTATGCTAAACGGCCATAGTGTTGTTGCCACGACGTATTTTCGGCCGTTAGAACGCCTTTTCACGTTGGTGGTTTGCTTAATCAGTGTTTCGACAGGAATAGCCTAATTAACGTTTGCTGCTCGCAGCGATGATCATATCGTGTCGGTGACTGATGGGCGAGCAGCACGAGTGAGCTGTCGGTTTAAGGCGTTCCCACGGATGTTTTGGCACCACGTGCGGATGTTTTATCTATCCACTTGATTGGATAGCACATGTGCAAAGTTTATCATTTTCGCTCCAGTGAACTAGGACCTAATACGATGCCCAGAAATTTTGCCATCTGACGAGGGATTTTAGGGGGCCGATTTAAACACGAAGAATTCTAATTGTTACTGCTACGGATTTACACCGAAACCAAGTGTGAAAACTGATGACTTTACTGTTCGTTTCGTTCAACATATGGGTGTGGACTCGGTTACCTTCTCCTGATAAACCAGCCTCTTCTCGCTTTGCACTGTTTTTCTCACTTCTGGAAGATGTAGGGCGCTCTGCGATTCTTGCAAAATTCTCCGCGCAGAACGGTGTCACACGCATGTCTGGTTGATTCCCATAAACGAAATCAAGGTGTGGGTTACTACTTTCAAGGTGCGAAGACAGCCACCAGGGAAGTAAAACTAGTATCAACAACCAACCTACTCATAGAAACTTAACCTTATTTAATCTTGTTGTGAAGACTCGTACCTTAACCTTTTTGTGTTTTTTTCCTTTGTGTCACAGGTGATTGAGGCAAGACAGGCTGAAGCACCATATCTTTTGCCCAGCGTTGCATTTAACCGATCGAACACGACGGAAAGGTGAGCTTCACGGTTCGTCGCATCTATGTTCCTGTCAAAGTTTCTCCAAACACTCGTCCTTCTATATCAAAGTCCACTTGTTTACGATATTTGTAAGTGATTTTTGTAACGAAACTGAATGCAACGCTCCCAAGAGGGAGCGGGTAAAATCATCGCCTGTTGGAATTTTATGTTCTTGGAAGGTAACCTATCGTTATTAGAGCGCAAAAGTATCGCAGTAATTGCAGTTGGCGCCACCAAGATAGCATACCAATTTGTAGCTATCAAAGACTGAAGAAACTGACAATCGAATTTACAAGCTCCCATCACCAGCCTACCACATTTCTGTGACTTCTTCGCTTCACTAATAGTATAATATTTCTGAAGAACGGTTCGATTATATACAACTTGTCTTCTTTTGTACGACTGCAAATTGCTGCCGCAACCAGTTGAAAGCCTAACTGACAAGGCATTTGGTTTGTATCACTAGTGACGGCATGTGTGCTAGTCTCATATTCACAGAAAAACTTGAACAATGAGGCTTCTAACTGATCTGGTTCCACAGAATTTATCCGTGTAACCCATTTTATTATCATCTTTCTTATGCCCTCTACTTCCTAAACCGTTGTAATGTGGTCTCATGTCCCCGCTGCGCAAATTGTTACTTTGAACTAGTTGTTCATCAGTAGTCCTCAAGAGAGTATAAACACATGTCAACCACACTTCAATATTCCTGACTGGATGAACCGAGCTAACATCATCTATCTGTATCTAATCGTAGCTTGAGGTAGCTCAGGGGTCAAGACGCCAACTTACTGATCAGAATGTCTGATTCGAACTCAACCCCGGTATCTCGACTGCTTCTGTCTAGGTTTGGGCAACCTGGCAATATCTCACTCCTCGTACTTCCTTCGTGCAGCTCGGCACCGAAGGGTTGTTACAGCTAAACACTAATTTGGTTATTATTATGTATCTAACCACAGGATTATTTGTACACACACTCATTCCAACCACCTAATCGTGTTGCCCGAATGCGCACATCTAGCCGCAGCACTTTCGTTCGCATTATGTTTATGGTCAACTGGCAAATCTTTTTCTTATCAAAGTTCTGGTTCATGTGTTCGTGCAGTTCTGTCAGTTCGTACTACCTCGTACTATACACGTTCTGATTCACTTTTTTCGCAATCGCTTTGTGTATCATTATATGTGTATTTGTGCACCTTCCTACATGCGGCTACCGTGTTACTTGAAAGCGCAGTGGACTTACCGATTGCCCGATGTGTTACTAACCAAAGTCAGCGCTCATTCAGTTCATTTTTCATCTTTGGTTAATTGCTAATCAATACCTTCGCAAATTTTGAACACTCACTTCTCGTCAAGGGCTTTTGCATTTGCAACGCAGCTGGGTGGGTTCTATACTAGCTGTACCTTTTGTGCGGCCTTAATCTCATGCAAGTGATTGATCTTTTCTTTCAGGACACTATGCGTTTCAACATCAAGTTCTTTGGAGTGCACCATGTCATCGGCTTTTCGAAGTAGGGGTTACTCAGCTCTCATATATTAACCGTGTCAAACAAAATAGGAAAATAAACTCCAAACAATTGGACGTACTTTCAAGGATAGAACCTGCTGGCAGTTGGATGGCGGTAAGACTGATCGTACGTAGTTTATTCGGGAAACGGAATTTCCCACCAACAGTGGCTTCTGCGAAAAGCACCAGTCTCTTTAACTATGAAGTACATACTTCTAAGTCTACCGGAAAAATTTTGTTGTCTTGAGTTTTCTTTTTTCGATCACCGTTCTCTAAAGCGATAACAGTTGTCTTCTTTTTGAGAAACGACATCGGAGGTGGTCGGTCTTGATAGGGAAAACAGGAGAAGACCATTGCGTAGAAGCCAAATTTCACGCTGCACCGTCTGTGAATCCTTCGCATTTTATACTGCACTTGGGAAACAAGGCTTAGGATCTCCAAGTCATAATGAAAGTTTGCCCATCCTATGGATCTAAGAATGATAATTGATAATCGTCATGCTGTAACACGCTTTCGGTGCACAGCTGCCGTTCCAGCCGAAGGAAACACAAGGGATGAGATAATTCCGGGTTACGCATGAGCGGTCGGGATACCGGGGCTGAGTTCGAATCATGGATCTTCCGGTCGTGCCGTAACCACTGAGCTATATGGAGCTCTATGGATCTAATGGGAGCAAATGAACTGATCCCATATCAACCAAGAGACCAAGCTAGTCGACTACAGAAACCGCGGAGCCAATGGTTGATCTCAGCGATTACCGCACATTAAGTCAAAGAATCAAATAGAACTCAAGGTGTGGGAAATTTTCAGTCTTATCAGTTTCGAGGGTCCCAAAATACCAAGTTATGCTAGATGAATTCGGGAGGAATAAGCTCTTCATTATTTCACTCGTGTACCACACATGTATTGCTTACGGTTGACCTAATTCATGTGGTCATATAAAACAGCTGTTTAGTCTAGGTTACCTAGCAATTGTCTAGTAAACTAGAAACAAACGTCTATTTACACACCAGGTAAACGGACTAAGTGGTCTCTTTTGAGAGATTTTGACCAAAAGACTCCTTAAATTGTGGTTCACGGTCGTATCTTGTGATGTTCCCTCTTGGTCCTAAAATTCACTACAAGTTTCAATGGACCGACTAAGAGTGTTCGCTTCTGTATAATGGTCTCTTCAAACAACTTCTTATCATTTCTGACTGGAACTGAATGCCGTCAGTTCACACCGACATGAACTAGAATCAATTTAGACGGAACAAAGTAGTCATAAGGTTGTGTCGTCACTACGTCATCTCCACAATACACAGCCATGGTTGATCTGTGGTACTAGGACATTTAGACCCATTCTTCTTTCAGTGGTCACAGTGACGCCCTCTTGCAGATTGTCCGATTTAATCTGACCAAATCGGCCGGCCGCAATAAGGCAAAGTTCCTTGATTTCTTACTTAGTCGGTTGGTTCGAGCGCTGAAATATTCATCATTTCACCGATATGGTTTTTACTAAAGCCATCCTACAACCTCCCCTCCCTACCCAGTTATCCGACCGAATTGGATTTGCACGAGGAGTGGTTATTCTCTGTCGACCGTGTCTCCGCTGCTCTATCGGGGGCGGGCTATGACATAAGTAATTTATGCAAACCTTATCATCCGGTCTACGTGAAGCTGTACGACTCCATTAACCCGGATCCATTACAGCATGGAAGTAGTGCCCTACCTGGAGGACGGCTGCAGCTAATTTTAGGAGGCCTGGAAGCCAATCTGAGTTACGGTGTGCCTGGACAAGAACAAACATCCAATCTCACTTCCAAAACACCCTTCTTCGATCCTTCCAAGTCTGCATGGGTTAATGAAAGTGTACCACCCAACGTTAGAGACCGAGGTGAGTTGATCATGGCCTGTTTAATGCGACAGATAATGTGTAATACCTCAGTTCTGCAGTTGCTTCATCGTGTTTTCGCACTAATGTTTAATTGACCTGAGTTTATCTCTCGCTTAGGACTCCGTTTCCCGGTCGAGACAAAACTTACCAGACATTGTGACGTCTGTGTCGTTGAACAGAACGCCCGTTGCCTGCTGAGGAGTTTAAGGGGCGTACTAGTGTGACTAGAAGTCGACTCCGTTGACTCATTCGCTGCTCTGAATGCAAGTAACACTGGAGCTCAAGCTAGGTACAATTAGGTCTAGCGCCCGCTTAGAATTTTCTTAGTTTGTGGAGCGATCTTGGACACTACTATTAGTGTGCCTCTGAAAGTGTGCGCTGTGGATTTGAACAAATCGTAAATAAGATTTCCACTGATATTGATCAATACTGATTACTGAGTGCATCTGCCTGAGCTTAATGGCACAGTATGTATAGCGGTGCTCAGGATCTCTTGAGTGATCGGACATTTCGCGTATCCTTCCAACCCCGAGGAAGCATTGAGCAGAATACTACAACATCTAGCTCAGCGAAGTGTACGTGGTGTGCGCAGTTTGACGGTTGATCGGTCATAAACGGACCGGAATTCTCTTCTCTCAAGCTCGTGTAAGCAGAACACAGAGTAGTCTAGTGCTCTGTTGTGAGAGTTTTTGAATCCAATGACTAGAGCTACTTGAAAGATTGCAGAAAAAAAATCTGCAACTAATGGATTTAGGCGAATACTCGTCGCATCGAAATGTCGGTACAATGTGACGACTGTCAGAAAAATTAGCAATAATACGGTCTTCAGTGGGGTTTATAAGGCATCACGCTGCAATATCCGTCAGACGCAACAAACTACCGTCTACTGGCTACAAGTGAAACAGAAAATCGATAGTCGTACACCCAACACAGAAGTGAGCCTGCATAGTTGCTCTGATTTCGCTCATCACAACGATGTAACGGTGCTATCAAATGGTTTGTAGCACATACTCTACAGCACATGCTATGGCTAAATAAGGTATAACGGTGACTGCTGTATGCGTCTTCTGAGCTATCACCTGAAGCCGTTTGATGGAGGTAACATTTGTTAGTCCTGGATTTCTTTGGTTTATGCCATTCTCTTCCGTATACCGCGATCTAGGTCGAGGTTGCTTTTTGTTTTCTGCTAGGAGTAGCATCGTTGGGAACAAGGTCTACCGACCGAAACTCGTTTCAACTTTAAGCTGGTCACTGTCATCTGTTTCACATTTTTGGGCTAAATTCCGGGCTCTTTTTTCTGAATACGTCGACGAAAACCTCGCTATTTGTGATAGTCCCAGTTGGAAGCAGCCTATACTCGAAACCTTTTTTATGGAATTTTTACAAGTTTTCATTTTTTCCATGGAGTTTTCGTCAATGCTGTGGGTACTCAGCAGAGGAAACGCGGAAAATCAAACTATATGTTCCTGTGTTCATCCAGTGGCTGGGTTTTCACAACAAGCTTTGGGGACGGGCTAAAATGCGTGCGTGGTGCGTGATGCACATGGCGATTATCTAAGAATCTACCACCCTCTCAATTTCTCTGAGTTTCACGCATTTTTCACAGCCACTTTGATGTTAATGAAAATTCTGCTCCATGCGTTAAGTATAGACCAATAACGGTTGTATGTGCAAAAACAATACTGCAAGCACTTACGAGCTCGAGATATCTCGGTTATTAGGGCGCGAACTTACCGACCTGAAGGTCTGTGATTCGACCCCAACCTCAGCATCTCGACTGCTCCCGTCTAGGCTTGTGCAACCTGACAGTATCTCAGCCCTCATGTTTCCCTGGGGTGACATGACAGCTAGGCACCGAAAGGGTGTTACAGCTGAACAATTATTACTTACTTAATTGCGTTGAAAACAGGCATTAGTATGATTATGCTCTCGAAGAACAGAGGGTAGAAAAGAAACCTGAAACTAATTCTGGTCATACATGCACTGCATGCCATTCGAGAACACAAAGCGACTTTGCGGATATCATCAACCTTACTGTTCAAGTCGATCTTGTGGCGCGGATACCGCAAAACTGTTATTTGACAGTAAATCCGGGTATTTCGTTTTGTTATCGTTTGATTTGGTAACATTGCAAATTAGAGCTGAGTGATAGTCAGAAACACCTAGCGCGACAGACTACACATAGCATGAGCTAGTGCACCTTCAGATCACAATGGATAAGGCCGGAGTGTTTTACGAATGTGAGAAATATTTCAGAATTGAAATTCATCAGATATTCCTGACCCTATTTTCATGGTGCCAAGGACATCATCACTATTGAAACGCCGTCTTCATAGGTTAGTGAAATCCTGTTTTTTTTTGACGAAATGGCTGTACGGCAATGCGTGACAACCGTTTTACTTAAATATCACTCATCATTCCTGGGAAATGGCATACGCCAGTTAACCTCGTGTAACGTTATCTTCATCTCTTCTCTGCATCACTAGCGCTGACCTAGAAGTCAAGCTGGTCATTATCCCCAGTTGCATTACACTACCAGTGATTAGTTGTCCGTCAGGAAAAGTTTTAATTATAGTTCCCGTTATTTACTCGGTAGATCGTGATTCTGGGCTTGGTGTCTTGCGCTCGGAAAGCAGCTATTCCCTCACCGACAGTTTGTATTCTCAGACGGATTCTGCAAAGGTATGTACAACAATCACCGATTGGGGTTTTCTTTTGGTACTTCCATACTTCAAATTGTTGTGCCCTATCCTGTTGAGCCGGATCCTTGTCTGCTAATCATCCAGTCACTTTTACACTCTTGCCGTAAAAGTAGTTACCGTACCACTTTAAGGCCATCTGTCCATGATATCACTGTCGATCGATGAATCACGGGGGTGATATTATTGAATATTCCTTCTGAAACTGGGATAGAAAAGTCTTTGGTCTGTCGAGCAATAACTTTCATTTTTAACGACATTCTTCTTCACAGAGAAATCACCTCACATGAAAACTAGTAACTTCTGTCCCGTTTGTTTCCCTTTTGTGGAAACATTCAGGCGAAAATTTACCTATGCTAGTAGTGCTCATTGTGGACTCTTGTTCACCCATATTACATAAACAATATATCGCCTGAACAAATCATAAGAACCTTGGTCGTCACGGAAAACAGAATACGTTCAACGTTGCCGTCCACATGATCAAATTTTTCAGCTCACGTGTCCCTTTATCCATTTATCGTTTCAGGCCGTGGATGAACTTTTGTGCTTCAGAAGTATGCAACGAATTGTTAGTGAGTAAATTTTTTTGCACTGGTATGATCATGGCATGTATGTACGATTTGTACATGCGCCAGGTCTATCTCTTCTGGTTTTAAAAGGTGATCAGGCGGTGCTTTCCATTTTGCTCTTACATGTGATTCCCCAAGGGTTTCAATTCTCGTCTAATGAGTCAACATTGCATGATTTCTTTGTAGAACGTAAATAGCTCAAATCAAAATTTGCGTATTTTGTAGTTCGAGTTTTTGCTGGTGTGGGAAAACCGATCCTGTATAGTGTTTGCAGATAAAGTGTATCCACTCGGATTAATAACACTATGATTAGAACACCGAACCTGCCGCCACGCGTCACATTGGGATAGCTCAAACCTGTCAGCTTGGCCGCTCCATACTTTTGCGGAACATTTATTCATGAAATCTGACGAAGAAAATGAATGAAGACACTAACAGCCAATCTGTTTTTCTTTGCCATGGTTCGAAATTCAATAGCATGTATTAGTAGCTTTATGTGTGACGCTATCGCGTTGCTATTCATACATTGCCATGTGGATTTGAAGACAGCAGAACGTAAATTAAAGATGCTCAGCCTGATGTGGAACACGAGGCGTTGCGTCCTTCCTGAGGCGTCTTGTCTCTTATGGAAACATTTTGATTCCTATTGTCACGCAAGGACTGCATTCCGTCGTGATGCATTAGTTTGCCGGTCTCAATGACCAATCGGGCTGCGAGTATCACTATTAAACTCGCAGTCACTATACCGGGTTAATCAGTGTATCGGATTTTAACGAAGAGGACCTGGTCCTCCACGTGGGGAGCTGGAGCATGCGCGGCGAATGGTTGCGTGAAGATGGTTGTTATATGTCAGCATGTGTCAGCTGTTTTGCAACACACGGCTTCGACTGGATATGCCAGTCCTGTTTGTGAACACCATCCTAGTATACCGATCCGTACAAACAGCACTGCCATGGAACAACACTGTCGACACCGGTGTTGCTGTCTATGATGAAAATATCTTGACATTCATATCGAGATATCCAAACATGAACCGCTTTCATAGCACTATAGCCCAACTTCCTCTGACGTGTATCGTTACCAAACATACGAAAGATTTTCTGTTCTATCGTTTGCGAAGCCTTGTACACAATCTTTTATTTCCTTAGTTCCTTGCAACAGCAAGATGACTGAGACGACTTTGTCACTCGTTAACTATTTAGCGATGCTCGTAAGGTTCGTTTCTGGCAGATGGTTGTCGTACTTTTATTGATTTCCTACCAACAAGGTTCTTCGTAGTTATCCGTATATTCTTCTCTTTCTACTTCCCTTTAATGTTTACTAATAACGCGCATCATGTTTCTTTATGTTGCTGTTACCGATTCTAACACCACTTGTCTGTTGGGTAGGCGAGCTACCGATAGACAAGACCCCATCATCTATTAGCATGGGCACGTCTGCCTCTCGGAGGCGTAAATGTGAGTTTCACGTGTGTTTGTGTGAGTGCGCGCCTGCTTGTGTGTGTGGGTCCTATTCAGATTATTTGTCGCATCCTGTCAATAACACGATATGAGATTTTCTGAAATCATTTCCCGCCAAGTTCACTTGTACAGTGTGCGGTACTCTCACTTGATCGAATTCAAGAAAGTGTGCGTAATATGCCCTTGTGTAAGTGAACGCAAACATTTTTTAGCGGACTTCATCGGACGCTTGAAAGTTAACCTGCGATAGAAGAAGTCAGTTCACTCATTGTCGTAACGATAGCAGTTTCTGTCAAATTCCGTCATTTGTGTTGTCGTAAGAGGCATTCCTCAAGCTGAACGGTCATGTATATAGAAGACTTTAAGAGACATTTGACTTTGGGGACTGCACAACATGGTGCATCCGATCTGAAGACCCCAAAGGCTCCTAAACATTTGATCATCGGTTGCTCCCCAGCGCATGTCACTTTAGCTGGCCGCAGCGCGTACACAAGCGGGTGGTGCGTATGTTAGTACTTGGTAACGGATCAGAAGCCATGGAGCAGCAAGTAAGTATTGTCAAACTAAAGTCGTTGGAAAGTGTTTCACGAATGCCCAACCCCAAAAGAAAGCGTTGTTTCCTGTTCCAAGTGCTTACAGTTGAAAGCTTCACGAAATCCGTACCATAACATGCCAATCCGGAATAAATGTGGCTATAGTCAAACTGTGTACTGTAGGATCCATATAATTATCCTTGCACGTAGTTAAAATCTCTACGTAACTGGTTCTAATGACGAGTATGCTGTCGCTTCCCAACCGTACCGCCTGGTTGAAATTTTTGTAAGTAAGGCTTAGATATGTTTATTTTGTCGCCGTCTGGAAGGGTAGACACCTGTTCTTGATTGCCCCCCTGTAGGACATAAGGTTTTTTCCACCAACTCTCCACGCTTCCTCGTTCCTTTAGAATTTCACTGGAGCGTTGTTTCCTTGTAACCCAACCGTCAAGCTTGGTGAACGGAACACCGTGCACCGTTCTTTCAGTTAAGCATTAGGATTATTGTCGGTGGTGTTAACAACGTGCTCATTAATGTACTGATCACACGACCTGAAACACCTGTGTCGAAAAAGATAAGGCCATATCATCTTGAATGAAACGGAACTAACGCTATTCTTTTTGTCGTACCAACCTAGCAGCATTCTGAAGAAAGTAGAGTCAGGCCTTGCTCTGTACGTTCTTATTCCGGAAATGGACCGTATGTCCGACGGACAATGCACGAAGATATGTTGGAATATATGGGACTGTGTTGTTTCTTATTATCATGAAAGCGTTATTCGAAGCAGACTTAACTTCGATTCAGTCCAGAACAGATGAGAATACACAAAATGAGCAGCCAGCAATGCAAAGGAAATCCTCACACTCGAACTTTTTTGGGGCACCGACTGTACTGTGTGGATTGACAGCCTCCAAGTGGTGCGCGTAGATTACTAGGTAAGATAAGGGGTGACATGAGTATAAGGTAGAAGTAATTACATCAGCTATGCTCAAGTTCGACATCTTGGCCCAGAAAACTGCTTACCACTATCGGCACAATCAATGCAATGGGACTTAGTTCTGCGTATCACAGTCTTGCATACTTCACGATGGCAAATGAGGAAAGGACAAGTTCGTGAGTCACGGAAATCCCGGTGCGCTGAATCAGGTAACGGTCCTGTTCCATAGAAACATTAGTGCGGATCACTAAATGGGGGTAAGTCAAATGTTGATGCATAGCCATGTCTTTCCGCATGCCTTCAAACGTATCTGAATGAATCTTGTGATTTGTATGGTTCTGAGTGCATAGTTGCCTGAGTTGCAGCTGAATGACGAGGAGCGTTATGTGGGCTGCAAGTCCACAGTATAGACGAACTCAGACATCTGTGTTTGTTCAAGGGTATGCTAGCGTTCTTCTGGCTTGCTTTTATCGAACAGCTATGTGGTTTGAATACGTTCGAAAAACTGCGCCGGGTGTATACTCTTCACAACCGGAAAAAACAGCATTGACCACATGTGGTTTGTTGATTGATGTCTCGACTACCCAGATACAGCCTTCATGAGAAATATTACGATGGGGTCTAGAACAGCAATAAAGTAACCGCAAGTTGAGTGACCATGTCAAACATTTATCGACCTTAGTCGGGGGAAGCTTCTTCCGGTTTATCTCACTATACCTGTTTGTGTACATGTGGAGGCAGTCTTTGGTTTACCACGCTGATTTCTTAATGATAAGAGGTTGACGTACGAGCTTTCACTATGTTATGTCGGACTGGTTTTGATTGGTCGGCCACCGCATCCTGATCACTTCCGTCAGCGCCGTCAAAATTCGGGGAAGTTTAGCGCTACTTTCGACTGATAGTCACTTTCAACCAATGCGTCAGGTTAATCGCTTAAACATTTTCGGGCCATCTTAAATGGGTTGCGAACGTGTTTCCACCAATCTTTGTTCATGTGCCTGTTCAACCGTGTATTCAGTTGTCGCACTGCGGTCATTGCAAGCCATCGTGAAATCGAAAACGATTGCCTTCCGGTCGTCTATGAACCTCAGCTCTCACTGACTGCTTTTCCGCAATGGATTTGATTTCGACGATTGAAAATGTCGCGTGCGCAAACTGAATCTAACCTTCACGTCCACACTGCAAACTACCTACTCATACTCCCCTTACTTCACCGAAATCATTCGTCTATTTCTTCCGCTTTTCCGTTACCCTGGAACTAATTGGTGAAGGAATGCAGTGACCCTAACATTTATTAGTGGTGTGGTTGCGACTTTCTCCATTCACCTGTCCCTTGTTAACGAATTTTGGTTTGCTTCAAATCGGTTCTAACTCTGACTCCGCTTGAAGGTTTGAATAAAGAACGTATGACACTTACCTTCTTTCCTGGTGGTGGGTGTCCAAAAATGTGAAGGTGGTCACAGCTGCACAGAGATACTAGTAGTCTGTCCCGAATTGTGTAAATGCCAACACTTGTTTATTCTTTGGTTATTGGGCGAGCACAGCGATGAATGAACCCCTTCTTGTTTCCAACGGGATGAGTTCTGTGGTTCATCTTTCTCTCCTTACTGTTTATTCAGATGAAGGCCATGACAAGAGAAAAAGTGGCCGTGCTTTGGAGGAAGAAGATAGGCTTTTACATTCATACAATACTGATTTCAGCGACATTTTTGTCGAACAACGTGACAAGGTGAGTCTTTGACCGCGTATATGCATGTCGTAAGTAACAGCACAACATTCGTACAATCTATATCCACTACCTACTGAATGGGGCTAGGAGCACCATTGATGCCCGCACTTGGTTAGTGAACACTTACTTGTCGTACAACAGTGTGGCTGTCTTCCGGGAGGATATGGTGTGAAGACAATTCTCAAAGTGGTATTCATTGCAGAGAAACTGGAAATCGCGGAACCATAGGTTTACCTCCATGGGAAAGGATTGGGAAATCTTGATTGCATTTAATCTCTGACACAGCATAGTTGTTTCAACTACCGACTGCTTGTCGGCGTAGGTTGACTTCAATTATGGGACTAAATCTTGACTGAAATTTCCTAGTCTCATACTGTCAACAAACGTTCCGAATATAGGCCTTAAAAACAAGAATGACACCTCGCGACAAATCTACGGGAACACATTGAAGTAAAATCGACACGAAATGGGGTGTCTGAGTTCCTGGAATCCATGTGTGACACAAAGTAAAAAGCTGAATGTCAGAAAATCTACATGGGCGAGACCAGGGCTAACAAGCTACAACATGTCTGCCAGTGATCGCAGCTTTAACACATGGTACACATTCCCTTCACATCATTTTAGTTTCAGTCATCAGTTTAGCTGAGGTTCTGTTGTTTGTGTTCGTTATGCGCTCCTACTCACTCATTGGGTACATCTATACCGGACTCTTCACATGACTTACTCATTAGGGTACATCTTCGCCTATACTTGCCTTGTGAGTTCGTGTGCGTCCGTGAACACCTTTGCGGTGTCGTTCAGCAACGCCTACCTTAGCGTCTTTTCGTTCACTGCGCTATCACTTACCATCTTTAGTCATTCTGTCGTGCACTCATGGTTGTTTTCGTCTGTGGGAGTGTGTAAACGTAAATTCCGCCAACTCTCCTGCTTCAATACGAATAGCGAGGTATTCAAGAAAATATAGCGCCAAGAACAGATGTTCGGAAGCTAGTATCTTTATACCAGATGTATACACACAAACTGTTACCAGACCACTTTTGGGTTTAGAACTTCTTGCAGGTGTAGTGATTTAGGTTGGTTTTCACAAACCTGCTGCACAATAGTACGCCAAACATAGTTTTCCCTTGTGTTTGTGTTATGGTTTCCTTTATCATTGGACATACTTCTTTTGGTAGTCGTACCCGCCCTCCCACCACACGGAGGGTGGATTCATGGTGGGGAATCTGCTGTCTTGTACCTTATTCGTGCAAATTTGTGCTCTCGATAATAGATAGCACCACGCAGGTATATCATGGTGGAGCGTAGTCCCATGCTGACCCGCAAACTCGCCTGTGGAGTATCTTCAAGCACACAGCTATGCTCTTCTATACTTTATGGCCGGACATTGGGTTTTCAGAGACCCGTGGGACGTCTTCAGATATCGCCTCCAAGTATAAACAATGTGCTTTCGGAATCTTGAGGTTAATTTATACCTACTGATCTTCATCGTAACCTCCGCTATTGGTAAAGTCCGGACTTCAGGCAGGCAGTTTTGGTTAATGAAACGGCATATTTCTTAATTTTTATTACGTAAGTTGTTATTTGTTACAGTCATATTGCCAATTCGGATCGTTTGTTAGCCTTTGGTCGCATTTCACTCCATACCTAGTAGATAGGTCTCGCAATGTCGATCGACCATTGTTGGTGTTTTTCAACTCACAAAGTTAATCGATCTGTTTGCGTGCACAATACTTCAGACACAATTTAGTGGAGAATGTGCACAGTGGCGGAAAGAACTGGTTCGTTGTCTGGTAATCTTAAGTTCCAGGTTTCGAGATCAGTTAGCAACCAAACTCCATTAGCCCTCATCAGGTGTGTTCTATGTTTCTACTCCGCCTACTTAAATATTTTTCATCCTGACTGTGTATGCTGCTGTCCTTGGTTTACTATTCGATTTATCTGAGGGGATGCGTCAGGTTGATCAGTTGCTTTCACATTTTTGAACTTGAAAGTCTTCATAATATTGACACGTACGTCAATGATATTTGTAATTCTTTGGCGACATTGTGCTCTCTCTATAGACAGATTGAAATCGCTCGTTTCTTGGCGATGTTTGTCCCTGGGAGGACTACTACTAATCATAAATGCGGTTTCGGTTATTCAGGCGATACCGATCGGCTGGTTAATACTGACTTTGTCTGCTTAGAGAATGGGTTTTATGGGGTGTCAATGCAGCTGCTCTCTTCCCTGAAGTGTACTGCTGGCCCCTTCAAGTTGCTTGCAAAGGATTTGAGAAGTCTTGTTCAACAGTTGAACATCAAAAATCGATAAGTTCATCAGGTACACGATGAAGAGCTCACATATCTGTACAGCACTCACAGTTGTCCTCACGTAGAGAAGCCGGCTGGTAGCGATAATTTCTCGGAGAGGATTGAACGTTGAAAGGGCCTTCAGTGGAACAGCTAAAATTGGTTTCATCTGAGGGTGGTTTGTAGGGGGACGGGATGACGACGGTAGTCCTTTTTGCGGCACGCTGCGGTCAGTGCACTCGACCATACTTCTGTTCTAGGTTTGGAAATGGCAGTCAAGTCTCCTACGACTTCCGCAACGATCTTTAACTCGCCCGAAATTTGCGACTAGTTGGTGTTCTGTTGTAGTCAAAGTCTCTGAGAGTTGATGGGTCTCCTTGTATCAGAATGCATTCTTTTGTGTTTGGTTAATCTTGCGGGCCTAAGAGAAATAGGAAGTAAAGTCTTCAACTCTGAAACGTTAGTTGATATTCGTTTGATTCCAACCATGAAATGACGTCCGAATAATGTCTACATGTGTTGGCCTTTAGTTCCACTAGAGCTTTTGTAAGTTATTCTTGCACTCACATGTACCCTATCTATTGCCTCTGTTAGACCATCTCTGCACGTGCGCAACTTGCTGAGATCATGGATGACATATCGGTCGAACTCCACCCGGGTCCGAACGACACTAACTTCAATCAACGCAAATTGTTTCCACGAGACTCTCCTTCAGAGTTGGATCAGGCCTCACGTTCGAAATTTGATTTTTTGTCACCGACTACCGGTGGACAAGGCAAGCGGAAGAAAGATCAACAACGACCCCCAGCTACTTGGGAGCGTGATTATGGCTCTTTATTTACCAGCTAGCTGAATCCATTACTCATACACCAAGCCAATCCCAAACTGTGATCATTAATCCGGCGATTTTTATGGATTATACGATGGCAAGACGTTCCTTACTTGTTGTATGGACTGACTCTCAGTCTCCCCGGCCAAATAATCCATAGTTTGTTACAGTGTAAGCATTTTATATGCGCGTATTACTTTCTCTCCCTCGCGATACCGTTGTCTTAAAGCCTTTCCAACCACTCAACTAATAGGTATGAATTCAATCCATTATTTACCTTTTAGATGCGCGAGTTTTGTTTTATCTCGGATTATTTCATCGTGTATATAGTTCTGCAGTGAAACATACTTGTCCATTTGTGATGGATTGATGACTTCTCTGGGTGCGCTAACTTTACCTAGACAGGCTCAATGCTATAGACTCACCTTAGTTTATGTTAATGTAGACCATCAGAGTTTCCCTGTTAAATTTTCGTACTCATTGAAAAGAATAAAGTCTGGACGGTGAGCTGTAGTGAGGGTGAAACAGCTAACAATCACTTAGCTCATTATAGCTGAGTAAAATGTTATGGAAATCGAAAAAGTTCCCTTTTTCAATCTTTCACTTACACCATTTTTGTGCGCTGTGCTTTCACCACAAATCTTTGCGGAATGTTGTCCATGCAGAGGAATGTTGCCAAAAACGCAGTCAGTTATAGGTGGTACATAACTCCAAGTACTTACTGGGAGGATGAAAATAGTTGAGATTGTTGTCATCGTTAGAATTATGCTTTTCTGCATGAAATGACCGGTTATGCTTAGGTATCGCATTGATTTCGTATGTAGTGAATAAGGATTTAATGTGAAAATTTGGCGCACGGGTTTTAACGTATTGTCCGTATACCCCCCTGTACGGTGAGCATGCTTTAGGACATTCAATGGACTATCCAGTTGTTCAAATCACCGGTTCAACTTTGTATTCGTAAGCTTCCCTCTGAACTAGTTTTATGTGTTATCAACCATCGAAGTCAATGACGGCCGTCATGATTCCCCCTTAAAGGTCTCGGAAAAGCGAGATTGACCGTAATAGGGAATGTAGTTTCAAAACTGCGGTTGTCACGCACAGACACATGGCCGTATAAGAGTTGTTACAGGGTGATTCGTTGGATGGATGGATGGAGCACCGCGATGCGTTTGTTGCGCTGATCATCGCTATCTGGTGTTCGACTGCGCACTAGAAGCGCTTGTTTAGTATTACTGACTGGTCACCACACATTCCATAGCAAACGTCAAATCGAAAGCTCCATGAAAACTAGTCGGGTTGTTGTCCGAGCCAGGCAGTTTCCTTGCAAATCAGGGTAACATCCTCATTGCCCCTTCTAGTGGAGCTGCGTGATGATGCATCAGCGAATTCGTGAAAAAAATTTGTTTCATAGCCTCATAAACAGTCTACCCACGTCCCTGCATACCAGTGTGCGACTAGTCATGTCACTCATGTGAGTGAGTTCTTTTTACCCAGCTGACTAAGCGAATGAGAAAAAACAAGGCATGCGACCTTAACCTTATCAGTTGCAATATACCAGGGTGAGTCACTTTAGCTTCGACTGTAAACGTGGCTAGACAGAATCAGTAATATCTACTGTGGCTTAACGTCTAGACCTCAAATACAATGTGAATAGATCTTTACTTGGTCTATATTCCGGACGAACATCACTAAGGTGACAGAAACACATGTTCTAACCAAGTGAAGCTGAATGTGAGAACCAATCGGCGTTAGTACGGTGTGGTTGATTGATTAGTGGTGTGCTTTAGCCCCCAAAACAGTTCATTACCAACAGTGATCTAACTACGAATGGCGTTCAGCTTAGTTAATTAATTTACTTTAATAGTCGTCACGCGAAAAATGGCTATTTTTGATGACTTCATACGTTAGTGTAACTAGTCAGAATGAACATCTATTTAATTCCGAAACAGAGCAACATAGGAACTGAAACGACAAAGGGAGTGGAAGGGCACTTCAGTTCCGAAAAATTCGAACTACAGACGGTTCTTCCGACAGCCTGACTCTGAAGTTCTGATCAGTCAGCCTCATGCATTGCCCCTAGTGATGCGTTGTACGAAATTTATGGGGTGTGCTAACGTGGATGCGTGTGCTGATTGGGTGTTTTACAAGTGAGAATCAAGTCACCGATATTTTCCAGATAATATGCTGAGCCCTGCCGACATCAGACACCTGTGGGACCGAATGTATATCGCTCGACGTTTCAAACAGAAGTTACAATTTTGCATTGGATTAATCTGCTGAAACACCCAAGTCACGTGTTCAGCAAGCACGCTGCAAAATCTAAGCTTCAGGCATTCCTATCAGAATTATCTGCTCAGTAATATTTGAATACTCATGCCTCTGCATTTCTAGTCAGACCCGCGGAAGCTTCAAGCAGCAAAATCTCGCATGTAGTCACGATTTATCCATACACTTCCGTAGCAATGAAAATGAATTTCAAACTATCGTGATTTCTCATCTCTTTGGGACTTGTTATGACGTGTAGTGTGTATACAGAGTCAGTGACACCTGGAAAAATTTAATGTGGACAAGTTCTCGCTTCTTATAAGAAAGCCCCACCAGCGAACACTTTGGAGGTTACAATGTAGCCGATTCCAATCCAGAAAAAGTATCAGCCTCGTTGCAAGCAAAAAGCCCCATTGATTGAACACGAAACGCTACGCCCATTGAGTAAAGCTCAGTCCGTCACAGTGCATTCTAGCTGACTTACGGAAACAAAACATCTGCCTGTGGTCTTAACCTCAATTCACTCACTCGGTAAACTAGAATGCAATGTGTCAAGCTAAGTCAAGAAAAGCGACTAAGTTTTCGGTTAGAAACATGAATCACACCATTTGTTCGATCGGATAAATTTTGCCGACGACTTCCATCCGGCCATGCCAGCAACTAGCGACTATGGTGGCGCACGCAGATCCCTCAAACACCGGATAATCAGGAGCTTGAAGAATGACAGAGAACGCTGGTGGATTTTGAAGGCCCAGAAGATGGAGAGGGCTTTCACTGCAGGCAACAGCCGCGTCCTGTTTCAACTGATTCGATCAACCGGTCAAAAGAAAGCAGGTCTCAGCGAAAAAATACAGAACGGCAATTCACGCACACAGTAGTCGCCCTGAGCAATGGGCTGAACACTTCAAAGAACGGTTCAGCTACTGTCCTTCAACACAACCGCTGGAATAATCCAGTGGGTCTGAATGGAACATCGACACCATTAACAACAGAAACCCAGCGTGAGATATAAATTCTTAAGCAGGACAAGGTGACTGGCGCGGATGGCCTATACCCAACACTCTTCACAGAAGGTGGCAGGTCCTGGTGAACAGTCTAACATCCATGCTGCAGAAGATTTGGAACGAAAAAAGATTACCAGCCGAATGGAGCTTCTCGACCGTCATCCGAGTTTCCAAAAAGGGCGCAAGAACGTCATGCGAAAACCATGGTGGAATCAGCCTGGTATCCGTCGCATCTACGGTGCTCTCTGGCATTATTTTGCGTAGTTTGATCGATTATCGGGTGAGACGTATTCGTGAGAATCAAGCTGGGTTTCGCCCTGGCCTAGGATGCAACGAACGTATCCTTACATTGAAACAAATTCTTGAGCAGCCCACTCCTTCAGACGTCCCGCGTTGGCCGTTTTTCTTGATTTGAAGTCTGCTTTTGACTCTGTCGATCGTGAGAAACTTTGACGGCCCTGGCGATCAAGGGTGTCCCAAATTTATGTCCCTTATGAGGGCACTGTATGCGAAATCCTGTGGGCGCGTACGGGTATGCGGGAAGCTTTTCCCTGACTTCATCACGTCGAATGGTGTAAGACAAGGCTGCCCTCTTCAACTTTGTCATTGATGTGCTGCTTGAAATTTTTCTGTCTGCCTCCGAAACCTCAGGGTCGATATGCTCCCAGGGCGTTCGCTCACATACATTGAGTATGCGGACGATATTGCTGTCCTTGGTTCAGATTCTTCCCAAATGCAAACGATCTTCAATCACCTAAATAACTCTGCCGCACGGTTTGGCCTGCGATTCACACCTGCAAAGTTTAAAGTGCTGCTACAAGACTGGGTGGGATCAAAACCAAGCCTCATGCTTACAGACAAGCCAATCAGCGTTTAGATAAATTTATTTACATGGGCAGTTGCATAAATTCCGGGGGACTGGCTGGAGATGAGATTACTCCTGAATCGGCAAGGCCAGTGCAGCTTTCGCCAACCTCCGACACCTATGGCACAGACGTGACGTCAGTTGGTCCGTTCAGGGCAGAGTTTACATTGGGGCAGTACGATCCACACTGCTTTATGGATCAGAATCTTGGCCTCTACGCGCAGAGGACATACGGAAGATGTCAGTGTTTGACCATCGGTGTTTCCGAAGCATTGATCCGGCAGGTGGGAACGTCGGATTAGTAATGTTGAGGTAAGCCAGATGGTCTTGGGAAGAAGGAACTCTCCCGCGATGGATGAATTAGTCACGCTTCACAGGTTACGCTGGTTAGGAAATGTACTCCGCATGCCAGAAGACAGCCTGCATCGCAGAGCTCTTTCCGCCCAGCCGTGTACTGAGTGGAAACGACCGGGAGGTAAACAGTGTATGAACTGGCACCGAAGTGCGAAAGCACTGACCAGTAAATTGAGTCGGGTCGACAACTGCCGCCTCGCTGGATGGGGACTTCGTGACTCAACTCGCCAATGGTTAATGGTGAAATGGCCTAATCACGGAGTCAGTGGCGCCCATGCATCAAAACTATCGCCTTCAATGCGTAGCTGCCCAGTTCCGAACAAACCGAACATGCCTTCGCCTCCAAGGCTTGGCTGTATGTCCCACACTCTCCTACTTTCCGGTGATCGAAACTATAGCAGCTGGAACCAATGTGCCTGTTTTACACCGTTTATAGCTGAGAAATTGATTGATCGTTTGCGTCCGGTTCCATTTCAACACCACGATTCTGAGAACATTCTAGCGTTCGTCTCATTATCTCAACGATTACGAAATTGAATAGGAATGGAGAGAGAGGGCACCCCTGACGGACACTGGTTTGTTTACGGAAGCTTTCGGAGAATAAAAAGAACTTATTATGTTCACAAACTTCCGGGGCATTCCTTGGTAGACAAGCGTGTTAAGGAAAACAGACCGGTCAACCGATTCGAATGCGCCTTGGAAATCCAGAAATAATAAAATTGTGGATCGTTTGTACGTATGGAGTTGATCTAGCACCTGACGGAGTGTGAAAATTTGGTCGACTCAACCCCTACCGGGCCGGAATCCCGCTTGCTGCTCTCGAGTTTCACGAGCCACCATAACGCGACGAAGCAAAAGTGACGCCAGCAGTCTCGTTACAACCGGGGTTAAGCTGATCCCCCTGTGGTTACCACACACTGCGAGCCTCTTTTGAAAATGGGCACTATTCCGACTCTCCCCAGTTGTCTGGGACAGTCTTCTTTCCCCAAATGCAAGCAAACAGATCAGAGAAGCGCTGACTGTGAACTTCACCCCCATCTTCGAACAATGCGAGTGGGAGGTCATCCGAACCAGAATGTCGGTGGTGCTTGAGAGAAGATATGCAGCCATGAACCTCCGAGACCGCATGGGTTTCACGTTCACCCTCCAGGGTTCTGTCTCAGCTGTGGGCTCCACATGAGTGGTATCGGGTGGCCACGATAACTGTTGTTCGAAGTATTCGGCCCACCGGTCGAGGCGTTCTTCTTCATTCAAGATGGTCACTCCATTCTGATCCTTGGTTTCGCTCACAGGTTTCTGGGGTCCGGTCGCGCGGATCAAATGAAATAATCTTGGGGCATTGCCTGCTTTCTGAGCCTCTTCGTTGGCTATCCGAGTACACCAGACTTTACGGTCGGCGCGCTCACTCACTTTCACTTGACGTCTGATAATTCGTCGGCTCAAGTTATTTTCTGGGCCGGCTGAGATATTCCTCTGAGATTTAAGCAGTGCCACTGTTCGGTCTGATATTCCGTGCTTGAGCGTGCATGGTAGCGCCGCCACGGACAAAACTCTCAGCACTGTGCAAAGAGGTGGCGATCTCGTTCAAGCATGAATTCCCATCTGATAGTGGAGCAGCTGGAAGACAGCAACATCAGTGTTGACACTGATGCTTCACTGCCGTACAACCATAAGGTTCGTCTAATTATATTTAAAGCCCTAGAGTGAAAAGAAGAGAAAAAGAGTGGGTGAGGGAGGGGACCTAGTGCTGGCCTATGTCAAGCGTTCTGAGGTACCTACACCTCCAAGCGCTCAATCAGACAATCTGGAAAGAAACTGACAGCACGAATGCCACTGACATCGATTAGCCGCCATTTCTTG
>SJOL01012182.1:1510992-1528537 GCA_004794785.1 Opisthorchis felineus | reverse complement strand
GAGGCGTCAGCAGTAGCCTGTTTTCGCTTAGCCGCCCTGCTGTATGCAGGGAGTAAGGCGACCCGGCTGATGGCACCACGCGACGGTCGATGTGGTATGAGTTTATTTGTATGTGTGCAATTCATGGTTACACATGGGCTGGGATACTACCAGGGCGCCGACGCCTGGACAGAAGGACGACCAGGGTCATCAACCAAAGCCTTTGGCTCAAAAGCCTGACAGCAAGATAGCGGTGTTTGGCTGGAAATGCAAGTGCACTTCAATTTTTACGGAACAGGTCGCTACACATGTTCCAAGTCCCAACCTGGAGGACCAGGAGACTGCGTTCACCAGACTTCTAAACACTGACTAACCTGGTATGAGACGCTGCGAGTGTCGCACGCACACCCCCAGTATAGCTCGATGGGTCGCGGAGGTACACAAACCGTCACTCCACGGTAAGGTCCATTCTCTCCGTGACGGCCCATCGCCTTCGATGCGTACGTGCGCAGTTCCCGAGGTAACCAAATATGCCATCGCCTCCAAGGCTTGGCTGTATGTCCCACACTCTCCCACTTTCCGGTGATTGAAACTGTAGCAGCCAGAACCATTATGCACAGTGTTCATAGCTGATAACTTGATTGATTGATTTGACTGGGTCACACGACGACGAGTTTCAGTGGCGGACGATTGGCAAAACCGCATAGCAGACACGTCAAAGTATCGACCAAAATCTATTTTGATCTTGATGGTACATCATCGATTGTTCATTTACGTCGGACCTAGGCCTCGTGTTGCCGCTTAATAACTGATACAAACAGTCCTCACAACCCGGTTTTTGTTTCGCCTGAAATCGCAAGTGAGTAATACTTTGGAGTGTAAGTGTATACTACTGACGAAGCTTGCTAGTAGCCTATGGTCTGATGTCCTAATTCGGCTCACGCATCCGATGGGAGGTAAAGGTTACCATGGAAATTATGGAGCCACTTTGCGGTGTTCGTTTATCATTGTTTAATATCCAACGAATTCCCAGGAAAGTTCAAGAGGACGATTGAGGATGTTCACTTTTCAAAAACTCTGTGCAAATGAGATATTACTTTCGTGCCTAATGGTTTGTAACCGCTTATTTCTTTTGCTAATAAACGACTTCGCTGCGAAGGGCCTTCCTTTCGGAGGTACGGTTTATTGCTCATTTGTTGAATTAATTACCAGCTTAGACACCCTTATAGAGAGGGGTGCCAACCAAAAACACGAGTTCGCCTTATGCTTATGTGTACCTAGGATTGTAAGGTAAGGTAGCAATAACCACGATTCGTTGAGCATTTCCATGTCTTTTTTCCAGGTGGCTGGCAAATGATCTACCTCATCTCCCGTCACAAGCGACGAACGACTCATCTCTTCTCACAGTACTCATTGGTGGTCAAGACCCGAGACTGCTGAAGAAAATGTGATGAGCTCAGAGATTGTTCAACATTGTTGATACTCTTACCTGAAATAACTGCATTTTTTCTCTAGACTGGTGGCCAAGACACCTGAAAGTGCAGTTCTCCCGAACGGCTACCATCTCACCAATGCTGGTTTTCGGGAAACTTTGCAAGTACACAGAAAGTCGAATGCTTGAAATTCCATATCCCGCAGCCGTACAGAAACCAGTTTCTGACAACATAACTATTGCGGTTGGATCTAACCCCGAAAATCTAGGCATCCTTGGCGAAGCACCTATATTCGATGAAAAGCTTCGTGTACATATCGGCTAATCTTCTCGAAAGGGTTTACTCGGTTGAAGGCACATGGATATCGATTTATTAACCGTTGTCATCAAAGCCAATCTGCATTCTGAAAAACCATGCTGAAAAGTCTTCGACAGTATTGTACTAAGTCTATACAATCGCGACATCTAGAGTATCATACTGAAACATGAGGCGGCCTGGTACAGCATATTCAGTTGCTTAAGAACATGATAAACGAGAGATTCAGCTGGATTCCAGGAGTCTCACGTCAAAACCAAATTGTTATGCAAATGAGTGTACACACACTGTTCCTAATCATCTTTTCAGAATTTTTTTCAATAATTCCCCACCACGTCCTCCATTTCATTATTCAACTTCATTGTTGCATGGCACTTGGGTGGCGGTTTCCGCTGCTGATTGATTCCACTAACATACGCAGACAGGCCCCACTAAAACCGTTGGATGTAAGGGCTAGATAAAAAAAACCATTAACTAATAACGAAGAGATTCCGGATTTGAATTTGTCCACTAAGAGTGACCACGTTCTGACCAGTCCAGAAGCCATCGGTGCGTCGGCTTCCGCCCTAATCTCATTGTTTCACACGTGTCATTCGGGGACTGAAACGTGTGGGATTCTGTTTCATTTTCCTGTAAACTGTGGGATTGAAGGCTCTTATTGGTGGTAATAAAGCCTCTCTGAGATCAAAATTATCTTGAATGGGATTGGCCTCTTCACATATAGGAAATCTTATAAATTTTAACAGGGAATGCTTGCTGTCGACTCTCCTGGAGAGTGGCCTCCTTCATGAGAGGCTACCTTAGAATGGACTCATCCTTGTCATGTATATCGCTGCTGTGGTAAAAGTATTTCGTATTAACAGGTCGTATTACACCAAAAACGGAGTGGACAGCAACGTCAAACTAGCAAGAACATGCGTGAAATTTACATGAAGCGTAATCCTCAAGTGTTAACCTCACTGGTCCCTAAAAATCGTCCGCGTAAAGTTATTCAGCGTCGCCAACGGCCTATCACAGCCCCTGTAAGAAACAATGCACAGCGAATGAGGCCCTGTGATGCTCATCTACTTTCTTTAATCTACCAGGTGCCTGAGAGAGGACCGAGCACAGTCGGCCTAAATATAGAGCGCCCAATATTGTGCTTTATCAGCTTTAATAGGGAAAAATGAAAACGCACTGTAAAGCAGACGGCTGCAAAAATTTATTAAAATGAACCACTTGGGGAGAAACCAACGTATTAGTAATGGTGATCTGTAGAAACAGGAGTAGCCCGTTGTCATAGTCCTCTCTTGTGTCAATACGGAGAAAGGAATGCGACAAAGGCACTTAAAGTCCGTGTACCGGGTGGAATCATTGCAAGGCACAGATAGAATATGTAGCTTATATAGCTGGAAATCGGAAGCGTATCAAATCGATGGAATGCGCGAGGATCAGTCAAAAATAGTGAATAGAAGCACCGTAATCAAAGCTTAAATGGAAATTGGGAGACAGAAGAACACACATCTAGCACAAAGAAACGGAGCTGCCCCGCAGCTAAAAAACATAAGAAAGCAGAGCCCACTGCAGTAGAAAAGGATGAGTTCCATGCGTGCCGTGAGTGGCAGGTCCATGGAAATGAAGCACTGCGGCCAACCCAGATGGGTAATTGGCAAGCTCAAATAGACATATGAGAAGACGTGTACGAAGACCAACCGACGGGTCTCTACATGGACTCAAACTGCTCCACACGTTTCTTAGTATTTCCTTGTCGAATGGCATGAAGAGTGCGATATTTGTCCATTCCTCGGCTTATATTCTCCTCATAGCGGATATCAACCTGTTGCAATTTGTTGCGGTCACGTGCAGGATCCAGTTCAAGTCGCATGATTTCCAACCGCTTCGCATAATCTATATCAGTAACTGCCATGGCCTGTCGCTCAGCCTCTGGCCGAAGGTTGTCCAGAGCTTCCAGCTCTTGCTCTAGAAGGAAGTGAACGTAGGTTATGATCTGTGGCAGAACCACACGGATAAACAGTTTTTCTGCACTATACCCATTAGTAAGCGTCATTTATGCTCAAAACAGCTGCTCATCACGACATTCCCAAAAAGTACAGATGGTAAAAACGACAACGAAAAAACACAAGGATAAACAATCATCCCCTCAAACTGACATGTTCTTCTAGCAAAATGTCCGTTACTACGTACAGCTTCTTCGGTTTCGCCTTCCGTACGCGGATAAATCCCACGAGGAGGTAAGCCTGTCCCGTTAATGAACATAAATTTCGTGGGAAGCATGATACGGGCATCACTCCTAGTATCACTTAGCGGTTGCTTGAGTGAGCGATTCTAATTCATGCAGGTCTACATGTGCCCTGAAATGTGGCGGAGCCGTGTGGATGCCAGTGTTTGAAGGTGCCCGTAGTGCGGTCACTCTGGGCAATTGTCTTGATTGTTATACCCCTACGCTTTTGCCAGTCCTCTGGTGTTGTCTTTGTCTGCTACGACACGTCCATTTCAACCGACATAACGGGCTTACCTCATCTCTGCCGCATCCAGCTCAATAAATGGGAACTACAGGCGAGAGTTTGAGACAAGCGGGCCAGTACTGTAAGGTAGTCGATACCTTGTTGTGAAGGGACCATTGCGTTAGTGATTTTACCCAGCGGTAAGTAATCGCAGGTGTCTTGAAAATGTTAGCTCAGTGTATGCAGACAAGTGGGGCTACATAGATCCCATCATGGAAACAGAAAAATACAGCGACGGCACCCACGCTTTTCACAATCGACTTCATGCTTCTTTGCAGTATCGCGCAACGTGCATCTCATAGTTTATGCCACTCTGAATTATGCACGGAAAACGGGAAAACATGGGGAAAGAAACAAAGACTACGACCTGACCTTGGTGGCACACCAGGAAACCGCAGGAGATGTTGCCGGATAAACCCTCAAACGAAGCGACTGCGGTACCAACTAAAATCAGTTTTCTAGTCACACGTTGCGAATCCAATGGCAACAACCGACATACCCGTGATTCTGAGATATCAGATATCAGTGACCCGAAAAAGCCGTAAATCTTCTGCCCGCTGCAATGCAACAGAGACTCAGAAGGAGCCGTTTGGTCACCATAGATGGTGCAAGTTGTTGAACACAATTTTGTCTTCCGGAATTCGTACACCGACTACCTGTCAGCGTTGACGCCACTCTTCATACATGTTAACAGCCTTTAATTGCAAGCAGTGATGTTGGAATATAACTTAACACGTTTTAGGTGCAAAAGACCCTGATCAGTCCTCCGAAATATGCATTTTGTCATTCTGTTTGAAAATGAGGACAAGAGTGGCGCCGTACTCTAGGTTAATAATAAATAAAAGATAATCATTCAGCTGTAACACCCTTTCGGTGCCTAGCTGCCATGCCACCAGAAGGAAGCACGAGGCCCGGGATACTGCAAGGTTGCCCAAGCCTAGACAGGGGAGGTCGAGAGGCAAAGGTCGGGTTCGAACCACGGACCTTCCGGTCAGTAAATTCGCGCTCTAACCACTGAGCCATCTAGGTCAATAACATGGGCTAGACATCAGGCGGCGGGTGGATGTTCGGAATATTATTTCAGAAATTATAGTTGAACCGCAAAAGAACGAACTTACTCGCCAGGCCTCCTTCAGCGGGTTCCAAACAAGCAAACGTGTATCAGAATGGCAGGCCAAAATCACACACGACAGCCTGGCTAGGGTAATATCCGAATGTTGAGAGAGATGCCACCGCACTTAACGATACCTGAGAAGCCTAGGTCATTGTGGAAACGGACGAGCGGTGGTCAGATGATGACAAAGTCTCGAGTTACGAACACATTGACTGCACAGGCTAGCAAGATTAAGAAGTGCCCTCTATCTGGCTGGGAGGAGGCAGGTTAAAAATCTCATCGAAGGTTAGAGACGTACCTTGATAGGGTAATATTCTTGCGTCTCTAAACTGACCTACCCACACTAAGTAACCCTACTGTCCAGTTTCACTTTACAATCGGTAGCACCCTTACTTCCCAGTGGTCGATAACCCAAAGATAGCAGGAGATAGTCATCGAAAGAAAATAAGGAATGCTGAAAAGCACGATGGTGCGGAAGATGAGCTCACTCAAACAGTGTGATGTATGACATCCACTTGCCGTACATACCAGCGATAATTATTGTTATGGAGCGTTGATGCCACTTCTCTGACGAAAGTGTGGATACTTCTGAAATGCATAGACTTGGGAAGCCATAAATATCACATATTTACCTTTTATTTAGCCCGAAGTGTCTATACTTATGAGCTACCGGGATTTCGGTCACGAAAACGAATAATCTGTATTGCACACTGGATTATCCATTAGCACCACGGCTGACTGTAAACATTTCGTCCGTGTTCAGCTAACCACTAACTGAAGTAACTTTGGCTTAAAACCAATGCGCGCAGTTACTGGAAAAGTGGAACCAAATTAAATCCAGAAAACTAATTAACGAAGCGTTCAATAAAGACCTAATATGTGCCGAATTCTATTATACTTCGCAGCATGGGATCTTAGAGCACAAATTGGGGACTGGCTACTAATCAGGGTGGCTACCGGTCAGGAACATGAGGGAGTGTTTGGAAGCGAGTCAATTTCCTTTACAGGAGAAAATCCGCAAGTCCTGCTATTCGATCTGACTTGAACGCGTTAAATGCTGCATTTATGTTTGCTTCACCCGCATCCCAAGCTATGGAGTACCGTACTCACCCATCTACTATTACTCTACTTGAGTTGGAGGACTACTTGGTGTGTTCGATCAAACCTCGATTAACTGGCTCTCATTTCCATATCCCAGTCTAACTGCTGAGATATTGCACCGATGAACCATCTCAGACTATTTTGCTCGTCGTGAATGCATCTTCCTTCCAACTTCTTCCCTATCCTACCTCCGAAGCAGGTGCTAAACATCGTCCGACCACCACCACTAGCAATCGTGAAGCTGATGGAGAAGGAGGTACTGCATGACATTTCACCACAATATTTCATCAACCGATTACTTTTTCTGAGCCCTTCCAGTTCGCCTATAGAAACCACCATAGCATGCTAGATCCTGTAGCTCCACTGCTATATTTTACTGCTCCATCTCCGGATAAAGTTACTCCACTGTTCTATGGTTTTTATTCTTCATAGGCCCTTAATACAGTCCTGCTGAGTACGCCGGCTGTTCTTCATTATCCTGTAATTGTTTTTCATTTTGTTCACAATAAACAAGACTCGGAAAACTATCTCTCTATTGTGTCATTGGTGCACGTTAAGGTATTGTTATGTGATGCCACCCTTATGTATACCGGGGGCAATTCCCCAATATGGGTTGCTACAAGCATCTTGGCGTGCTAATTTGGCCTTCAGTGTGTTGAGCTTTTCATACTGAATCGGTTTTCCCTCGTCTTCCATCTTGAATGTCTTTAGAGTTTAATTTCCAAGTTTGTTTGGCCCTGTGTGTCTTCTAATGTTTGTCCGTAGTTCTTATGGTCCGTTCAAGAAGACTTCCGTGCCTTAATGCGAGACCTCAAGCCGATCATAGGTGCCAGTCTGGCATCTTTTCCAAATATTGTTCTCCGTATGTCAGACGAGTAGTTCTCTGCCTGTGAAACAAGAAATGCTTATAAAAATACGCACGCTCACTCTCCCCAGACAAAAAATCCATAAGTGGTTTGCCACCTCACGATTAGCTAGACTATTCACAGAGAAGTCCAGAAGGAGCCTTCATTGAAGTAATTTTTGTGCATTTTCCACGGCCCTAGTCGCGGCTGTAGACGCCAACGCTTACGTTGTGCGGAGGATTTGGTGACATCCAGTCGTACTGTCCGGACTTAGGGTATATTTATTTCAGGGCCACGTGTTTGTTGACAAGTCTTGGGCAACTGCGGATTCGATTTTTGGGCATAAACATCCGGCCAAATAGCAATCCCGCGGATCAGTAATCAACAAATTCGCCGTGGAGACGAACCAACCCACAACTGTGCAGGAAAATGGGTAGACGATCAAAACATGTACGCCTAATTAAGGCTACTGATAAACCTAGTGGTACGCCGTTCGCGCAAATTTAGCGGTGATTCGGACAATGCTGAATATTATTCTAACAATCAGTCTGTTACTTCAAGTGGGTCGCCACGCTTGCCAAATCTCACTAAATGTAAGCGCCTAGGAGACTCTGCAACAAATTGGAGGCCGCAATCCAAGGAAAATTTCATCCAATTTAAGAGCCAATTCGGAGCGACAGACGGTCTTTTAGAGGTATCGAATCGCTGTCGAGACAATGTACTCCGTGTCAGGACGCGAGGGCACACCTTGGAACAATCATGAAAGAGCTGCAGAGCATCTTGCGAAAACCTGTGGTATATCTTATTTAGTTACTCATGATGGGGTGTTAGTGTACCCCTAAGTCACGTGGTTGGGCTCTTCTCAATAGGGAAAAACACCTACATGTGAGAGGCAGTATCACCCACTTGAAAATCATTGAGACCATGTGGATTATGGCCACCTTGTCAACACTAAAAAGAAAAACAGTTCGTTTGTAGCACCTTTCCAATGCACAGATGCTGTGCCACCGGAGCACTGAAGATTGGAAATCCAGCGTACGAGCAAGTCGCTTGTTGTTGTGCTTGCCCCAGTGTGTGAACAGTAAGGACAGTTGTACGGCAGCGAAGTACCAGTTGGACACTGATGTCATGCTGTCGATGATGATGAAAGGCAGTTAAGTAGACCGGCTTCCGGAGTCTGAAAACAGACTTCGAGGTGTTTTGGATTGTCAGTAAAGTCAGATGCATAGATGTTTCAAATTAGCGTGAGGCATGGCGAACAGATCAGTCTGGGCCCTGCAGAGTGAGCATCACACTCGGATGGGATAGGATAAAAGAGGGAATACGTGAAAGTGTAAGGAAGGCGTCAGCAGCAGCATGTTTTCGTTTACCCGTCTGATGTATCCAGTAAGTAAGGCGACCCGGTTGATGGCAACATGCGATGGTCGATGCGGCATGACAATATTTTTAGTTATGGCGTTCACGTTTGTATGCGGGCTGGGATACTGTCAAGGATACCAAACCTACACAAGGGGACGATTAGGATCCTCAGCCAAAACCTTGGGTTCAAAAGCCTGACCGCAAGGCAGCAGGCGGGTGTCGGCTTACTAATACAGTAGTAAAAGTTTTTCAGGAACAAGTATCCGTGCCATTTCCAACCCCCAACCATGTGGACCAGGAGACTGTCCGTCAGAGGTCTATTTACCGATCAAATTGATACGAAAAACTCAGCTGGTGTCAGAGTGAAACCACCCACCATAGCTCAGTGTGTCACAGTTACACAAACCGCCACACTGTGATAGGGTTCGGTCTCCTTGCACTGGTCAGTCGGTAGCTTTGCGCCTTCAATGCTGAGCTACCTCGAGGAGTACAACAGCCCATCTGTCGATGAGCACCGGATGGTCCACCGAGTAGCTTGTGGAAAGAGTTCGAAAACAACGCTATTCAAATGCGAACCTCACCTCCGGAAAGACGTCTCTCATCCCCGTTCATGCGGTTTTGCGCCCCGAGAGCGAGTTGAGCCTCAATGGCACGCTTTTCTTCTTCTTGCGCTTGAATCAGTTCTCGCTGTTGTTCGATTTGAGCCATGATTGTATCACGTTCCGCTAGTAATCGAGCACGTTCATCAAACGTAGCAGCGCTTTGCTAAGGAAAAACGAAAAAATCCCAGGTAAAAGTGTAAATGTATGAGCATGAAAAACAGTGGTCTGACTAATAAAAATAAGCTCAATTTGACGTGCAAGTTACTCAAACCCACTGCAATATTTCCGACGCATTACGCTGAGGTAAGAGCGTAACCTGTGTATAGTCAGTTATAACTTAACGCAACGAAACCAATATCTCTCGCGCAAGGCTACTGAACTCAACCTATTGAGGACGAACCATGCTACTCCTATGGTTTTCCACTAAGACAAGGAACAGTTGCGGCGCTACGCAGAGGGCTCAGTGGTTAAGACACAAAATTACTGACCGGTTCGTGATTCGAACCCAACCCCGGCATCTCGACATCTAGGTACCTATTGTTTCCGGGTGGCATGGCAACTAAACACCAGAAGGGTGTTTCAGCTGAACGATTATCATATTTTACGGAGATACGTCCAACCAATCACTATAACGGAGTTCACCGGAACCGGAGCAGCAGGATGCTGTGTGTGGAGTCGTTTTAGCTAGAACGCACCTAACTGATCGCATCCAACCAGCGTGCATATTTGCCAAAGTAGATTGACAAACGAGCCTATATATCATTGTAACCACCACTAGCAAATTGTAAAAGTTGTCGAGGGTGACAGTGATGACCTGAGCGGAATGTAAGTATTACGCGGTTCAAACTTAGTTACGATAAACTTCATGCAGTCCTAATTTTTCCTTCATCCCAACGGGTACCTTTTGCCCGGAGGCATCACAGTTATAACACAGCAATCTGATATACTAGGCCGGCATCCAACATACAATTGTCAGTTAACTGTGACTGATGCAAAACGAAGGGCCAGCAAGGGGCCAGATTTGGTGAAAATCGGTAATACCAGAGTAAACACAAACCAATGGGACTAATCGGCAGAAGTTTGGTTGTTGAAGGCCACGACTCGAGTTATGGAGACCACCAGCTTGGTTTTGCAGTAAAATACGATTCTTCATCCAGAATATTAGTAACCCTATATTATATAAGTACATTCTCGGGATTACCAAAAACGAATTAACGTGGCTTTATTGTACACTAGCCTGGTATATTTACAGTGGCTGGGGATTGTCCGACTTACTAGTTCCAATTGGCGGTTAACCTCTTCCAGATGATTCTGCATGTCCTTCAACTCTTGATGGATTCGCTTCTCTTCCTCCAACTGTGCTTCTAGCTCCTTCACTTTACGCTGGTAATCTGTCAGAGCTGACTGAGAGATCTCATATGCGAGCTCTTGCTCTTGCATCGCACGCTCCATTTTCATGTAGCGCTCCTCCATTAGTTCACGAGCACGTCGTTCGGCCAGAAGTTTTTCGCTAAGACGAGAAGTTTACCGAAAATCATCAAGTTAGACAGTTGGGAGGGGAACATACTAGCGGTAACATAGCCCCAAATTCGTGTTACCCCGCCTAAAATCATCCTCCTATAAGCTGTGACGGGAGAATAACATAGCAATATGCTAAGTAATTAAATTTAAAAAAATTGCCCAAGTTACTTTTGCTACTAGCAGAGGAATGGAAAAACTAATTCCGGACAGCGCGAAAAATGAGGGTAGTGTGTACGCATCTGAGGAACCTTACGTATGAAACAATACGCAAAAAACTCGACCTGAAATTGCAACTGCTAAGACAATACGAAGAGACGCCACCTCAACTGCTCCTCCTACTCTCTTTATTTCGAACACACTTTATCAGCGGACTATTTACTGTGCTCTAGAAGTGGAAGTAGTGGAACGCCGAGCTGACTTTGTGAAATGTCTACATGATGCTACAAGGATTGTTGCAAACGTTTGGGGATATGCTGATATGGCTGGGAGTATGAACTGATCTGATCTGAGTACGCCGTGGCTCTTTTGAAGTACGCTCAAAATTTCGCTCCTGATTACTTTCTGCCCCATTTACTGGAGAGGGGGGATCAAATGCAAACTACGAGCAAGCCATGAAACACATACGACTACTGTTCGTGAACGAATTTTGCGTTTCGGTGCTTATCACCTCCCAAACAATCCCATAGAACATCGGAAATGGACCATCCGAGTAGTATGCCGAAAAATTCGCCATAAACAATAATTGAGCAAGATGGGTAGCGACATACCCAAACACAAGCGATCCACAGTGGGGGCGAGATGGCTCAGCGGTTAGAGTGCGAATTTAATGATCGGTAGGTCGGTGGTTGGAATCCGGCCTCTGCATCTCGACTTCTGTCTATGCTTGAGCAACCTGGCAGTATCCCAGCCCTCATACTTCCTTCGAGTTGCATAGCAGCTAGGCACCGAAAGGGTGTCACAGCTGAACGATTTTTCTAAGTGATCCACAAAGGACAGTTGGAAAAAGCTCAAATGAGCGAGGGGCATGGACTGCTATTGCAAATGGGATGCCCGACTACAACTTTACATCGAGGAGGACTTCAAGTGTTCACGTTTTGCACCGACTGCCCCGAGAGAAATTCTCATGGCGCAAAAGTGAAACCGGAAGGGTAATTGATATTTACAACGTGGACATAACGTCAACAATGACAACAAGATGGATAAGAACGAGGCGAGTGCGTAGTTAGAGGTACTATCAAATAGGTCTGTTGGCAAGCTGATTCCCGAACAGTACCACATCGTACATGAGACTTCAGAAAGTCGACGATATTAGGACCTGTTCTACGCTGAAGTGACGTGATTCAACTAGAAGATAGCCAAGAAACTATATCTCCGAAAATGGCCGCGGTCAGACATAGAGCACATGGTAGATCTTAATATCAGATTCTGTCACGTCGAATGCGTTGGTGACCGCGATTTCCGCAGTATCGGTATGTCTAGGAGGTGGATTTCGAAAGTATTCAAAGCAATAAGTACGAAGCAAGGAAGCGGACCAAAAGTAACAACAATAATCACGACAGAGGATAACCGTGTAGTGATCGTCTAAGGGAGAGCTATAAAAGGTCTTCTTCGAACTACAAAGATAACTTGGTTCAAGTGAGAATACGAAGTCAATAACAATGCGGATCCCGTTCACACGGTTCGACTAAAATCCGACGCTCATGTAAGTCAACCTATAGTGGCTTCGCCTCTACCTCGGTTTCTTTCTAGTGCAGCTCGCTTCATCGATAATCTGATCTTCCTGCTACTTTGAAATTTCACTTCACATCTCCGAAAACCAATCATCCAAGTTTTCGGCCTTCTTACTCAACATTACAATCGTTGACCATGCTCAGTCAAGTTGCAGGCGCGAGCAACAAGGCCAATTACACAAGTGATTGGAGTAATGTTCGCTACGGCGGATTGTGCAGATTTTGTGTAGCTGTCCTAGAGCTCCCGCCGTTTGTCCTAGTCAGCGGTGAGCAGATACCAAGTATATCTGCAGCGTGAGCAACGCACTGCAGTTCGGGAACGAGATAGACAACGCGTTCGTTCCATTCACTCGGGAATGTTCCTAGGGGCTTGAAATGATGTTCGTGACCCCTTCGTTGTAGAGCTAGTGTAGCCGAAGTATCCCCTCATCAGCAGCTAGGGGCAATTCGCGGGCGTAATGCGACTCCACGATGGAGTGCAGCAGAATGTCACTTCCCACTATTAGGTTTTAATAATGTACTTTCCACCAAACGAAGATCGCAATCATATAGGTTGCAGGAGCGATTGAAACACCCGCTACCCCTCCAAGAACGATGATGGCCGACTACTGTACTGCAAGCTAAACTAGACCACCCGTGTTTATTACTGGTCAAAATAAGCAGACCGCTGTTATCAAAACGATACCGACTGCATCTATAAAAAAGGGGAAAATATCGCGATTGGCTTGCCTAGTTAGATCTGTCCATCAGGTCAATTTGTGCAGATCAGTCAACCAGTAGCACGACTGCACCTGAAGTTTTGCTTGCACAGTTGTAAACAGAACGTGGTAACCATCCACCTAACTGGGACCAAAAGATATATATACTATCTTGGGAAAAGTTTGAGAAATCATTTCATATTTGGAGGTTGATACTCTCTAAAAGACACTTATTGATGAACTTTGAGTTTATTGCTTACAAAGCGTTCCACAGTAAGTAACCTGGATTTGTTAAAAACACCTCCATGGGAGGTCACTGCATGTTAGGAGGACGTCTGCTGGCAACGAATCACACATTGGTTCTACTGCTATTGGATAGGAAGAACATGACGGACGCAGAAACAGGTGCTAGCAGACATACACAGTAGAAACGATTCTTCATCTGCTGTACTACTGGTATGATTGTCACTATCTAGTTTAACTTCATCAACATCAACCGTTGGAGCACGGCAGGCATAGTTCCTTTCGAACCAGGGGCAGCAGTTAAGGGGTAATTTTAATATACTGTATGAGAAGTGATAATTAACGTCATAATAAAAGTGAATTCATTAAATTATACCTCATACAAAATACAGACAATGCTTAAGTGTATAAGATATGACTGAGTTTATTAGGGCAATAAGGCAATTTAATCTTTTGTGCTGCACTTGAATGAAACTGGATAGGCTTTCTATCACTCATTAGAGTCAAAGGGACGATTCTCGTATACGGAATTTCAACACAAACAAGATTCACAAGACGCAAGCACGCTGGTCAATTCACCGCAGTGAATCCCTAAGTGATGATTTTTTTTCCAGAAAATCTTATTTTGTGAAAAGGAGACTATATATGGTTCACACGCAGTCCCGTTACAACAAACTTTCATCTAGTCCCAGCAAATCCGACCATCGTACACTCTCAATCCGAACGGTACCTAACAACGGTCTGCACTTCGGCAAAGCAACTAGAGCACTTTATATGACGGGGACGATGATGGAACCGGTGACTCAGTAACTGGGGCTGGAAATCCAGTCTTCTTATTCATACTGACAAAACCATGATTATTGGAACACAAGGAAAGGAGCATATTGGTAGAGCCGCCAAGAAAACATCTTTCAGAACCATTTCCAGAGTAGTGTGAGACCACCGACTCCATACCATACAGCAGCGACCCATCAGTGTTAAACACTGATGTTATGCTGTCGATGATGATGATGATGACTCTATACTATCCTATAGTCGTGGCTGCTCTGGCTTCGAATATAGTTGGGGTAAACGTTCATTGATGAAGAGTACTCACCGTTCTGCTTCACGAGCAGTCTTGGCCTCTTTCGCTTGGGCTTTCATTTGCTGTACTTCGATTGAATCTGGACCGCGGCGACGAGCATAGAGTTCATGGTTTCCGGTACAGAGAGCGAGAACAAGCTTGCAGGAGGCATTGGATTCACAGTAGAAGGACAAATCCTAGTCAAAGAGAGAACGTGATAGTGAGAATTACAGTGTAGCGATGCAGGGGAACCAGAAAAATTCGACTGTACTGGACACACTGGGCAATTGAACTACAAATCAAATCGTTCAGCTGTAGCACCCTTTCGGTGCCTAGCTGTTATGCCACCAGAAGGAAGCACGAGAGCTGGGATACTGCCAGGTTGCCCAAGCCTAGACAGGGGAAGTCGGAAGGCAGAGGCCGGGTTCGAACCACGGACCTTTCGGTCATTAAATTCGCGCTCTAACCACTGAGCCATCTCGCCCTACAGATCACGACTGTATCACCTCCCACGAACCGATCCATTACCAGTGACTGAATTGACCTGCTAGGGCTATGATTCGGAAAGCGTGAAGCTAAGAGTGGCTAAATTAGCTTCGTGATCGAGCAACTTAAGGTTATTTAGGCGAGTAAGAGATGCGTACCTGCCAGGCGACAAAGCAATCCGAGACTAAGCACTAACCCTGACAGACTATGAAGGCAAGTGATTTCCAAAATGAACTGGCCACCACCGCTGATTTGTCTGAGGTGAATCCTTACAGTGCGAGCTGGTGTCAACATAACCATCTATTTCGTTTTTATGCACATAGGGGCAGCCGAACTTATAACCCTGATGCATGGTCTACCGACTCAACGAATCCCTCTGTTTCAGTCGAAAACAGCCTTAATGTAGTCTGTAAAGGCTTGCGCATATAAACATTCCTATTGATTTGCGACACTTCTGCTATCTCACGGCGCTAGAATCCTACCGCGGCATAAACACATCCACTGTCTCAGTACTCTCCCCATATTGATACATCATAGAATAGAACAGAGTTATAATGAAAAATTACCTGACCGGAAGGATCAGAAGGTTTGACGGAAAATTTCGTATGACTGTATTGCAATTTCCGGATTTCATTCCACGGGAAGTTGATTTTCGGAGTGAGGCTGTAAAAGGAAACAGAACGGTCTCAGATGCGGGTGGCATGTGCACAGGTGGAAGCGACTAGTTAGCAAGCGGAGCTGTTGAAGTCATGTCGGAGTAACAACCAATTCGACACACTGCCGTACAGCAGCCCATATTTCGCATAGAGTAAACGAAACGGAATAAACAGATCCAATAATGAGTCTCAAGTCCCGAACCCCACATTGAATTTGTCGACAACTTGACGATGATAAGGCAGCATGACATGGCTGTTCCAAACTACGTACAATACCGTGCAGAAGTTCACTCTTTCATGCAAAGTTCCACATTACATCTAATAACCGCAATTTTCCAGGTATGGTTTCCAACTGTTCTAGTACTCCCTTTTGAGTCGCATCAGCGGGTATTTTAAGTAAAACAACCTATACCCCTAGAGGTCCAAATAAAGGCCTCTTTTTCAAATGGATTGAAATTGGTATCTTCCATTGATGAAATAAGCCAAAGGATGCGAGTTGTGGTATGGCTTTAAAGTACTCGAGAAAATAACACTACTAAAAGACTACTACAAGACATAGTGGTTGAGAAAGAAGTGTCTTCAACTGCTATGCCAAACAACAGAACAATAAATTTGCAAAACAGAGAACTTATCCAGTGATGAGCAACTAGTGTGCATTCTGATCTGTATCGAACCCATAATAGGTTGCCGATTCCCCCAATTTTGCACTTTTTTGCCTGCAGCTAGTGTAAATCACACAGAAAGATGGTCTACCTCATAGGTGATTACCACAAAAACGTAACCATGAAAAGGTTTCTGAGATCCTCTCACGCTCCGGTAAGTTCTCGACAGAATAGGTCGGGTCCAAGTGGACTGGAAGAATTTTGTAAGCCAAAAATGCAGTCACTGCTGGGACTAGTTCCTTAAGTACGACAACGAGACGGCTTCGAACAGATGCATTTTATGAGGTCGCCTTTAGCTTTTGAAGATCGATCAACATGTTGTTAAATCGTGAGTTCTCTATCCTACAGATATCAAGATACAAAATTCGTGCGCTAGATTTTCTTATATTTTGGTACTCGTTGAAGAGATGAAGGTCATCGTTGTGTACCCCAGTAACTCAGTTAACTGTACTAAAGTATGCCCATGAAAAATCCTCCTACCAGGTCGGTCAAGTGATACAGGTCTGACAAACAGTCTCCCAGCCCCCACCCAGGTTGAGGGTTGGAACGTGTAGCGATTTGTGGAATAAAAATTTGGAATACTCTGTTAGTCTTGCGCCAACCACCGCTACCTTGCGGTCAGACTTTTGAGCCAAAGGGTTTGGTTGAGGACCCTAATCATCCTGCTGCTTAGGTTTTGGAGCCTGTTAGTATCTCAGCCCACATACAACTTCACGAATAAGAGTGCCTTTATACTACATTCCCAACCTAAAATTGTCACCTTGTCGCGGGGGTCGGGATTCTGCGCCGCGATGATTCTACGAGTTATTCTGGCCGGAACTTCGTTCCTGAAGGTTCAATCATGCCAGGAAGGCCGACAGGCAGCGATCCGACGGAGAATAGCAAGTCCCCGTAATGCGAGAAATCGTATTCGAGGCGGCCTGGAGGTAAAGCTGCACTTACCTCTGCGATGGGAGAGTGGGGTAGCCAGGCGCTTCCTCCAGGCAGCCAGCATGTCAATGCATATGGAAGGAGCGATGCTACCTTCCGGCGAGGAAGGACGGGTTAGAAAAGGTCCCCGATCGTCCAACGGCTGACCGTGACCGCCGGCGTATTACTCAATACGGTCGACGTACTTTAAAACCAGAGTCTGGCGCTGTTCGAAAGCCAGCTGCTGAGAGCAACCGCATTAGGACTGAGACAGTAATGCTTTGCTCACTGCGTTCTCGGGACAGGCCAGTTCTCTGCAGCCCAG
>SJOL01012182.1:1499532-1510423 GCA_004794785.1 Opisthorchis felineus | reverse complement strand
CTCAAACCGCCCGGTACGAACCCAGGTTTCTCGCACTTCACTCTTCGGGTGTCTGGTGATCCTGATGCAGTGACTCTTGGTATCTACGGCATGTGAGTTGTGGTTAGCTCCAGGGACGGATGTGTCTTACTGGACTGGATTCCAGTAGATGGTCATCTTTGTGCGGTTAATTGACTGGTTCAACCAAGATTAATGCATCTCGACGCGGTAAATAGTGCCTGTTTGTGTCCGTATGGCCTCCGACAGACGGCAGCACTGAGTCTGGGAAAGACCGCTTATCGCGTCTGACCGCGCTAGGGCCAATTTGTTCCCGGTGCGGCTGAGGCCCGGTCTCAAACGGTATTTTCATGGGCGTAGAAAAAATTCGGTCGCTCGTCTCCGAAAATACCAGGTGGAAGAAGTGACACAAAGTGGTCTCTCCTGGGTGTGACAATAAGTTAATATGTTCGTCGAGTTTTTTTCAGAAAACTATGACAGAGGCTGTAAAACCGAAGTATTGCATTCATACTGAGTGGTAGTCCAGGCGCTCACCACAGCACAGGTGAATTCGCCACATAATGAATGGACGCAGCCTATGGGAGCCAGTATAATTCAGATGCGCTGATTCACATGCATCATAACACAGGTCCCATTCCCGCTTGTCAAACATGCAATGTAATTAAGTGGACTCAGTATATTCTTATAAAGCGTCGATAATATCGATGTTAGCTAGCGGAAGGTCGGTTCGCAAACAGCTCACCCGCAGCATTAGAGATTCGAAAGGTTGCCACAGAGGTATCAAGCACTGTTGTGATTCTTGTCCAAAGAAGCAACAGAAGCTAACTTGCATGCTCTTGATACTCAAATCGTGCAACAAGTTGCTACGTTCTACCATGCACTCAAGGTGCATGCAGCCCTTCCTGAACTGAACTGAATTGACTTCGGTTAGCTGAAACTGGAAAAGAGCTAAGCGTTGACGTACTGACACTAATCCAACAAGGTAGCTTTTTCTTACGGTAGAAACATGAGTGCGAAACTATACAGAAAACAGGGACGTTTTGGTGAAGGCCACGGGATTTACGATAGGATCACGTAAAAGTTTGGACTCAAAATGGCGCTCTTGATGAAGAAATTATCCCAGATGCAAAGGTTCCAACGTTTTACTATATTGTTATATTAAAAACACCGTATGCGTGACAATAGTTCCTACTAGGACCACTTGAGCAGATAACCTCGTTTTTCGAAACCTTTCGGTACTGAAACAATGAAAACCTATCTCTCCCGTCTTAATAATAAGTTTTATGTAGCTCTCAAGTAAACAACTGGCGACCTAGTTGCTTGGTGACCGGTAACCTACAACAGAAAGTGTACTCCACTTACGAACGTCGCAGCTCCGAATGTCACCGATAAGTGTCGATCAGTGTAATGGGTCCTAACGACATTCTCGCTTCTAAGTGACGAGCTTGAGAGTCAGCAACAGAAACTACATAGAAAACCTCATGTTCGAACGACAGATGGTCACATGAACCCTTCGACTGTCAAGACCACTTACCGATCATCCTGTTCATAAATGTTGAGTCCAAGTGCATCAACACCCAGCCAGAGTGGGGTTTGCTTGTTGTTTTTTATGGGAAAATACGTCACCCCATACATCTCCAAGTCTTGCACGACTTTGAGATATTCCATGATTGCATCCTGTTTCGACATATCTCCATGTTGTTCGTGCCACTTGGCAATCTTCGTTTCCCACTCCTCATCGGACAGGCTATACTGTGAGCGAATGCTAGGGACATAAAAAGGCAAGTGATAACTCGACTGTATGAGAACCGGATTTGAAATAAAGGACAACAGAAAAGTGATGCTCACGAATAAGGTAAGGGGAGCTTAAACAGTAGTCTGTCAGGACAGTACAGTCACCTACACGTGCAGAAACAAGCAGCAGACAGTGAGGAAACTAACTGTCAATTTAACTTTTCACCTAACGATTGCAAGCCATCAACATTGTGGACTCGCAAGCGGAGTTCACCGTATCGGTGATCTGGTATTGGGTCTCTGGATAGCTCGGTGGTTAAGACTAAAATTAACTAACCGGAGGATCTATAGATCGAACCCACCCCAAACATCTCGACTGCCTAGGGCAAATGGCAGTATCACAGCCCTCGTGCTATCTTTGGGCAGCATGACAGCTAGGCACGGAAAGGGTGATACGGCTGAATGATCTCTTTCCTTCATTGTTTTACAACCACAAAGTCTATCCAATAATATTCAAAGTCTGTGAGTGGAAAGAAAAGACTGGATAAGGAAGGGGACATGGCGCTGGCCTATCACAAGCATTCTGACATGTTTACTCCTCCAAGCACTCAAGTAGACAACCCGGAAAGAAACTGACAGCACGAACGCAACCGAAATCGATCAACCACCACTTCATGCAGCGTCTCCAGCCAAGCGCAGGAGGGGTCACGAGGACTAAATCCTGGAAGGCGGACCCGCACCCAAACTCTTCGTAATCTCTGCACGCCCTTCTGTCAAATCACAAGTTTTCCACATCGCGGTTTGTGCCATTCTGAAGGAGGTATGGAGAATAATATACGTCTCGGTAGACAGTGTTTCGGCATACGTAGCGCATGGCCAAGTCGCCGCAGCTGATGGCGCTGGATGCTTCCCGCGACTGAAGTAATTGTTGCACAATCAAATGCCCGTTTCCTAATTACCGCGTTGCGAATTCGTTGACGCCATTCGATATCAGCAACACTTCCGAGACACCGGTGATAAAAAACTTGAGGACGCCTTACATCATCTGTCCGCAGAGGCCACGTTCCACAGCCAAACAACAATACAGCCCTTACTGTAAACTGCCACACACGACCCTTGAGGCACAGCGATATGCCTTTTTGACACTGAAAGTGACGCAAATTACCAAACGTGACTGTGACCTTGGAGATTCGTGCACTGACTTCATAAGACACACTTCCGTCAGATATAATACAATTAATGAGGTGTTTTATGGATTGCAAGGGAAATTCAGATACTATGTTGTGAAGCACTGTGCAAGTGCAAGGCGCATGCAGAAAGATAACATGATAGTAGTCAGTTTACTCAACAGAGCTTGTGTATGGACTCCGTCTTCAAAACAAGAGGACGATTTTGTCTGCGTACTCCAGATCGACGAGGTTTTTACCAGCAACGATTTGAATATCAGAGGTTTGAAAACCATCCAGCGTTTGCCTCATTATTTCATCAAAAACGAAGTTGAATAATAACGGGAAGAGTGGACATTCTTGCCGGACGTCACTTTTGTAAGGAAGCTGTTAGAGAGCTCACCACACACCCTCACACGTCCAGAAATATGTGATTATAAGGGAGGGATTATGTTAACAAAATCCTGGTTAACAGTACTGACCGGGCAACAGAACTCAACGCACTCTTGGAGTCAAGAAACAACTAGATTGTGGGTCATCTGCTCTAACACCAGAGGCAGTGTGAAGATGTGGCCGGTGCAGCCTGTACCCGATGGAAATCCCGCGTCAATGTTTCGCCGGCCACCTGACGAAGAATCAGCCAGAGGCCTTGTTACAGAAGTCGAACGCACATCATTGTGGTACACTTTCTAAAGATGGGCATTATTGTTGACCCATCGCAGTTGTCTGGAACGGTGTCTTTCTACCGACGGATGCAAATAAGCTATAAACGCACCGACTGAGGGGTTTACTGCGATCCTTGAACGGGGCAGGTGGAAGGCGGTCAGGACCGGGAGCACGATGACGCTTGAGTAGAAATACACATTCGGACACCTCTGAGGCCGAAGGGAGTTCCATATCACAGTCCGCCTGTTTGTCGAAGATTAGCAGTACGAGTTGGAGGAGGCATCTGGATAGCTGATATGTTGTTCGAAGTATTGTGCCAAGGGGTAATGTGCTCTTACTGGATATCAGATAGTTATTTTGGTCGTTGACGATTTCGCTGAAAATTCGAATACGTCCTCCGCCAGTACCACCTCTACGACTGGCCGCTTAAACCACCATGCATCACAATCCCCTGAAGCCTCTGGGCGTCCGAATTCAGTAACAACCCCAAACACTTTGAAGTCTGTTTGCAAACCCCGAAAGCCAATCTAGCTAGCTGCCTTTATTGTTCGCTCACTGAAGCAAGCAGCAAAACAAGCAACTCTTGCTTGAATGCTGGATGCCCTCTACATGCCCTCAAACATGGGCTCTTGCCCATGTTTGAATGTCTCCCTCGCCCTCTTCCGGCTGCGCACCTCTGATGATGCGGACGCCGCAGCGGCTGGATATGCCTGGGTGGATATTGCACTGAACGATCGAGCGGAAGCGTCCCCACTGGATTGGATATCCACTAATGGTAGCTTCCGCGCGGTTCGTTTCGCAACGTGTGGCAAAGAATCCGGTGGGGTACCTCAACTAAACACCCTTCTTCGGCCTGAGCAACCGGGAAGTATCATTTGCCCTTGCAGCTCTTCGCTCACCGGCCTTCCCCCTCACTTCCTCCCAACCTATCGTACAACGCAGTGCAATCAACCCATCTGCCAATACCCTAGCCACTGTTCCGTGTCTCAACCGTCGCCCAGAAAAATAAACCAAAATAGTCACCTACTAACCTCAAAAGATTTGATCCACGTTGCAGCCTTCAATGTCCGTACTCTGTGTCAAATTGGGCAACAGGCATCCCTTGCTGAAACCTTGCTTTCCCTCTCTATCGATGTATGCTGTCTCCGAAACACGCATACAAGACCCGACTTCGGTCGGTATCCTCAAGCCGCTTAGGACGAGCTCAGATGTTCCACACTTCACTCTTCGGGTATCTGGTGATCCTGACGCAATGGCTCGTGGTGTCTACGGTGTGGGAGTTGCATTCATCCCCAAGGCTGAAAGCCCCTTACTGGACTGGATCCCAGTACACAGTAGACTTTGCACTATGCGGTTGTCTGGCTCAATTAGGATCAATGCTGGCCGATGCGGTGTTTATTTGTCATATCAGCATAATCCTCGACAGACGGTAGTTCTGAGACTGAGAAGGACGAGTTTTATCAAGATCTGTCACGACTGCTTCGGTCAGCAAGAAGGACGGATATGGTAATCCTAGCGGGTGATATGAATGCCCAAGTTGGACGACTAAGTCTAGAAGAAGCAAAATCAGGCAGATTTGGAGTCGATACCCAGCGTACGGATAATTGAGAGCGACTTCTTCTGTTGTGTGCTGACCATCGTCTGTTCCCGGTCACTACAAACTTCCAGCACGAACGCTCACATCGAGTTATTCGGAGGCCAACAACCGTAAGGCAGTCATGCAATCAATTGGACCATGTGGTTATCAGTTACGGGTGGAAAACCTTAGTTAAGGATTGTCGTTCCTTCTGGGGAACGCAGCTTGACTCTGATCATGCCATCGTGCGGACCCCGTTAACACTTAGCTTTTCGTCAGCATTACGCGTGCCAAAGTAGAGGAGCTCCGTTCATCAACTTCAGCAAGTTGATCTGGCTAGAAAGCCACTGGAAACGCACAGCCATGTGGACGAGGAAGATTGCTTGGAGGATGAATGGAGGCGAGTTAAAGAAGCAATGCTCTCAACTTTCAGAACTGTTTGTCCAGCCCATCTGACTCGACTAAATGAACACTGGATATCTTCGAGACCAGCAGATCTTGTTGGTGCCAGAAAGGCCATACCAGCAACTAGCAATTATGATGGCGCGCGCAGACCCCTCAAACACCGGATAATCAGGAGCTTGAAGGATGACGGAGGACGCTGGTGGATTTCGAAGGCTCAGGAGATGGAGAAGGCTTTCATTGCAGGCAACAGCCGCGCCTTGTTTCAACTGATTCGATAAACGGGTCAAAAGAAGGCAGGCATCAGTGAAACAATATGCGAAAAAGACGGAACAACAATTCACTCACACAATCGTCGTCTTGAGCGATGGGCTCAACACTGCGAAGAACAGTTCAGCTAGTGTCCTTCAACACAACCACTGGAAGAACCGAAACCCAAGCCTCATGGTTGTAGACGACCCAATCAACGTGGTAGTTAAATGTGTTTACCTGGACAGTCGTATAAGTTCCGGTGGACTGGCTAGAGATGACATTACTTCTCGGATCGAGAAAGCCAGAGCAGCTTTTGGCAACCTTCGACACCTATGGCGTCGACGTGACGTCAGTTTGTCTCAAGAGATTTTACACTGCGGCAGTGCCATCAATACTAATTTAAGCATCAGAGACGTGGCCTCCACGAGCAGAGAACACACGAGAAATGTCAGTGCTTGATCATTGGTGTCTCCGAAGCATTGACCCGGTCTGGTGGGAACGTCCGGTTAGTAATGTTGAGGTACGCCAGATGGTCCTAGGAAGGAGATAGAGTAGGTAGTCGTTCAGCTGTAACACACTTTCGGTGCCTAGCTGCCATGCCACCAGAAGGAAGCACGAGGGCTGGGATACTGCAAGGTTGCCCAAGCCTAGACAGGGGAAGTCGAGAGGCGGAGGTCGGGTTCGAACCACTGACCTTCCGGTCAGTAAATTCGCGCTCTAACCACCGAGCCATCTCGCCCCGCAGTATGAAATTTCAGCATAAACGTCCGCTCCGCGAAACCTGGCGGCCACCAACTGCAAATCAACCAGCTGGATCACGTGGCCATCAGCCACCGGTGTACAGCCATAATTCAAGACTCCCGATCCTTCCGGGGCACACAACTTGATTCCGATCACGCCGTGGTGCGTGCACGCCTGGCAGTTCGTTTTCCCTCAGGCCCTCGCAAATTGGCAAGAAGCATACCAATCCACTATCTTCGAAAAACTACCACGGCTAAACAGTATCGATCTGAGCTAGCCCAATAACTCTCAACAGTAAAACAATACTGTACTGGCATTGAGCATGCGGATGAAGCGTGGAAAACTGTGAAGAAGCTACACAAGCGGCGTTCAGTGCTGTCAGTCCGACTTCTCCGATTCGACCACAAGACCACTGGATGTCGCCGAGATCGCTATCCATGAGTGATGCCAGGAAATCCATACCAGCAGGCAACGAGTACGACGGCGCAAGCAACTCCCTCAAACGCCAAGTAGTAAAGAGCCTAAGGAAAGACCGAGAGCTCTGGTGGACATCGAAAGCTCGGGAGATGGAGAAGGCTTCTGCTACCGGAAACAGCCGTGCCCTATACCAACTGATACGATCGACTGGCCCTAGGAGAGAAGCGGTCAGTGAAACGATAAGTGAAAAAGGCGGCTCATTAATTCACTCGCAAAAAAGTCGACTGGGAAGATGGGTCAAGCATTTCGAAGAACAGTTTAGCTGGCCTCCTGCAACCCAGAAACTGGAGAAAGTGCATACGGGGGAATGGAATGTAAAGTTAAATCACCCGTCGGAGGAAAAAATAAAGTATGAAATCCCGGTACCGAAACGTGAGAAAACACCAGGACCGGACGGTCTGTATCCAGTTCTCTTCAATAACGGAGAATCCATTGTGACCCATCTGACAAAGCTTACTGGTGCTATTTGGAGCGAATGGGGTTGGATGGACAGAATGGGGCAAGTCGACCGTTATTCCTAACTTCAAAAATGGTACGCGGAGGCTGTGTGAAAACCACCGTGATATCAGCCTGGTAGCTGTGGCATCAAAGGTCCTCTCTGGTTTTATCCTTCGACGGTTTATGGAACACAGGGGGACCAAGATCCGCGAAAACCACGCCGGGTTCCGTCCTGTAAGAGGATGTATCGATCACATTTTCATCATCAATATCAGCTGTCAGAACGGCGTATTTATCATACACTGCATGTAGCTGCTACAATTTCGTCCACCGATGATTTGAGGAGGTAGGATAGGTAGCTGCGTATTGGGAGTGGAAGCTGACATGATTGACGAGTAAATACAGGGTTGTCAGTGGACCTTTAAGTGAAGAGATAGGGAAGGGAGCCATGCATTGAAAGTAATAGCTTGGATGCACGAGGATCATCGGGGGCGCGACTGGGCCATGTCTGACGATGTCTCCAACCACTGATGTGGCCCGTCTCGGGGTCCCCATCTAAGGGGACGGCAATGACCAGCGCAGCTGAGTTTGCTGGCAATGGCGTTCACACTTCGCTGTCAAGTCGTTGTTTGACCTCCCCTGACTCGTTTCCACCCTTTGCGTGGTTCTGCAAAAAGAACTCTTCGAGGAAGTCGGTCGACTGGCATACCAAGCCCCAGCACAACCTGTGGAGTATGATCAGTTCAACTATCGTGGGTGAGTTATTTCCTGCGAACACCATTCGACGTATTTCAGCATTGCTGGTCCGGTGTTCCCATCAGATTCGGGCAATGCTCCGAAGACACCGTTGGTCAAACACTGAAGTCTTTTGACGTCCTCGGCGCGCAGCGGCCACGTTTCTGACCCGTATAACAATATGGATCGCACCGCAGCATTGTAAACTCAACCCTTGACGGATAAGCTGATGTCAAGCCTACGGCCACCGATGACACAGGCTCACAAAAGCTGTTCTGGCCTTCCCAATCCGGATGGAAATATCATCTTTCGCGAAACCACCGGGAATGATACAGCTGCCCAGGTAGGCGAACTTGTCCACTACCTCAAGCGGTTCATCTACAGGCATGGGTTCGAGCCAACCTAGTCTTGCAGCAGCACTGTACACTTTGCAGGTGTGAAGCACATGCCAACCGTGAGGCAGAATTATTTAGATTATTTAATATCTCCTCTTCACCNGGAAGGGACACCTTTGATCGCCAGACACTGCCAAAGTTGCTGACGATCGACAGAATCAAAAGCAGCTTTCAAATCAAGAAAAACGACCAACGTGGGTCGTGTGAAGGAGTGGCGTTGTTCGAGCATTTGTCTCAAGGTAAAGATATGGTCGATGCATCCTCCACCAGAGCGGAACGCAGCTTGATTCTCACGAACCTGTCTCTCCCGATAATCTATCAACATGCGCAAAATAATGCCAGAGGATACTTTAGATGCGACGGATATCAGGCAGATACCACGATGATTTTCGCATGACGTTCTCGTGCCCTTTTTGAAAATTGGGATGACGGTCGAGAAGCTCCATTCGGCTGGTATTCTGTTTTCATTCATACATCGATAGTGAGGGGAATTACTGTTTCAGCAAGGGATGCTTGTTGTCCAATTTGACATAGAGTGCGGACATTAAAGGCTGCAACGTGGACCAGATCTCTTGAGGTTAATGAGTGATTATTTTGGTTTATTTTTCTGGGCGAAGGTTTAGCCACGGAACGGTGGCTAGGGGATTGGCAGATGGGTTGATCGCACTCCATCGTCTGGGAAAGGCCGTTGAGCGAAGTTACTACAGTCTATTGACCTTAAAAGGGGTGACCGGACCTGATGTTGCTATGAACACCCAAGCATCATGAACGAACCGCTCCATTCGATGTTTGCCCGTACAGCCAGGCTCGGAAAATGCGCCTGAGGGATCCGTAGTTGATTAGCACTTTTCACATCCCTAGTGCGCACCGACCGACCTTCCATAACTCAACACCGACTGGATGACCAACCGCTGTTCGAGAGCCAACGCGTGGCAATTTCCTCCTATTTTATCATTCGGGAGTACGGACAAACGTAGTTAAGTGAAATCATATCCCCAGAGGTGCATGATACGGATAATCAGACGTCCCCTGGGCTCCATAAAATGTTTTACCAGACGACAATCACAGCAGAAAATCCCATACTGCCAAAATCGCTTCAACATTCAGTTGAAGCATATCATAAACGAGAAATTCAGTTGAGTCTCCTGTGAAAACCAAATTGATTTGCAAATGACCTCCCTCTTTGGATGGGGGGGGGGTCCTATATAGCTCAAAGTCACTTCGTAGACATGGTTTGACATGAGCGCACGGTGCCTTATAGTACCAAGCATTCTTGAAGTTAGACGACGCCGGGTGGCACTGTGACGGCCTTTAAATTAGATCACAGATATCTTGAAAATTCAGATTGTTCCGCTGCTGCATCCTTCCCGTGTCAGGAACTTCGAGGATTGGGATGCTGACATTTTACTCAAGCCTAGATAACAGCAGCCGGAAAGCCCGGAGTGCCGGGAAATTACGGTTTATTGATCGAGAACCCATATTTTGTGCACTGAGCCAACCTTTTTCGGAAGCACGATACCACCACGGAGGAACCAAAACTTCCAGAGAAAACTCATCAGAAACAGTCAGAAAATAGACAACACACTCACTGTTCCGGGATATAGTTCCGGATGTTCAAATAGCCTGCTTTATGAATTGCTGGGTCATATTTTTGGTGACGAATCAGGGCCTGATACGATGCCAATAGCAGCGCACAATCAGCAGACGTGTATATTTCGCCTGATATTATTTGGTTTTTCACCTAGCCCAATGAAAGATTAGCACACACCTCACGTACTTCAAAGTAAAACAAGCGTTGTGTAACTTCTTGGATTAGTTCCTCAGAAACCTCCTCCGGGAAGAATTTCACTCTGAAGACAAACTCCATCCGCGCATCTTTTGACTTTGAAACTGGAGAAATCTTCTTGTCCAACTTCACCCACTTAGTAAGACCCTTGGTGTCATTATACTGCAGGCCAAAATACCAAACTTCCCGTAGGCCGATAGTTGTACAGACCTTACATTTGCATCAGGACGAACATGCGACCTACCTGATTGAAAAGCTGTCGACCACTGGAATTAGGTTTCATTTTGAACTCCAGTACGGACTCCGGAAGGGTAACTCGAACTTGTAACTGCGGAAATGGTGGGGAGTCCGATTGCCGAATATACAGTACTTACCCATTTCGGTCCCATCGTCTGCTGCACTGAGCCCAACCGCGACCTTCAACCGTTTGAAAAGCTCGGGCAATGCAGTTAAACAAATCGGCAATGTTCAGTTCGGTTCGTCTGTCAGCAGGCCCTTTTCAGGTTTAGTCTACATTGGGCTCGCC
>SJOL01012182.1:1470198-1492714 GCA_004794785.1 Opisthorchis felineus | reverse complement strand
CCAACTTACTAGCTTCTTCGGATCCCCCGACTTTCCTTCGGTCTTGGAGGTCGCCTGCTGCATTTGTAGTAAATCCATTTGTAACGCAGAACCGTGATGGTGCTCCGATTACGGGAGGAACGCACAAATACTACATGATTATCCTTCAGGTGTTGATTTAAGGCCTTCTTAAATGCCGTGAAGGATGAAAAGTATACAAACGCGTGTGAAGCCACTTCTGAAGCCATAGCACAGCAAGTTCAAAGTCGAATGTGCGCCAAAAATTTCGAAAAGAGATCAGTTAAGACAAATTGCGTAAAAATGATGCCAGATCAGTGTGACTTGGTCTGAGCACGTATGCAACAAAATGCCACACTTTGGCCGAAATGGTTTTATTCCACCCACTAAGGTTGTGCAGGAAAAATCATTGTGCGCCCAAGGCGCGGCCAGAAAGCCCGAACCTCAAAGGTGGATTCGAAAGTTCTGCCGTGCAGACTTCTCAGGAATGCACATCTTTATTGATCAATTTTAACTGAGACAAGCTTCATTGGAAGAGTTATATAGGACCCTTGTCCAGAAAGTGCACGAGACTGACGCGATGTTCACCCAAAAAACCAGCACACAGTCGGACGGAGCGCAAGCTACCTAAAAGGATTAAGCGTCTACTGGAAAGGAGGTCTCAAATGTTTTTCAAATAGTTGACTACAGGAGACAAAAAAGATGAGCTGGCGTTTCGTAAAATGCGAAACCACTTTAAGTGAGAAATCCGCCGATGAAACATGCGAAAACAAGCCACCGTACTAGACCTTGCCCATAAAAACAAAAATGTGCCGTTTAATTACATGGGAGATCACCGCAGAAATAGGCCAAACGCACCCTCCTTTAGGGACAGGAAGGGGAACCTAAGATTGACCAAGAGTGGTATCTGAAGTCTTCAGAGGACACTATGCAGCCCTGTATTCCGCCCCAGCGACCTCGTCACACCCAATCTTGCCAAAGCGTAACAACGAAAGGCTTCAGCCCACTTGTCCTTCACGGTAAAAGACATTAGTCGACTCTTGCACGAGACCAACGGGGACAACGGGTTCCATCCAATGGTCCTGAGGGAAATGCCGTTCACACTTACAAAGCGTTTCTACCTGAATTTTCGTGAGTCGTTTAACGAAGTCAACCATGCCTCTGTTTGCAAGGGAGCGATTGTCATGGCAATCTACAAAACCGGTGACCGGCCATTGCCCGGCAGCTGAAGGCCTATTAGCCTCACTAGCGCACTGTGCAATGCGATGGAACGCATTCTGGAGCGGGATATCCTAAATCACCCTACTACCAGCAACTTGAAATCATCAGTTCAACACGGGTTCCTCCCAAACCCTTCTTGTGTGACGAGCATGCTCGTAGGGCAGGACAGCTTAACCCAAGCTAAGGGTGAGGGACTCATATGGGATGCCATATTTTTCGACTTCTTAAAAGCATTCGATTCAATCCCACACGTCCCGCGGCTCCACAAACTCCAATGTTACAGGGTTCAAGAGGGAATTCTACGCTTGATTAGGGCGTTCCTATTAGACAGAACATTCTGAGTAGAGGAGGACTTGACCTACTCTGCTCCGGCGCCGAGCTCCATTAGAGTTACTCAAAGCTCCGTTTTGGGACCACTTCTCTTTCTGATATACGTCTGCGGCCTTCCACACGTTCCTTCACATCTATGTCTACTTTTTGCGGATGATTTGAAATCATAATACCAGTGCCCTCCAAATGGATGTAGACGCCGCAAAACAGTCGTTGTTGGACTGGCACCTTCCTCTGAATGACAAAAATTGCGTCCATATGTCATTCGGAGGGACTCAGCGAAAGCCTTTGTCGCGCATGGTGGGAAGGACCATATGATATCACGAGGATACATGCCACAAACATTTGTGTATCTGGATCCCTGAAAACATGCCCTTCTCACTGCACCATGAGAAATCGGCTCAAAAGGCTTCGCTCATTCTACGGATGGTTCGGCGCACCTTCTCCCGTAGTCCTCGCACGGATTTCTAAGTGCCCAATGGGGTCTAAGTCAGACCGCTTCTTGTATATGCCAATCAAGCTGTCTACTCGGGATGCATGAAGGACATAGACCTGATTGAGCGTGTCCAACTAAGGAAATTTTGCCGGCCTAAATCCGTTGACTATGAAAGGCGTCTCGCGGTCCCTGACACCTTTCCCCTGGAGTACCGTCGCTTATTGAGGGACCTAGTACTTAATTACACCATGTGTGAACGACGTTTGGCGAACAGTTTTTTCACCCTTGATCCAGCCAACACACGGCGGGGACATGGTAAGAAAATCTTCAAGCTCAGGGCACACACTTTACTAGGGAAAGTTTTTCTCATTTCTGTTCGTTGCTGCATCGAATAACCTTCCTTCGACGGTAGTCCGCGCTCCATTTAGTACCCAGTTCAAAGCACTTAAACGATTTTTATGCGAGTTCTCGCGCTGGTAAGCTTCCCGCCTCCGCGCTGAGATCGTAGAGAGCAATGCGACATCCTTTTTTGCTCTTACCTTTCAGGTGAACTGCAACCGCTGAACGGCAAGAACAACTTCGACTCGGGAAACTTGGACGAAAGCCTCGATCTAGTGTATCAGTCCGTGAATCCGTGAAAAAATCCGTAAATCATCACCCATGATCATTACCAACAGACTACTCTGCGCGCTCGACGGACCCAAGATTTTACTTAATCCATGAAGGTGTAGCTTCGTCAAAATTTCTTGGCCAACCCCAACTGCCCTAGCAAACACCAACGGATACACGCAGGGTGTTCATGTACAGGGTATCCACGAGCCCGTGATACCGCCGTGATTACGGTACCGGAGCTTCCGTACCCAGATCGATGTGCAGCTCGATAGACAGGAACAGTGAGGTCAGTTATGCGTGGATAGCTTGGTGATCGTTTTGGTCCTTCGTATGTTGCTCGACGCTTTACGTACAATAAGTTTCTCTTATGTACGGTGTAGGCCGGTGAACTTTGCCAGACCTTGCTGACATTTCGATTTGCATTCCATGTCGAAGTGTACACAGCGAAACATACGCTCTGAAGCTTGAGGAGCATAACTGGGTTTCACTGTTTCCACGCTCCACTTCCACCGCTTTCATTCAAACTTACGTCGGGGCGCTAAAATGTAATTTTATTTTGCCGGCGCGACAGATACTTTACACACATCATTTGCTGCTCTTCCGGTAAGTACATCATTACTCCAGATTTAGATCTTTTTTCAGTCTCAGTTTTGAAGCATATCACAAATATGCTACCTACTGCGTTCAACCGGCATGTGAACGGGACCCGTATGCTGGGCTTGAGCTGCCTACTACTTGCGGATAACGTGAAGAAGTGAGAAGCAGCGTAGACCAGACAAGTGCGGACCATCGGAAGACACCGAAAAACTCCGTAATTTTTTGAAGCACCACGGATGCCCAGTGGGCGACGCCTGTTACCAGCTTCATTTCCGCCGGGCCGAAGATACAGCCCATTACAAGGGCAATCTTGTCCTAGATACAGATGGTGTAGTCTGGGTTCTCGGAGTGCAGATAGGGGGCGACTTTAGTGTTAAGAATTACAGGGCGCGCTGTAAAAGGTGAACCAGTTCCCCAAACCTTTCAATGTTTTTTCTCGTGTTAGATGAGGGATTTTGTGTTGGAGGTAATGAGTGGATTCGCATACTCATCACAAGAATAAGGGTCATTGGCCCAATTTTCAGGCACCAAGGAAAAATGGTACAAATTAAGGCGAGATAAATGAACGATACAGTTGATAACTACCAAGCCACAGGCGAAGACAATGAAAGATGCCATAATCCAGGAATGAGTGCACCAGAGTTCAGGATAACAGTTCTGGACCGGTTTTTTGTCCGGGGCCGTCCGAGGTCGGAAGCTATTAACCGCAGATACACCCTTCTTGTGTGCACGAATACTTCACACTATAGGAGACTGGCACAGGTTAGAAGAACAGAAGCTTCGGAAAATCCGGATAGTCATTTTACTTCAAAGCTGGGTGGGCAACATTCACAGCCACCTACCGCCCCAAAGCCTCGAGGCGTCCACGGCTAACAAATTCAAATGGGCGTTAGATCCACAACCAGGGTATAGCTCTCGAGATTGAACAGGTGATCTGAAGCTCGATGGTGCCCGCCCTCGAACCCTCCTCCGCTTGATTTTTGAAGACCGAACGCCTATTGATTTTCGGACGGAACTAACACTGACCGCTCGCCTTCTTCGCCTACACATCTGGAACTTGAGTTTTTCTTTTATATAGCAGGACGATGTTCTTCGCTCTCAAAGCACAATCTGAGCATCCTATAAACCCTGTCAACAGGACGTTTTGAACATTTAGTTTGAACCAACTACTTGATTGGATTATGTAAATCATGAGATGCGGCAAAAATTCAAAAGTGATTTCTGATCTCCCGCGTGTTTGACATGAGTGGTCGCACCTGCTGTGTAATTTGCCCAGTGCATCGTATAAAATCGGAAATTATCATTTTGAACCGCAATCATTAAGAAGGTACGTGATAAAAATGAAAAACAGTCACTCAAAAATTATGCTGCAAAAATTACGGCTATTAGACGAAACCTTTACTCACTGCACGAAACTGTTATCGGTTAATCAGCTAGACTATCGCACCCGCTCGCTTCACGGTTCCCGACGGCCAGTACTTGTGGGAAATCTGTTTTCAAGGGCGTTTCGGGCCTGAAACTATCATCGTGCATGATAGTATCGGCTGACAATCGAGTAGGCAGGTCTCCTGTCACATGATGTAAAACCACATGAAAACTAGTTCAGTGTATGACACTAATTATGAAACCAAGCACTTTATCCGAGAAAAAACTGGCGTCGGATTTTCTAAAAAAACTTTTAAAGATCTAGTCCCGCCCGGTAAACACGCCACTGGTGGCCATCGGTAGTCATAGGTGGCAAATAGGGGTGGCAAGTTACGGTTGTCACCGGTGGCTACGGTTGGCCGAATGTGGCAACTCGAAAAATCCCTAGTGCCACTTTGTTGGCTTTTTCCAATTTTTTCTTTCAAAACCCATTGAAGCCGGAAGAGAATAACGGTTGCCGCTTTCAGTTAGCTGAGGCACACGTGCCGGTTAACTGACTGCGTCCCATAGTACTAGGTCTCCTCACCTAACCGCACAGAATCTGAACTATAACCGAACACTGTGCCTAATTACCAACAGCGTCGTGCTTACGACAACATGCTACATGGTCAAAGGATAACGAGATAAGTGCAAAAATATGAATGTAATAATAATGATATAATAAAATCAATGATTTTTGTCAATCCGCCTCAAGACGGCCACCTCCCGTCGAAGTTCTTTGGTTTACAGGGCCGATGCCAACAAGCCAGTTTTCCAACATAATGTATCCACTGATTTCGCCGAATTCCACATTTAGTGAACTCATGGCTGATGGCTTTTGCAGAAGTCCTCAAGATCCTAGAAAGAATAGTCAGACAGGCAGTTGAAACACACGTAGAATACCTGACACCGCCCTGAGTCGTTTCGTGGGTGAGACGTATTGCACTGCAAACCTGGCTACGTCTCGTGAATGTGGAGGTGGATTGAGAGCGTCGCCAGACGATACCTATGGTATTTTGATTCCAGCAAAACCTTCGACCAGAAAGATACACCTCGTTGCCGTAAGCAATTCAGCAGACCGGAATCTGTGGATGTTTATAAGACTCGTTATCAGTTTCCCTCCACTCGAGCTGTCTGTTTTCACTGGGCGTTTAGAGCTGTAGAGGGAGCTTGGCTATAATGAAGAATAATCGGGAATACAAGGTGATCTGTTCAAATTCTTAGCTGTTCACTAACGCTGAAGAATACGGAATCATGGTAGCAAGACGCACGCGTGGAGCTGAGGACTATCAAACTGGTTTTGGACCTATCGCCATATTGCGGGCGCTACTAGGCTTAAAAGTGCTTACGTGGAGTGAATACAAAAAGGCAGCCACCAAATCAGTTCGTAAAAACGGTAGATCAACTGGTCGTCAATGGTCAGGAGGACAGTTTACACAGAGCTTCAAGCTTTTCAACTGGCTAAACTTGATATCCTCTCGCTCAGCAACAGAGTAAAGATGCTTCGCCTGTGTTTTATGCACCGAAGGCAAGCAATAACAATTGAAGGAATTTTAGGAATAGACACCAGAGTGGTAGCCGGAATATAGAGACTATCTTACGAGCGACGACGCCAAGCTTTGATTCTTTGTGTTTTCGAATACAGACGCAATTTATTATTCTTATTCCAGGCCGCTAAACAAAAGGAATATTTGGAGCTACCACACTTGTTCTTCCCTGTGCATATGACACCAAAAGCCGCATTTATGAGGATAAAGTCCGTCAAACTGGCGGTCTGACACAGATCTGCTGTTTCCCCGAAAAAGCAACTGAGGAGTAAAGTGAAATTCCATTGCATATGCTCGCGGCTGTGGCATTAAGCTGGCACAAATCTCTACTGGATCCGTATTTATTTCAGCCAATGGCAGCAGCGCCGTAACAGCAGCCTCGAATCCCGAGAAGGTGCGACCAAGGGAACAAGCTCGCTCCTCGTTAACAATGCAAATCAGGAGTAGAGTCATTGACAACAATCCGGCTATAGATGGATAAGAATACTAAGAAATGGCCTAAAAATCTGGATCAGATATGGTGCCGCTGCAAAGAGCTAACTAAACGGACCTTATGATGGGGCTAGAACGGTCTTTGGAATTAGCAGATATCTTTAATCTTGGGTGAAAAGAGGAACCAACAAGCACCCATGGTGATCAAACTTGCAGAAGATCGAAGACCTACATGCAAAAGCGGACTCAAAAGATAAAAATGGTGACCCGTAATAACCTTAAGCTTACAGTGAAGGGAGAAGCTAGCATCCTGCTTTCCTGATTCGGTTACGTTTACGCTAAGTGATGTATTATTGTGTCTCCTTGAAATAAACGCAGTCTCTTTTAGAAGGGCCTTGATCACATAGCATTTTCTATCCGTATTGCTAAATACTGACTACCCCCTTGCAAAATTGCTGCCATCAAGCACCTCAACGTGAAATCCCAAGTTGTCTCCATCCTGGTGAATGACGTGCGTTAGTCGAAGTTTGCTGGAAGCTACTGGGTACACTTTTTCCCCACAAAGAGCGAAAAACTACAACAATAACCCTAGTTCACGAAGGCGGTTTTAAGTCCTATCCTGTGATTTACAGGCCAGTCGCTATTCCTTACGTTCTTCCCAAAGTCACGGGATCTGTCGAGCGCGATAGTTGCCGCCTAAAGGTTCCAATTAGATGCCATCTGTGCAGCGTGAATCCCGGGAGTGAAGGCCCTGTCTGACGAGTCTTCTACCATCAAGTGCCACATTGACTAAGAACATTACCAAAGGATGTGAGGTCAATGTAATCATTTCCACTTTCCAAAAAACCTCTATTCGCATACAGAAAATATCCGCCGAGAAACTGGCTGCCTAAGACATCCGCGATTTCCTTCCTCAACAGTGCAGAGTTTTGGTTAGTGGAAGGTTCTCTGACCTTTTATACGACCCATGTAGATTAGCACAAAGGTCGGTACTAGGATACTTCCATTTCCTACCCTCAGTAGGGGTGTTTACTGTTTTAGGAGGAAAGTCACAAGCCGACCAATGGATTCAGTGTGCAAACTATTGGTTGTTTGATTAAGACAAATGGTGGATCACTGTAGTAAACAAAATCAAATTACCGCAAAAGCCTAACAAATGCTTACGTGTTCTTGTCTCCACACAACCAAAAGGATTATAGTTGAGCTTGTTTGCAAACGCATCCTCAAGGGTTTGCAACAAAGCAGCTTCTCATGGTTCTTAAATGAAGGATATGCTGCTGGAAAGTGTTTGAACCGGTACTTTATGCAAAAAACTTGAGGTAGTTTCACTCCTGCGGCTTATTTTCAAAGGACCTAAAGTTGTACAGAACCCTTAAAAATCTAAGGGACTCTGCTGATCTAGGAGTTTCTATCCACAAACTGATTTAAGAACCTTAATTAATACTCAGCCAGACGGTATGCTACGTTCATTCTGCCGGAAAGTGACAGAGGAAAACAGACACACTCTACAGTGTTAAATTTGTTTTCAAAAAACAGCGAACGGACTCTTTGGTGCTTGGAATCTCACGACTCTTGAACAAGTAAACTGCTCATGTTACTCCATTATAGTGTAAACTTGATTTTTGACGAGAAAGCCAATATCCTCTCTGAAAAATTTATTTGCGGTTGAGCTTAGTTACTCTCTGGGGTTGCACACTACTGCACACTCGGCTACTTTCGGCAACATGGATAAAAATTTTCCACCCGGAAAGTGTTTTTCACTGGTCTGCAGTTTTGTTTTAAAAGAAGGCATACACCAGATTAGGAGCTCTGAGGCCAGAGACGATCTTGTTCCGATATAACATCGTGGATAAATTTCCACCAGGCTCAAATCGGTAGCCTATAAACCAGCTGGCAAAGCTTTTGACTAAATGATCTACGTTGGAGCTTGTTGAGAGTTTATCAAACTTTTACGATCACTATAATGCTTGCAGTCACAGAAAGAACCGCACATCTGATAACTTACACTTATATTTTTCATAACTAGCTGCGTTGTGGTAACTTTCACATGAATCTCAACTAAGTCGGTGTTATAAAGTATCCCAAAAATACTAAAGCCTAAATCAGCAGTCACACTATCCCAGGGCTATAGGCTAACGTTACATATGTATATGAGGACGGAAACAGGAAAGGTTGATCAAACTATCGGTTGATTGAATCAGGCGGAATGACCCACTCTCTAAAATTTTGCATTACAAATGCTGCTGAAACAAGATAATTTTACTTTAGGGGCAGTAGGCACCGTCTTAGAAAACGAGGGGGAATACAGTCAAAACCAAGTAATCACAAAATTAAAAACACATAGGGTAAGGTACGGGGTTGATATTGCATTGAGGCCGCCAAATCATATGCATCTTACGTGTGAACCAAAGAGCATCCATGTGAGGGCGAGGTGTACAGTTGTGGAATGTGGTGGGGCGACTTGCTTGAAACTCGAAGCTAACCGGACAACAAAGGGTGGTATATTTACTTGGGCAAGTCAGCATGAATATTTCTGTGCATGATGGCAAACAACTTACGTTATCCTTAACATAACTAAAAAGAGCTCCGTTTTCCATCACAGTTTCGTCATCATGCTAAATGCTTAGGGTTTAAGCAGTTGAGGACTGCGATGAAACTCAAGATATTTCGGTGAACAGTCGCTCTCAAGTAAAAAGCCGTATAGGTTCAATTGCGACGCCGACAGTTATGCAATTTGTGCGGAAAAGCAGCCATTATGCCTGTTGGTCTTATTACTTCATTGGCTTGCTGTCAGCCTTCCTTATGATTCGTAGGAGTCCAACTCGAAGCCAATCGGTTTGCTAGCTTTCTCAAAATCAGCCAAAAGTTGTAAGTTGGCACGATTTCCAAAAGAAGGAATGGTGTGCGGTTAATTTTTTGTGCTTTGCAACTGGCATTGCTTAAAGGTTGGATAAAGCATGATAAAGAGACACAATTCGGCGATCATGTTGTCGAAAAAAGCGAAGACTGGGTGTTGTCTCAAAAGGATAAAAGATCAAGATGATGTTGAGCGTGCTCAGCTGCCAACGTGGCGGTTTGTTGTAAATATTGGGCGAGAAAAAATTGTGTTGGTGAGAGTTTAACTAAGGTTTTTAGTTGAGGAGCACTTAAGTGTTGTTGTTGCCCAGCATCAATGGCTCTTTGTTCGCTTTCAACCAAAAACACTCTACATACCTAGCGATGTAAAGATTATTGAATATCCATGCAATCTTTAGGGACCTGCAACACATCGTTCACTGAACATCAGAATGAGAACTGCTGTTGGACGCATCGAAACGCCATCTGTTATGACTAAGAATCAGTCCCAAGCCAGCGAGCTGAACTTTGGAGGTGCAGCAAAACTTCATTTAGCTCGTCAGTATACGGATGATTTTGAGCTTGTCAGACTCAAACAGACTGCCTTGGGTCATTGACAGGTCGCATTCTTACATCTTTACACACCTTGCATAAAATAACACCTTGAACCGGAGGCGTGGACGAAGAACTTGAAGCAGAATGTTACGCATGTCAAAAAACTCCAAAAGGCAACCTTATTAGCCTTTTATCAAACATACACAAATAATCGTGAAAAAGAGCCAAAATCATGCCTCAAAAAAGAAGCTGGTTACAAAAAACTATACTACAGTGTCCGAAATAATGGGTAAGTTTCATAATTCGGACTGAAACCTCTGAGGGGGAAATTCACAAGCCAAACTTTCAAGGATTCTAAATGCGGAACAAATGTATAATATTTTCATTACTAAAGCCTACCTGCCTTTCAAATTCACTGGTTAATCAATGAAAGATATTGACAAAATGGCGACACATGTCAGCAGTTTTGTGTACTTTGAGTAAAAGTCTCAAAACCTCTGGTCCATGGTACCTCCATCCTTGGTTAAGACAACTAGGCCGGGTTCCGCCTAGACCTGTCTCAGTCTTCCTTGCTCTTCAACCTTCTTTATCTCTTCCGAAATTACTTTTTGTTATTTTTCAATGCCCTTATTTCATAACCCGTGAAGCTAATTATACTTACTAGTCATTGCTTTACGTTAACACCCTTTTCTCTCAGGATTCCCTGTTTGAAATTGTCGGACTCCTTACATTTTATGTGACAACTGTCAAACTTTGGGTCTGGGGGCGTTATATTTACTGACAGCTCATGCACAAATGTTATGTAAAACAATATATTCGTCATATACATTCATACATATCACAAAACACATTTAAGTTCACCAGCTTGCAGGTACTCAGGTATAAGTTTCACAATCCTCCGATGATTTATCGAGTACCACCTTGTTGCAGTTCACGAAGACCTCCAAAGCCTACGTTTTCCAGTTGAGAGTATTTATTCTTTTTGCACCGTCTCAGTTTATGGAAAAATTGGGGCACAGAACAAAGCATAGCAGAATGAGACAAAACGCAACAGAGAAGATGCTTTCAACTTTGGGGTGACTTCTCTCAAGCTATTCTACCTACTACTTGCTTTCACCAAAACAGAACACCAGATCAGAATACATGCAATAAAAGGCACTTAAAAAGCTTTGAAAAGCTTTTGGTTTCAGTATTAACACTATTTACTGCTTTTTGGTCCGAAAGTGTGAGGCTTGAAGCGGGTTGTTTTAGTATTCAAGTTAGGTATTCAAGTAACTGCTTGGGGTTCAGCTATGGAAGATGTGAACTGTGAAAATGTGTAACTTAGCTTGGATTTTCTGCCTTGTCATATCCCAGTGAAAGGCTGGGGAGAGAATAATTTTAGCGAACCAGACTGATGCTAGATTTTTCACGTTCATTAATCCAACTCTGGTTGGGATGGCAACTGGGGTCAGACGGTCGATCAAACTATGCGAAGCATCTGACTATACATGTAGCACCACAAGAAACGCTGTTTTCTGCCATAAGTTAAATAATGGCGAGAGATTTTGGAGTTCATGCGCCAGGTATAGTTACTTGTAATTAAGGCAAAATCACATATTTTTAAGTCAGCGCATGGGTAGTATAGCACATGGTAAACTGCCTAACATTTACTTTCTTATAAATTGCGAAAACTCTGCAGAAGCAAACTAGAACTTTTATGTCTCAAAATGTGATGCATGCGTAAGTTCCGAACACACGATAGTTGATTTTACAAATAAGAGGTACGTGCAAATTAATGACAAGAATCAAACCGGGCTTTCTTCTTCAGTCGCTTTTGGATAAGTGTCATGAGTGAATGCCGCTGCGGTTGTACAATTATTTCCTTATCTGGTTCCAGTAGAGTGGACATTCAAGGTTTTGGTATCAGTCTTTAACTTAGCAGATACAAGTAGACAACCACATATTAACGGGCAACAGACTCCTGTAATAGAAAAAAGTACGGAAAATGTTTTTTCAAGACTATAGGTTTGTTGATTAGCTTTCTTGACAGTATACCTTTGAAACCAGCTTTTGTTTGCTCGAGTAACGCTTATCTTCTGGATAACTGCAGGGTATAGGGGCGCAAATCAAAGTCAAGGAAAATGTCTCTTAGACATCCTGCTAAGTTTATTGCTAGTTATCATCTAATCCGGTGTTGCCGCGGCAGATACTTTCAAGTTTGTAGCTTTCACCAACAGAAATATAAGCTATGCCATCGGAAGTGGGGTCATCTATGATTGTTCTTCTATTTGTACATTCACATGCACTTAGAACAAATATACGATAAGTGTCTTCTTTATACGGAGGACAATTCAGCCATGGAAGCTGCTAATTAGCCGTGTACAACGGTTGACTACCACTGAACATCCACCAAATTGCACCCAGCAGCGGTATCACTGAGCGGATAAAGCAGCGTCTGCTTTTGTATAATCCAGTTACTGTGGCCAGGTGTCGGGGAGGTATATTACATTTATTTGAAGTCTATTCACCTTTTGACCAAGGGACGGAATTTCACGCTTTTGAGATGATATCGCGCGACCTTTACTCTCCATACCACTGACCATACTCCAAACCGTCAGACTGCACAACTGGACAACTTATCCGCCATTTACTTGTTCACGGTAAGGCAGTTGTGTGCTGTGGATTACGGATTATGTGACGTTTACTGTTTGCTAGACAAATACGCATTGCGGCGGTTGGTAAACCACATTTTTCGGGTAAGCAGAAGTTGGGAAGGAAATCTACGCAGCAAAAAATAATTGGTTTACCTGGTTCCGACTACCGGTTCCATGATTTCCATTCCTTTCCAAGCTCATGAGTCGTTTGCAAATTAAGATGAACATGGAAGGGGGGTTACAAATCAGTCTAGCAATGGTTCGAATAGGTCAATGTGACCTTGACAACTGGAAAAAAGGATTTGTCATTCTATCAGTGCAGTCATAATAACCAATCTTTCCAGATCAGTATGCTTTAAACGAAAGTCAGTGAGAAGGATATATTTTGTCGTTTTTTTTCCGTCAGGGTGTCTGGTTTAGTGAATTGCAATCAGCTACGGAGTAGAAAGTGCCAAGCAACCACTGCGTTGGGCATCTGAGACGAATGTTTTTTGTTTCGATTCAGCATAGAGGTTCCATATAGATCAGTTTCACTGATAGACAAATATTTTAAAGTGGGAATTAACGACAACCCTGTTTATGTACAGACTCTTGGTTGACCTTGTGTTTATGGGTTATGCTGTAGATTATCCCTTCTGAATACGAGAGCGCATTGCCAGTGATACTTGGAAAAAGCAAAAGGAAATTCAGCTGATCCAGTATTTCTGCAAACAAAACCGTTCTACTTGAAATTTAAAACCCTTCATTTTTGAAGCACCTGTAAAAGAATGCCCTGCATTTTTTGCGTTGTGCGATTTAAAGTGATCAGCAAAGCTGCCACACTTATGATTGCGTTTTTGATAAGGTTGAGATAAAATCGTGAATAACTGAAGAAAACACGTTTCAAAAATCTTTTAATGCTAACAATACACCTTTATGAGGGGCAGGCGCTAAAGACGCAATATCATCATACCTGCTGAGCAGAGCGCTGCATGTTGTACCCCTTTTGCGATGATTAAGGTAGTAATGTGTGACGAAAATTTGACCACCCTTTTGACGAAAGAAATCGGTTTAGCATCGGTTCCAGATTCAAAATATGGTAGTTGAAGTTAATGAAACAATCTACGCCTTTTAACTTCTGGAGAAATTACACTTCTTAGAAAACCTTGTTTTATGAGACATTCAGGTAGCACGGAAGGGATACGTTCATTAAAAGGGGTTATTTCAAGGAGGATGTAAAGGGGTAGCAGTGAACACAGTTACTAGTTCCTTGGTCTCTCAAAGCTATAGCTTACATTACAGGGTAATCTCGACAATTGACTGGGGGTGCGGCTGAGTGTGCGTGGTTCCGATAGTGTGTATATGTAAGTCCGGTGTGTGCCTCTGCCGTTTCATTTTTGCCCCCAGAACAAACAACAACCTAACCAATAAACATCAACCCGGTCCCACAGCTGAGCACTTACTGAGTTAAGTAGTTTTTGAATGCCCGACAACAATAACGATCCTATGCAATTATCCATTTGCAGTCAAATTTTCTCACGAGAATTTGTTATTCAAAGGATTACATGTCAGATGAGGTAGTTGAAACCGCGCTTTTTTTGTATCATCATATTCCGTACCCGAAACACTGCTGTAACGCTCTCAGCTTTCTCAGCATACTGGTCGTGCCAATTCAAGACTGGTCGGGTAGAGTCTACTGATGCTGCCATATAGTGTATCATTACTTTGACTTTGGGGTGGTTTATTAAAACTAGATAAGTGGCGTTTCTTCTTCAGAAGGGAGATGGGATTGAGCAGCTGTTTGAGAAACCTAGACATGCCATTTGTTTCTCCTTCGTCTTCAGAGACATTGGTTTCTAGACGTTGTATTATATGGGTATAAATTCTATGCCGGAAAAACTATTTCATTTCATTTCTTTATACACGATGTTCATGGGGGAATTACTCTAAAGGAAACGGTGGCAATCAAACAGTAGTTTGTTTAAGTCACCAAAAGTTTCTTCTGGGCAAACACGTACAAAGTCTGTTTCTTATCAGAAAAGAACCGAAACAGAAAAGAGTTTGAGAATTTCTTATCCAAAAGTCTGACGGAAAATCTCCAATGGCATACTCTTGTGTGATAAAATCTTACTCTTTATAGAACTGACAGCATCTGTCTATCATTCATCACTTACGTTGTGATGTCCTATTTCATGCAAAACATTGTCAGTAAAAAAAGACGAAATGTTTCTCAAACAGACGTTAGTGTTTCAAAAAATTATAATTCCCTCACCGTTTCATTAAATTTCCTGTCCAAATTTTTCAGGATTTTCCCCTGGAGTTGTGGCTGACGATTGGGGAAGAAGCGGGGGATTTCGGTCGTTGAAAATATTTGTTTGCCTGTTAGTTCTGCAGGTGAGTCACAACTCCCAAATTTCAGATGTTTAGCTCACAGTTAGGGTGGAGTAATTATGGTTTGATAAGAGCCTACAATGGTTATTTGCTTGTGCAAACCAAAGTTAGTGAGGTTATGCTTAATTTTCGGAACGCATCCGGTAAAACACACTTTCTGACTGTACAATACCGTGTGCCAATTTTATATCACCCTCGGATTCACTGCTTTGCAGGTAAACGGACAATGGCGTGTTTTTAGTGTTTTTGTGCGTTAAAAGACTGGTATCTTCAAACTGCTTTTAGTCAATTTCTTCAAATGCCCAAATGATTTAGATTCTGTGAGGGATAATCAAAGGGAAAATTTAAGTAAGGTGGTGTGGAGAGAAATTATGTAGGCCCCGATCGTAACCAGCGGTCCTGTTCAGTACCCCCTCATTTGTAAGTGGGGTGTTTAGTCTAGGAAGCCCAAACTAAACTTTCGGAAAGATGTCTGATGAGCTACAAGTTAAAATGAAAATCTAAAACTCCGTAAAAAATTGCAAACCATCCCTGAGTAAACATACCAGTAACTGAGTGCTTACATGTTTTTGTGAATTGTCTGCATTGAAACAGGTGTACACCATTTTTTGTGAACAAAATCCGATTCATATCTTCGGGATCTAAGCTACCTCCTGTGGTATATAATTTTACCTCAATTTCCAACATGCTAGGTAAACGGATTTTTGGTGCCGGAAACCGCCAAACAAACTGCACACGGTTTATAGGCGGTGAAGATCAGTTAACGAAATGTAGAATTGTCACAGACAATCACAGTGCTGCTAATCTCAACTGGTTTATCCAAAGGATGTGAACATAAGCGATAATTTGGCACGCGCCTTACTTGCAGATTGGGTAAAAAATGATATAGATTTTTTTATAAATCCAATAAATCATTATCGTCCCAGCCGACACTCTCACCTGTGCTCAGTCACATGTGAAATGCGTATGACCACGATCTAGATCAAAGCCAACGTACTGAATCAAATGCACATCGCATGACCCAGTTTACCGTGACTCTCGCCCAGTTTCTATTTGAGGAAAGAGCGCAGCAATAAAAATGTTTCGGATTGTGCTCGCACGACAGCAGACATACCCACAAATGCAGCATGTGCAACTCATCGCATCTATGTGTTGCAGCAGAATTGTGAAAGTTACGGTTTCCTAAATTCACGGTTTCATTCAAACAGTCTGAAAACAAGTCCAAAAAGGTAACGCTCTTCTACTGGAAAAAATACTGAACAAAATCTCTACACACGGGCTTAATTGACACCCATTTGTTCCACTGTCTCTAGAATTTCCGGTACATAGCCTAGCGGTCTAGTCCATTCAATAATTGGAAATTTGTTGCGAGGAATGGCGCTAAACGGTGATACTTCTGTTCAGCAGCACTGTTTGACTGAAAGAAAAACTTACGGACCTTTAGGTCCCAAGCAGTAGCAAGAGAACAGAAAAAACAAATTTGACGCTCATTCCAGACGGTCTGTGAAAGTCGAGCTTTGCTGTTACATGCAGAATAGCGCAGGAAGCAAACCTATAAGTTCATTCTGATTTCACTGTTCAGGCATACGTCATTGAGTTGAGTCACATTGTTCGAGGGTGAATACCTTCACCAGCTCAGCCATACTAACTCGGTGACATCTAAAAAAATTGTTCAGCTGTAGCACACTTTCGGTGCCTAGCTACCATGCCACCAGAAGGAAGCACGAGGGCTGGGATACTGCTATATTGCCCAAGCATAGACAGGGGAAGTCGAGATGAAGAGGTCGGGTTTGAATCACGGACCTTCCGGTCAGTAAATTCGCGCTCTAACCACTGAGCCATCTCGGCGACATCTAGCCTGCGCTGGTGCACTAGTGGCTATAAGCTTGTCTCAAATGTCCAACTTTGGGGGTTAGATTTATGGCCACTGACATTTACTGCTGATGAGCTTCACTCATAACAAAACGTGAATCCGAGTCTTCCTTTGTTTAGTGCAAACTAACCGAAATTATTGTGTCAGGCCAGGATTATTCAGACAGTACTGACATGAACTCATGTTAAATATTGGCCAAATCTGGACTTCTCAAGCGTCTGTATAATTCGGAGGAGGTATCACACAATTCCAAAATCTTCTATAGACTTTAGTAATTGCTCGCAAGCTTTGTTATAATGCTTTTTTAAACTTCGGAGCCAGTCAGTCAAATGGGTAATTTCTGAGCCTTCTTACCATGCCACGGAAGTTCGCCGGTCCACAGTCACTTTAAATTCTAGGTCATACTAAAGTAATCTGAGTAGAGCTGTAAAAGAAGGTCCAGACAGAACGCAGACAATCAGCCTTGCATGTTTTATTGGTTACACTTGGGAGCACACTGTTGTGTTATGATAGAATTACTGGTCCCGCAGGCTCTGCAAAAAATTAGTATTCTTAGCTACGATGAGCATTCTGTTTGAGCACCCGGCTATTTTCTCCTATGGCCTTAGGCAGAGTTCTGACGTCCATCTTAGGACGATGCTAAATGAACTGTCATTGAGGCAGTTCAAAAAACCTCACATCAATGTTTCATGACAAATTTCTCGAAGCCAGTTGGTGTTTCTGCGATAATTCGAAAATCAAGACGATAACCCAGTAAATTTCGTTAGTAAATGGTTTGACGGACAGTTAAATGCACTTACCACCTAATTTACGGCAAGGATTTCCCTTGGATCCTTATGAACTAGATAGCTTGGAGAAAATAAGTTACACTGTGAGGTAAATCGCACGCGCCGAGCTTCTACCAAAGTGTCTCTAATCAGGTAAGAGTTCATACTTAGGTGTTGGTAGAAGATAAGGACCATGCTTTTCAAAAATAATTTGGTCCATTTTTTAATCGGCAGGGTGCATTCCGAACAACAGTATTGGCCTACCAACAGCCAACCTGACACTAGAACGTTTTGCTGCAACTGTATTTCTTTTCTTTTTCAATTATTTTCCCCCTTGAAAAGTGTAAAATTCATAATTTATTCTGTCAGTTATCTGCAAATCAAGATTGTAGACTTGGAACTAAACGGCTGCGTCAATTTACCGTAAAGTGATCAATTTTCCAGCTGACAGCTGCTGCCTTGTTGAACTCAACTTTACTAAGCTGACCCATTTTGTCATGAAAAGTGTTTTAGGATGAAGAATCAAAAGTAGTGGCTCCAAAAGTGGTGGTTTATTTGCAGTGTATGGAAAGAAGAAGAACGGAGGTAGTAAGGTAGCCATTGTCCTAGGATGAATACCAGATAAATACCAACTGAATGGTGATATTTCTTTCCAGAGTAAAACAGTTACTTACAAGGATACATAGAATGGGAATTTACTTCCTTTATAGCCATCTTTATCAAAGCTTCTGACACCACTTTGCCATTATGGGCATATTTTGACCTTTAGGCTTTTCTAATATTTTGGTAAAATAGACTATCCATGGTCACGATATAAAACAGCAGTTACGTTGACCTAAATGCGTGATATGCACCCACGACATCAGTTGTTTTGGTCATTGTCTAAGAACATCTCACGTTACTGTATTGTAGTTATCCTGCTGAGTGATCTCAGTAATGGATATCGCAGAGCGCAGATATCGCTTTCCTTTAGAAAAGCTAGGAGTAGCATGACAACGAGGTACAGTTTAAAGAAGGGCTAGATAACTGGTTCGTTCGATCACCATCAGAGTTCCGGCCTAAGAAGTAACACATACCGTTGCTATGATGAAGCGCAGTTTGATTTTAATCAGTCTTCTGCTTATGGTTGTACAGAACCTTTTTCAGGGCTACTGTGCCGACAAATAATTTTACTAAAAACTCAGCAGACACGGTTGAAAGGGGTGAGATTTAACTGAATCCGCACTCCAAGGACACTAGCTGATAAGGAAAGCAACCTGCACAGTTGTCAAGGCAATGGTGGGCGGCTTTTTAGTCGAAACTGGAACATGTCTGTTTCAGTAGAATATTTTTGGTCTAAATTTCAAACACGTCAGTTAGGAGTAAAGTGGCGTGATGCATCGTGGTAAACAGGAAAGTGGGAGCATTGTTCCACTGAAAAGCAGACTGAAATAACTTGGCTTTCTTGGATTACGGTTGGACGTTCCTAAGTGTGTGCTACTATGTCAGTTCCAAGAAAAAACTCCTGTTACTTACACACTTGGTTTGAAAGCGAATTCTCTTTTGAACTGCTTAAGCAATTGGGTGCTAGGCATGGAATTCATCAGCACCAATTTAAACGTACAGAAATCATTCAACAAGGTCCATTAGGTGGTGTATTTATTTGAGACTGCATACTGAAATAAGACAACAGTATTATGGAGAGGTGTCCAGCACTAGGGCATTTTTATTTGGGGTAACGCAAAAAAGTAGTAATACCACGTTTAATTTGCCTAGTCAGTCTGACGTCATAACATCTTCATGCAGCATATACACCGATCTCCCGGTTATCCATTCTTTAAGTGGCACGTTCTTGGTTTTGTGATGACTGCGGTTGTTTCTGATCCAACTAAACCCAGTTTACCGCCATTCTACTCATAAAGGATACCAGCCTCTTTAAAATATGGTAATATTCGTAAGGACAACAAGCTGAGACAGTCAGCAGGCAGGTTCCGTGAAGCGGACGTTAAAAACCTCATACGAGGTTACCAGTTCATAAACCGGCTAGTAATCAGTTTTAAGCTCTGTGTCAGGTCCCTCAATTCTTTCTTTCAGTGGTTCGTGTAATGGTTGCAACTATCTCTAGATGGATGAGAGAGCGTTTAGAATTCTACCTGGAAGTTCGAATATCCTCGGATGCTTCGACTTACAAAATGGTTGTGGGTGAAACAGCTGTAGAGTGTTTTTCTTCTTTCCTGCATAGACTGATTTACTACCCTAATTGAAAACTGAAAAAAGCTTCAATATTTCCAAGAGTGTACTCTCAATGATTCCCTTGATCCGTGACTTCTGACTTACAGAGTATTTTCATGCTCTGCATCACTTCAATTTGGGATTGTGCTCAAGACTTGCATTAGCCCATCATTGATTTTCCAAACTATACTTTATTTCTAATCAATAAATGACGCATACTTTTCATTCCGATAGGAGAAGAATCCATCTGAAAGAAACGGTAGGATTTCGTCATATCATCCGCGGTTGCTTAACGAATCATTAGAAGGAAATCAACCGTATTTTGTAGATAAACACCACTTGAATTATCTTGTGAGATGAATGAGTTATTTGATATTTGTGCGATTCAGTTGTAAAAAACTGAAAGGTCCTTGCCTCAATATTACCAAAGTATTACCTCCTACGTTCAAACCTTCGACTCCAAAGTGATCATCGTCAGCAAATAAAATTGTCGTAGCTAAAAACACTGCTGCCCAATTTGTCTCGGTAGTATACGAATGAAATAGACCCATAAGTTTTCTCCTATTATTTGGCTTAGTGCCGGATGGCTCCTGGGACTTCTGATGAGCCTATCAACCCAGGACATGAATTCTCGCTGACTAAACTCATATAATATATTTTCTTGTTCGAATTCCAGGCATGAAGAAGTTTACGCTATCTTACACTACGGACAGTGATTCAAATAAAAGCGCCCACAGTTCACAGACGGTGAATGAAGTTGGAAGTGAGAAAGATCCACAGCGCACCATCAAACTGAAAATATTTCTGACGCATCTCAGCAGGACGGTAAGTTCGGGACCATCACTTCTCACTACTCACTCTGATTAGACAACTATCAAGGTGACTGGAGATGCGGTGATATGGGATATAAAGAACAAGTTGTTAAAAGCCTGTGATAAACAAATCCCTGACTCCCTGAATATTGGTTTCTATCTTCCTAGCGGCGGTGGAAAATTGGGAAAGTTTCTGGAAGAGGAAAGACTACTTTCTGAATATAGTGGAGACAAAGAGGAACTTGAGTTGGAGGTAGGTTTGGTTGTTTGTAGCAGATGCTAATAAGAGCAAAAAGTTCATCCCTAAGTCTCGTATCAGGCAAGCGGGTGCAGTGGGACTCATGGACAAGTTCTCAAAGGTAAGATTTGCTGATTTACTTGGAACAAACATCGTTATGTTGATAATCAAGGATGTGCAGAAATCGTTTATTCGCTATGTGACTCGTGGGGATCACAAAAAGGTTTCAAGCATCCTGGCCAAAGGCTTTGATCCTAATTTTCATTGTCAAAAAACCGGAGGTGAGTAGGTGAATCTACTGACGCAATGAAATCCATTTTTTGTAGAAACTCCATTGACGATTGCTGTCACTCGGAATAAGCCGCAGGCAATGATTACGGCTCTTGTAGCAGGCGGAGCTCACAGAGATTACTTCTCAAAATTCGGTCTGACTCCGTTACATAAGGCAGCTGCTGTAGGCAACTATGAGGCCGTTAAGGTGAGTGTAGCACTTCAGTTTTACCATGCACAATTAGACACTTTTGGATTTTGGTCAGTCACCCAACACAATTGACAAGGCTGGCCTGACACCACTGTACTACAACATCTTAAATGATCAAGACACGAAGATTTGTCACAGCTTGTTGTATGAACATTCACAGTTGGGAATATGCGACGCAGAAGGCTTGCAAGAAATCCACCAGGTAAGATCTTCAATATGTTTGTTGTATTCTTAAAGAAACCTATTTAGAACCGGTAGTTGTTTCTTTCATTGAGCTGGGCGAATTGATTGAAATCAAACTGCAACAACACTCACAAACCAAGTCGAATTTCTCTTTACAAGACAGTGATTTAGTTTTTTTATCACAACAATGTGGCTTTTATAGTTCATGATTCACAACTGATGATATTCGACTGTGTTTCCCGTGCTAAGTAATCTTGTCGAATTCGTAGCGTACTCGTCCATTAACTCAGCACTTTTTGGACGAATTGTCATCCTGTAGGTTTTAATTCATTAGTGACTAACAAGCAAAATTGCATCATGGTTTCAAACAGTTTCCACACCCTGGACAATCTGAACATTGTTTCTATTATCATGCTCAACTGTTTCTTGCACCCCTTCGAGCTTGCTCAGAATTTTCCAGATGTGAGTATTACACATCTAACGGTCCTCGTCTTACTCCCTTTCCAGATTAGTCTAAGGTCATTCTACTATGAACTCTTGTAAGGAGTGTGTGCGTTATGTGTGTGAATAAGTTTCCCCAGATATTTTCTGTAAATTAATCGGGTTGAAACGTCAACTGGTTGATTCATCTTTGGGTCTCAAGAACACACTTCGCCTTGCGATATCCAGATTTCATGGCCACTTGTCAAACCACAGAGACAGGTTGTCCACAGATGTTCAGGCCAAGAAGGATAGGGGCTAACAAGACAACAATGATGCACGCGTGAATAAGTAATGGCCTCATTAGAGTCAGTGGGTGTGCCCATCTTACGGTCAGTTGTGTTTCAGTCTTACGTCTTTTGCGATCAGCTGATGGCTATGACATGGTTACAAGGCTACTTTTGCCAGTTCCAAAGAGAACCACGTGCCTATATTTGGACAGACTTTCACCAATAAGAAAGTTTTTCGACGACTCAATACTTCACACTCAGCTGTGTTT
>SJOL01012182.1:1441016-1468868 GCA_004794785.1 Opisthorchis felineus | reverse complement strand
CATAACTGACTGGGCATTTCTTTCAAGGTCACATGCGTTTTTGCAGTTTTTGAGCAGTGTTGGATACCTCTGACACTACTGATTTTTAGAAGATTGGCTTGCATGTAATTTGATTGGTCCGTCTACAATCTGTGCTGCACTGTGCTCGAGTGACTCGTTGGCTATCTTCATTTTGGTAGTTCAGTAGTCAGAGAACAGAGATACTGAAATGACGTCTGAAGACAGAAAAAATCGAACACAAGCGAATCGGACTGAAAGGCAGCACAAATTTTAGAGGGATAAAGCGGGGAAATACCCATCCAACCATTCGGTGACGATGCCTCCTCGTATGGTAACGAAACGCCTGCAGGCGAAGTGCCAGAATCGGCGCACCACCTGATTAAAAACCAGCAACAAAACAATCGGTTGTTAAACCACACATGTCCATACGCAGCTTCACAGTCGTTCCAACTGTTTCAGTTTTGGCTGTAGTGGAGTGGACACGGGACAGCCAAGCATTGATACGATATCTGCAGGATCAAATATCATCGTCTTTTTATTTCCATTTTAGCCTGAGGAGACATTTATATCCTTGAGGAAGAGACGAACAGGAGTTATTTTTAGCACAGATTATGAGTAGGTCCGTAGAACAAAAGGGAGGAAAAGGGAGGTATATTAGTAAAACCTCAGTAACACATCTCCTGTGACTGCATTGCTAGCTGGAAAGGAGGTCTCAAACAGCCCAGTTATCTGTGGAGATTGAAAAGCTGCGAAGAAGCCACGGCATAGCAGTGAGTGTTGTGAATGATAACGTGGGACCTACTAGGGACATGCGCCTAAACAAATGGAGTGACTGATAAATAGTTAATCTAAACTATTATGTGCATCAGAGCGGGCAACACCACCATAAGCCATTGTTGCTGAAAATGCGACCTAAACCAACTAACAGAAGAAAGGAAATGAACCAGAATTGATAGGCAACAGTCATATTCCCCCTAAACAACTTGTTGTGGCATTTACTAACTCACATAGGCCAGCACAATTTACAATGACACTGTGGAGGGCTGACCATCTGAATTCTCTTGAACCTACCAATTTTCCGACGAAATTGTCTCCAGAATCTTTGCACGGGCACGCAAGACACTTTCAAGTGTTTATTACTTGTTTATTTTAGCACTGCTGTGAAATCTTGCGTGTATATCTCTGTGTATACTCTACGGTTAACCTTGATAAAGGTTTGTGAAATTTATTCCTTAGCACGATCAACTACGGTCACAAATGACCGCAGGTTTTACCAATTGTCATTGTGCAAGTGGAGGCATCTGAGTCACCAGTCACGGAATTTGGTAAGAGCCGTACCTCAGTAAACCAAGTCAACCTTATCTAGGGTGTTCCTAGATTGCGGTGCTTCCTTCATAAGCACTAAGCCTAATGTCCTCAGATCACCGCATTCGTTAGACCCAAATCATCCCATTCCTCACCCCATTGCGTTAAAAGGCCCATGGGCAAAATATTGATCAGTGATGGGATGCTGTCCCTCGTGGTGTTTGGGTGGAACATTCTGATTCGGATGTCACTTGAAACGGTCGCATGGTGCTTTGCACCATCTTAATATTGTTCTAACTGTATCCGACGAATGCATTTTTGGATTTCAATGAACCGAGAAAATACGGTTTCTAGTGTGCAACCAAACAATGACAAGCAGCGCATCGGGCTCATTGTGCATTATGCATCACAGTGTCCCAGTTAAAGCAAAACCGTCTATTGATCCTGCTTCGTAAACTTCTGTGGGTTTCGTAAACCTGCTGAAGAGAAACAACACTTGTTGGGCAGCAAGACTCTAACTTGTTCCACCTTTACCGATATTACTACCTGGCTATGTTTTAAGGGCTTTCAAGCAATCAGCATTGTGACGTCATAACGTCATTTTATCTTCTTTACACAAAGTATGTCCAGCTACTTCGTTACGGCTTTCGAGAATACGTATGACGTCTGTCTGAGTAAATAAATCAAACTTGACAAATCGTACACATTAACAGAAGTAGGAAGTTTCTCGCAGATCTTTGGGCATTTGCATCTGATTCCCAGTTTTCTATTCCTATTGCATTATCTCTGGTTCACTTTGTGACAAAACTTTAGAAATTTTTCCTGATTAATGGTAAAAAAGCGGGAGAAAGTGGATATTGTTTGATCATGTCGAAATGTTGCTATTCATCATCACCAGTTTTTTAAATGAGGTAGGTCGGTTTTGATATTTCCAGTGGTTCGCCACACTTGATGTTTCCATTACGAGTTTCGGCTTGGGGTCAAATTTAGCCACGTCTGTCGTGCTAAAATCGATTTTCCATACGGTAGTTCGACACTCAGCAATGATTTATTGTGTTGGTGATGTCTAAATTTTGGTACCTCGGCTGACAATCATGTAGCAGTCGCCAACCAACCAACCAACCAACCACTGATGACATCTCCTCGTTTGGTGACAAAAGGTATGCAAGTTGATTGCCAAACCAAGGGAACAGATCAACCACCGACTGGACACAGGCTAACTGATTTCGTCTGCTGGGCTAGAAAAATCTCGGTTATGCGTTCTTCTTCTGCTTTGAATCTCGACCCAACCCATGGCTTACTCATTTGGTCCGCCAGGTCATTCTTAGTCAACATTAGAAGGCTGCCCATTAATATTCCCACCGAATGTTTTTCTAAACTGTTCTGGAGGCAAGAAAGACTGATTCTCGAGCCATTGACGATGTAACCGGCAGAATGACCAAGTACAACTGCTCCAGTAGGAGTGCGATGAAATTAACAAAAGAATCGCAAAGGCATCAAAGGCCTTCCGTCCCTACAGGCAACGCCCTTCTAGGCAATCAGCTAGGTTAGTAAACCTTGTCGACCACACCCTGGTCCAGTTCTTGTTCATAAGAAACGTTTATTGTAATACGAAAAAACAGACCTGTTTTCAACCGAAAGATGAGTCAGCACTTTCAGGAACAAACAGGGGTGGAGGAAACACCAGCCACCTGTTGCACGACGGGAATCGAAGTCTTAACGACGAACATGCACTTAGACGAGTATAAGTGCAATCATGTCCGGAAACGGTACGATGACGAGTACATTTTGATGCAATACATCTGTTGAGCACGCAAGCCACGTGGACGGTCCAGGGCGTCGCCCATTTAGCTTCTCTAAATAAGACTACTTTACTCCAGTGTGAAACCTCCATGCACGGCACTTGAGAAAACAGCTGAATAAACTGGGACGCTGCCTGTCGTCTTTTCTGCTCCACGTTCCTAGTTGAATGTTTGAGGAATATTGTTTTTTTTTTGGGATCAAAAAGGAGCGCCACTGCGGGCTACTTGTTTTGTTTACGAGTTGGCGAATCAGATTCGAAATTCTTGTTTCGTCGGCTACCATGGTGGCTGGTAACAGCAAAATTAATCACTGGTTATACTTCCTGTGAGTAGAGTTAATATAGATCCATCCCATTCTAGTAAGGTGACTGAAGTATCGAGTCAGATCAATGCTAAAAGGCTTCAGAACCCGTGGGTAGACTCAGACTAATTGTGCTAAATCTATATTCTTCCAGGCTTGAGTTGACTTCACTACTGGTACCCTTATGCACACTGCGTTTATTTATGCTTTGACAAGGATATTTATACTAACATGTACATGCCTTCCGTTCACATATGCATCTGAGCTTCACAAGAAGCCCGCTTGTACAAAACTTGTAAAGACTAAAAGCATGTGATCAAATCGAAACTAGCGATCGATTGCCAAAATAAGCGTAAAGCATTCTCATTGTAATGCCATGAATGTAGAAAGATTCTGAAAGAAGAGTACAGGGGTACAATAAATAGCTTATTTGGTGCTAATTATGTGGCTGGACATACACACAAAGCCGTATTTGGAAAGCTCTTCAATACTCAACAAAAGAGCTGTTCGTGCAAGTAGACTTCGAAAGAAGAGTAGAAATTATATTGGAATTCAAAGTGGATAGTGCCTGCTGTATGTCTACAAGTCATTAGACAAAGAAATTTCCTGAGGTGTGAAAACGAAGTGGCTCAAACTTCCGAATTACTATGACCCACATAGCTAGCTTATTTTTTAGGAATTTTGTCCAGCTTTTCCCTGTTCTTTTAGTCCTCATCTTTCCCACTACTTTTGCATTCCTGAGGGAAATTTCATATGTGCTTCCTGGTCCTACAGAAGGGACGATTAATAAGAATGAAAGACTGCGATGTGTCTTTCAAGCAGTATTCGTGTAACACGCACGGTTGACCATTTTAGTCAAATGCTCCGGAATTCTTTGAAGTTACACTTTTGGCCGTCTCTTCTTTTGACGGTACTTGCAAAATGGCGTTAGTACGGTGGTGGCTCCCAAATCATTTTGTTGCATTATTTATGAAATTGACCAGACATGCATTTTCAGGTGGCCGACATTTCCAGCAAATGGGTAAAATTCCAAAATGAACTGAACCCGCGCGCACGGGAAGTCACTGGTAACACATGAACCGGCGTACATTAACCCATCTAAAGTAATACAATGACCTACTAACTGGTGTATTCACGGGGATGGTGAAACCACTAAGCTACTTCACTTCACTCAAAATTAAGCAATTGTGCATTCTTTCGAGTGCAAACTGCTGCGTAATCCGTTGAAAGTAGTGTACCGCCCATCCGACCTAGACAAAAACAGTCGGGAAGTAAGTAGTGGACTCGAAAGCAAAGATAACATGGCCATGGACAAGGAATGTTCCTTGCTGTTGTCGCCGGCAAGATTTTAGATAACCGTTTTATCCGGGATGCAGAGACGTACGTTCATATGCACATTATGTGCATAAAACTGAAAAGCAATCAGTAAATTGAGGAGTAAAAGGATGGAATTAGAGGGGATGAAAAGGATTTACAATGGAGAAAATCTCATGTGGGAATTATCGAGTCTCACAGATAACTTTGAGGTCATTAAGTGAGTGAGATAAGGAGCCGGAGGGCTTCTATATTATAATGTGATGTCCAATGGAAGTTTCCGGAGGCACTTAATCGTACCTGAGTGTAATGGGGGAAAACCTTCACCTTGAAAAGATTTTTTACAGACATTCTTCTACCTCTCATTTAGAGTGCCTACTGGGAGGATAAAAGGAATGTTACCGACAGCTTGAAAAATCCAAATGCACCGCTGGATAGTAACACGGTTCTTTTCCAGTAGTCTGTCAAAAACAGACTGAACTGTACGAATTAACCGCGAAAGCCATGACAGGTGTAAGAGTTCGGATCATCGAATTGGTAAAACTTAGGAAGGGAAGCCGTCGTATGAAGTAATTCACTCTCCATTTTTAATGACGACTTTGTCAACTGGTTCGTATCATGTCGATTTAGAAGCGATAAGAACCCCAAGATATTTTATGTAATTAACTTGAATTAATGGAAAGTCGTTGGTAGTATTTGGAGCCACAATAAGTGAAGTAGCCTCAGGGTATCTACGAGGCGTCAGTATAAACACAAACTGGATGTATTTGAATGAGTTTAGCTGCAGTGCGACATTCTGTGTCCATTGCCACGTGGCAATAATGTGTTTTTTAAATAAGTACGCGTCCAGTATTGCAGCACCTGCTCTGCCAGCAGTACTGCCATCAGCGATTCTAAAAAAATGCACTGGTAATCATGTTCCAAAGAGTTTTTGTAGAGAACAGAAAGGAAATTTGACAAAACAGTCCCGTAAGATACCACATTTGTTGGCAATCTTTCTGTCCGTAAATTGGTAGTAAAGTAGTGTCCGTAAAGGACAGACAGCCGCTTTTGATATCCCTCATGGAAAGTTTATAAAGCAGACGTTTTCGATTGACTGAAACAAAGACACTACTAAAGCTGATAAAGCAGGCCTGAAAACATTATTCTGGTACCCAAAACAATTAGAATTGTGTGATGAGACAAGCTACCACATCCATGGTAGATCTATATATCTTGTACTGCAGTACAAGCACTTATTGGGGGCCTTCTAATGCCAAGACGTAATCGCTCTAGCACTTTAAACGGAAAAGAATCTCATAAAACTGGAAGGCATTTTAGTGGATCATTAGACTGATATGCTTTGAGTAATTCCATCCATCAAGAATACCGGATTTTCTCTGGGACACAAATAAACAGCTGACACGGTGGAACATAAATTTCTGAAGCGCTGGACGTTAACATCGACAGCGGCATCCTATTCGACTGACTTACTTTGTTCGAGTGGATTTTAGTCAGCTCAAGTTAGACGTCTTTTTGAAATAGCATTGTTTCGTTGAGTATTTGATCTTTGTGAAGACACCTATGTAGGCAAAGTGATGTCGTTATTACCTTTTGTGGCAAAAAGTTTAGTGAATTGCCGACACAATACACCAATTATAAGTTTTCAGTCCTCCTCTGGCCTAGCTCTTTTGGAAGCTCGTCAGCTAGGCGTAGTCCTCGAGTTTCTATCAACCATATGACCTACTTGAACACCGAATTTTACGCAGCTGACGGAATACACTCATTTGCAGATTAATTTTATGTTAACGGGAAGCTGAAACTCAGCTGGATATAACATATATAATACTCATCAGCTGCATTCGCTGCTCAGAGATCACACGCTGTTTTAGTTGGTACTGTATTTAAGATATCAAATGGTACTTTTTTGACATAAAGCACTATTACTTGGGTTGCTGAAAAGCGTTCGACAACCCATTGCGGTTTTCTCCCTGACTAGGGCATTGGTTTGTGCATAAAGTGCGTCTGACCTGGAGCTTACCTTCAAAAATTGCAAATAAGCGCACAAAAATACACAGTTCTCTCCTTTTTATTATATTTTCTGACCCTGTGTACGCAAAGGTGTTCCAAGAAAAGCGTTTTAATATCTTGAATTTCATTTCAACTGAAACACAAGTCAGTCATTGTACAGAACACCGTTGAAGAATAATATAAACGAGAGATTCAGCAGAGATTCAGCTTTGTTTCTGGCTAACACCAAACGTAAAAGTCGTTATTGAGCCCTTTAATATCTGTTGCCTGAGATTTCTCTAGTGTAGTTGATGACAGACTGTCTATATGTACATACGGCGCTTCTCACTTTCAACACATCCAGACAGGTAACAGGAGAGCGCATCATATTATATGGACAGGATTTCACGTTTGAAATCAGTGAGATCCGGGGTCTCACCACATACCAGGGATGGCCAAGGAGGCGTGTAATTGGTACACGCCTACGGAGTCAACGTTTCTGAGTGTAGACTATTTTCTGACAGTACAGTTTTGAGTGGGCTCTTCGCGACATGCGGTTGATGCAGTGTTCAGACTTGAGTAGAAGCTGGTTGCATCCACAGGCACAGATCGTGCGGGTAGTTACAACCGTGCACAGTCTCAAGCTGGACTGATTGTGCCAGTTGTCAATTTTTTATTGAAACCACTGACCATGGAAATTAGATAGTGCTTTTAACGTCTAGCTGTATTCAGGCGTTGCTTCATTGTTGAAGCCACACGGTCCAGTCAGATTTCAGTGACATAATCGAGGCAAATCTCCCGGTTTTCAAACTCGACTATTACTGTATACATTTTTAGTTCTCCATGACTGTCCACGTGCTTGGGATGAAAGGACTCCTTGGTTCTCTCCAATTATAGCCAACCATAACCGGTTTTCGCAGAAGGACGTACAGGACAGCCATTGTTCTGCAGTAATATAGTCTGTGATTGACCGTGGTAATCCCTGCTGTCTGTTCCAGTAGATTTAGCCAAATTCGTACTTCTTCATCATGGTGGCTCCCCTGCCAATGAACTAATTTTGATGACAAGGCAAACTTTTAAACCTAGTTTTGCCACCACAGGACCAGCAGCGCTAGTTATCACATGAAGTAGGAAAGACTAGTCTGATTGTATTCGTCAAAAAATTTTCAAATCCAAGTTTAAACTCCACGATGGAATTACATATTTTTAGGACTATATTCTCCACCAACCGACTAGACAGTAGAATGTTTGGACTTAAGTACACGGCTAGAAATCAACCTCGTGATTCAAGGGCAGCAACACAGATTAAAAGCTGGAAACTAAGTGTGCCTAAAGCATACACCTATTTCTTGTTGACGTTCTGTCAAGAACACTGCGCCCCGACTGCTTTATTTTAAAATCTTTTCGCAGCACTCAGTGCGTTATGAACGGCGCTCTAATAACATCCCGATCAATGTTCTCCTTTGAGGGCATCCATCAAACCGGCCACAAACACACTTTACACTTGGTTTGCGAGCATACTGAAGAGTCCAAAAGCTTGCACCTCTCCATCATGTCCTTGAAAACTATCTGTTTACTCTAGGCATAACCAACAGCCGATATGCACCAGCGTTTTCAATGCAATTCAGTATCGGACATTCACTCGGTGCGTTCAACAAAGTTCGATGCAGCAAACACGAGAGAGACGATGATTATTGTGGAAAATGACAACTAGACGACTATAAGTGGCCTATGTGAAGGACGGTAATATGATGGAAAATTAGGGCGTGCTGTTGACCTCGGTGTAGGCTTTGTTGGGTCCTGATAGCGTTTTGCCTTTTGAAGCCAGAGTGAAGTTTGTAATTGTAGGCAGTACAGAAGTGTAAAGGTATACTTGACAATTCATTGCCGAACAGTGAAAAAATGGCGCTCGGGAAACTCAGACAAGACGCCAAGATGACTTTGGGAAAGAATTCTAATAGAGACTAAACCTCAACCATAAAAACAGATGGATCCATGTTTATTAGTGGCGTTGTTGTGATTTTCAGGGAACCGAGAACAAATGAAATTCCGAAATAATCGAAATAAGAAATGGACGAAAGTGGTTCAGGCTGACTTATATGTACATTTGCTCTGTGATTGCGTACAAAATCTTGGATAATTATCTGCTCCGTTTCTCGTTGTGGTGCCTTGCCGGGAGAAGCAGTTATTCTGTAGATGAGGCAACTGGTGGATCTGACAAGATGGGGATGAGATCGTCGGACGAAGATGACGTAAACTGGAACTGAATAATTTCCAGAGGGGAACACCAAACTAGGGAACTGCAGAAAACTACAAAGTGATGATTGAGGGGCGTTTTAAACATGCGTTGCTTTCTCAACAGATCGAGGAGGTTTGTCTTACTTTTATCATGCCACGAACAACGCAGCATGGGTAAGACTGTTTGTGCGCTTTACTGATGTTTTGCTGAAGCGTATAATACTAGAATTAGCCAGTGAGATAAAATTCATGTGAACAGGGGAATCAACTCATTACCCCTCAGCAATAAACGTACGACGTCCTGCACAATATTTTTTATGGCAAACAAAGCGGGGGTGCTTCTTCAGGTAGACAATGGTCGATTTTCAAAAGCGGTCCATAAGTGGCAGTTTGTTAGGCACACGTGAAACCACCCATGTGTTTTTGTTTGGTTAGCACACATCTGCTTGTTTGTAGGCTAAATGAACTACGAGGTCAGTTACAGATCTAACCGATCGGTGATAATTTTTACTCTTACGCATTGATCAATGTGCACTGTCACCTGAGAAGGTCACATGTATACTGAGTTGTATATACACCCGCAGCTGCTTCTATACTCGAAACCATAGCACATGTGAGAAAAGTCTTAAAGATCTGTGCCTCAAAGTAGGCGGCATCTGGGGGAAACAAATTTCTAAAGCCTGGATATTGTAAAACTACGTACGATGCCTCCGGAACTAACATGACACTGCTGAAGGTTCTCAGATAAGTCAGCGAGCTTATCAGGGATCACATTTTACTAGTAAAGACACACTGTTTTTAGTTATTTGGTTTAACCGCAGAAGAGGCTCGGTAAACGGAGTTTCAGGAACTTGGCTTAGCAGAACCATGACAGTTTTAAATGTGGCAGTCTTACAAACTACTCATATGACTTAGTGGAAAACTGCCGTGGTACGCGAAACAAATTTGATTTTCTACAGCCTCTGTTCGGGCATTGGTGACACGCCAGTGCTTCAGTCGTCTTGTCAACTCCACACTACAGCCACTTTATTGTGCTTAGAGTCTCTTAGTGGACCCGACTTATAGTAATCATGTGAACCCAGTAGGGCAACACTTTCCACCCCAAGTAGCCTGGCTTCGAAAGTTAGCGGCACAAAACTGCGCGAACGCTCACTCAGCGGACTTGAAAGTTGTCCTCAAACATTTGCTTATTCTGTATTCCTGTTACAGGAGTGGGCACACAAGTTATCGCCCCACTTTTGTGACTCTCGTTCGGAGGCAGATTGTGATGTAAAAATCGGATCACCATCCAGTAACAATCCCTTGCGACATCTGGCCACCCAAGGGATGAGTGTTTCACTTCAGCATGTTGCTCACTAAACTACTCAATAACCTATGGTTTTAGTGGAGACAATATTTTGGATGGCAGGTGATTTTTCCACTGTCATGTCCGGAAAAATTCTATGAAATCGCGCTATGTGCTTCACCAAGACGGTCCTGTTTGGACTTTTCTTTTAGGCTGCACGGCTCAACCGAGTGGAACAGATTAACCTTTTGATCATGTATGGCGCCGATGTGAACAGCCGGTGTGTTCCACCAAATGGGAAAATAGCCTGTCTGCCTCCAAATAAGCTCTATCCCGTGGCAACAACCAATGATACGCCACTTCACGTAGCGGCCGCAGCTGGACAACGTAATGCGGTCATGCGATTGCTGTCATGGGGAGCCGATCCTACTCTCATCAATGTGTCAAACCAAACAGCGATTCAAGTAGCCCAGTCCTGTGGTCATATGGAACTGGCTGACGCAATTCGTTTCTTTCGAGGAGACGTACACCACAGCATCTACGGTGAGTCATAATTACCCGTTAGGCTTGGGACCAAATAAAACGAAGACTGCCTTTAAGTTAGGTTGAACGCGTTTAATGAATAGTTTGGTTTTGGAAGATATGGAACCTACCAGGCGGAGAAAAAATCTCGTTTGCTAGCTGCAAAAGAAACATTAATTCCTGCATGCCATGTTACTTTTTCTGCTATCATAATAGTACTGCCTTATTTTTTGCATTGTTCAGTAACTTCTTACATTCATGCCACTGTTATTATGTTGCACGCAGGCCGCGAATGTCTTCTTGAACTACCGAACATATATCAGTCAGGTTGATTTAACCTGAGGGTCTCGTATCGGACTATAAAGGTTACTCTAGAGTTGCTTTAATGTGATTAGCTACCGGATTAGCGTCTAGCGATATTAGATCAGTAATCGGCTTTGTTTTACAGCGTTATGTCCGCTAGCTTAACACCCTCACCACACTATGGTATGCAGCTACGTGATATCGGAAGAGCTGGACAGATCACCGGATTTGCACCGGGTGCCGATTGATTTCCGTAAAGGTGGGTGTCGGTGCACATTTGAAATTCCGCAGGTTGAGTCAGTAGACCATTTGTTCACACGTTCGGGTAGGTTGCATCTGCGTAAAGGGTTGCGTGCACTCACCATTGTGTTCAATCGCATCTATGGACTGCTCTCCGGTGCCTGTTTTTAGACAGTTTGCATTTGCATAGAAGATGAATAGGACGACGGATCTCACAAAATTCCTTCTCGTACCTAGCCTAAGGCGGTAGGGTGAAATGACAGCAGTTGACCTAGGATTGTCGCGATGACATTTGTTTAGTTGACATCATGCTTCACTTGGATTTCTAAGTGCAAAATGCTCTAGCCCACACCCTCCCCATTCAACAATAGGCGATTAAAGTGTTGATGCAAACCCCTAAATCTGCATCATTCACACAAATTTATTGTTGTTTCCAATCTGAGTTAACGCCATAAAAAATAGATTAAAAAAGTAAAAAATAAACAAATAATAATGTAATAATAAATATAAATAAATAAAATAATTAATAATAATAAAATAGATTAAAAATTGATTCATGTATAGACGTAATACACTACTCATAAAGTTGCTGAAAATTCTTCGGCAGCCAACGACCGGTTTCGCCCTTCTTGGGGCTCATCAGGTAGGCGCAGTCCTCAAGTTTCCGTCAACCTTATGTTCTACTTGAACCCAAATTGCACGAAAATAGCGAAATACACTCATTTGCAAACAAATTTGGTTTTGAGGTAGACTCACATGGAACCCAGCTGAGTCTCTCGTTTGTGATGTTTGCAAGCAATTGAATGTGCTGCACCAGGCCGCCTCATGTTTCAGTTGGTGCGTTTTTCGAGATATCTGGAAACATGTGTAGACGTAATACACAACTCATAAGGTTGCTGAAAATTCTTCGACAGCCCACAAGCAGTTTCGCCCTTCTTGGGACTCATAGATTCAGACTTCTAGCTCAAGTTCATTTATGCTTTGAGTTTTCCACTTAAAATACTGCAGGTCAAGATAGGTTGAATATTACAATAATTGCTGACCTATAGGATGACTAAACCTGTGCTGTGCAGAGAGAGCACCATGCGCATCACTGTCGGCTGGCTTGACCTACCAGGCAGTGTTGTACCTGCGCAACATGTTTCGAGATGCGAGCATAAATCTTCAAAGGAACAGTGTGGTTCTGATGAATTTGACGCCTCCTCAAAGTTAAGACAATTTGTTATGGAACTGACCATCTAGCAAAGCTAAAGGCCCTGAAAAACTCAAGGCTTGAGACCAGTGGTCTACTGAAGGAGGAATCCGGATTTTGGGTCTTTGTTCCTCATGCGTGATATTTGGAGCTAAACCAGAAGGGCGTCCTATAGAGTTACGACTGTTGCTGTAAAGTTAACTTTCGGGCAAACGTTGCAAGTAGATATAGACCAAACTGGGATAAAACGTATCCTTTGTAAACAAGGGTGAACAGGTAAGAAATGAACAGATTTATACCACACAATGTTTGCCCTGAACAACAAGGGACGAAACGGATATCGAGGGGGGGGGTTAGGAAGGCATTATCTGGAGGATCACGGGGACAGTTCTTGCTAAATAAAAACGGCTTCATGAAAAACCTACTCAGTCAACAAAATCTTGTTCTTCGAGAAGATCTCCCGATATCCGTATAAAGTCAAGGAAGGAGTATTGGTGAGAAGATAATCACTACTGCTAATAAACGATTCTAGAGAGTTGGGAAAATAAGTCGAGCACAAGGGGACTACTTATATCAACTTTAATCACAGGATATCAAACCGGGAGCCTAAACGCTTGCCATCAAAATCGTCAACATCAAATGGTGATGACTCATCGGTATACATACTTGCTTCGTACATCAGACTTTCGGAGATTAAACACAAGTGTTGCCTAGGCTACCCACTACTTATGAGTCTCAATAGGAGGAAAATTTGATTACAGCGGATGCCGTGTGTTACGTACTAAACAGAACGGTTGAATTAATACAGGAATGGATGTAACTTCAACGGACCTCAAAACTATTCACACACTGGTGTTCGTCCCCCAAAAATGTCGATTAATGGCGGTGTTTCTGTGTTGATATTTTAGGCTTCACCTGCTACTTGAAACCACAGAAAGTCACTGGAGTGAAACACACGGTTGCGTGAGCGAGAGAACTTTTGACTATGGAGGAATATTCCGAAGTGTTTTGAGGCCATTTAGCCATGGCTAAATGACAAGTGATCTAGTCGAGATAAAAATCCATCGGTAATGTTGCCCATTTCTCCATATACATACCCCCATATTAATATCTGGATTGATAGACGTAGCAACAAGAATCAGGATGCAAACGCCCTCAGTGAATGTTACACTTATTGATTGCGTGGGCTAACTTCTAGCCAAAAATATTAAACCGTGATTATGCCTCTCAGAAACAAACCAGTTTAGCTGTTCAATACATTTTTGGATGGCGTTTTTTGATAAGTAAACCTCCACTAATTAAAACAGATGGTAAACTTTAAAGGAGACTCACGAAATGACTGGAGCATTGTGCGCTGAAACTCCTAATGGTAAAGAATCTGTCCAAAGGAGAAATGTCGCCGATAATATCCTACAGACACATCACTAAGAATCCATAAGAACTAACAACATATTTCAGACTTACAGTTTCACGTTAGTCTCGTTCTTACTAAGTGGCGATTCTTTTTCTGATGATAGTTGTTTACACTACTATAATCCTCAATCGTTTGTGCAATTTCGACAACGAGAACTGGAAGCCTTCGAAGGTTCAAAAAATTATTTCGGCGAGAAAGTACATGATTTCTTATGAGTGGTTATCGGACAACTTTATAAAGATGGTATGAAGCAAAACCATTCTGTAACAAAGCCTTTGACAGAATTAATGCGCGAAGTGTGATAATTACGGTCGACTGATCGATTATGCAACAGATTTCAAACTATTTACAGGCTTATGATTAATGAGACGTTATCGTTAGAAGCGCTACACCAGTGAGAATATGCCTTATGTCCTTGGGGAAAACGATCGAGGACAAGGCACCCACAGCCCAGAACAGCACTGCAATAAACACATCCCAGCAGCTTGTCAGAATAAGGCAAACCGTAGGGTTCAGATTCCACGAACATCACCCCAAATAAATCTACTGCACAACGACAAACGAACTGAAGCTTAACAATCATTTCAGAACATGACAGCATGCGATCTATTGGGATCGTTTAGGTGTCCTCCTGCAGGGTTCCCAACTACCCGCAAGCAGGATTACGTGATTCGAAGCCGGGAATGTACGCGGATCCCGCACCACTCGGTTTGACCGTAGCTGATTTATTTCACATTTCCACCTTGTGACCTATCCCACAAAACTCATACAAAACTGGTTTGAAACAAAATGACGCTTCCTTAGACCACGGTGTTTGGGCATCCATAGTCCATTTCCAAACCACAAAAACCTGATAAGTTTTACTTGCTTCTCTAACGATTTTGATTGTTTTCCAAGGACCGGTTTACATATCATTTCTCTAGGTACTTGCTGGAGTCAGATAACTCCTGAGGTATTACCGAGACACTGGTGGTTAAATGTTTCAAGGCGTCTAGAGTCCTAAGGTCGGGGGGGGGGCAAGTCTTGCGATCATAAAGTAAGATCGTTCTTACAGCTGCCTTGTATATCGTTTGGTTTCAGCAAAACTGCTGGCGCCATAAGTGACGGAAGTTGTCGAACGCTGTCCGCGCTTTCGTTATCCATGTTGTACCTTCATCCGTCATAGTGAAATCGTCGCTTATGTTGTCGCCAAGTCATGCGAACCTTTCAACTAAATCAAGCTCTTCAATATGGAGCTTCAAAGAGGAAGGGAGAATTTGGATCCTGAAACAAGACTTTGAACTTTTGGATGCGAAAGACGAATAACAAAACACAGAAACATTTCCGATGTTCTATCCAAAGTACTCTGCATTCACAGATAACCGTCAGAGAAAAAAGCAGGGTCGTCCGAATAACCCAAGTCTATTAATCTCTCAAGATGTGGTTTTGCATCCTAGATTCATGGTCCCTTATAGTGTGCTTCCCATGTTAACGCCGCAAACAAGGTTGAGCAAAAAGGGCTAGGGGAGAACCTGACGAACTCCACTGCTTGTGGTGAGACCTTTAGATAGCTTATTATACAGCCTAACCTGATCGGAGGTATGGACTTACATGACACGACAAAATTTAACAAAACTCTATGACCGCGAATAGTTAGAAAAGCCAATCTATCCGCAGAGCCAATCAGTTTTTTGAACCTGACGAGAGCTGTGACTAGGAGAATGGATCTTACCGTAGTGTGACGGTTTGTGTACCTTCGCGACCCATTGAACTACTTAGTCTCCCATGCCATTTTGGTTCCGGTGAGAGTTCTGACCAACACGGTCTCCTAGCCTTGCAGGTTGGGGGATGGAACATGTGTGGCGTATTGTTCGGTAAAAGTGCTAATGCAGCTGTATTTCCAGCTAAACGCCGCTGCCTTGGAGTCAGGCTTTTAAGCTAAATGCTTTGGTCGAAGACCTAGTCTTCCTCCTGTCTAGGTTTAGACACCTTCGCAGTATCCCAGCCTATGTATAAACATGATACCTACAACTAGCCGCATTATCATGCCACATCACCTACCGCGTGCTGTCACCAGCCGGATCGCCCTACTTGCTGTATACTGCAGGGCGGGTAAGCGAAAACAGGCTACTGCTGACGCGTCTCTTCATTTTTTCACATGCTTTTTCTTCACCCTTCCCTCGCACCACCAATAACTCCTTTACTGTAGGCCAATCCGCTAAGACTAACGACTTCCTTCGTCTTGCATTTGTTTTAGCCGCAACATCTGCTCATCACCCTGCGCTGATAGCCCTAAGCATTTCAAAAGCAATCCTCATGCCTCGACACCCGGTCTATCTATCCGTATTTAATGTTAGCACTCTGAAACAAGCAGGACAACAAGCTGCTCTTGCTCTCATACTGGACTCGCTTAACATTGACGTATACTGTGTATAAGACACAAGGATTCAAGTTGAAAGCACAGCGATTGAGCTAACAGTTAATCACTCTCTACTGACTTCCGGCTGCGCACCTCTGGCGCTGCTGCGGCAGGATGTGCAGGGGTCGGTCGTGTTCAATCTCATTCAACAGTTGTGGTGACTTCATAAATGTAGCACTCGCTATGTATCTCCGCGTATTATGGTCAATATGATCAGTATCTTTTGGTATACTCTGTACCGCTGTAGGCGCATCTCGTTCGGTAATCTTGGCTGCCTTTGTTTTTAAAAGTCTTTGGCTGTCTAAATAATCCTGGAGACCCAGCTGTTTAAGCAGACAGCCTCAGTAACATCAGTTTTTGGGCCTCGTTGATCATTTGCGAAGCACTTACTGCGTATTGAACAAGTGATGCATTTTGCGTAGGAAAATTCATACAGTCTGACTGAACCGGTTCTATGCGTCATTTCCTGTGGCTATGCTGCGCAGCTGTGTATGCGCACTCTCCCACCCTTCGCACGCACCAAAACAAGGCACATGGTATATTGCAATTTACCTGCAAAGAGGACAATTGTTATCAGCTGAATGTTTTCAGGCGCGAATGCGTGAGAATAACACCATTTTCTCCAAGCTACGTCCTTCTCGGTGACCAATATGGAGCCTGTCCGTGCGGCAACACCTGATCCAGATGACATCTTAAAACACTAACTGCAAACAGATGGAGATAGACGCAAGTGAACTAACAGGAAAAGGCGAATGAAGACCAGTTTGACTGTGTTGGATTTGTGTCAGCCTAAAAAGTGAGATCCGAGAGACAATCGAAAAATGAAATGAATATTTTGGCTTCCATTTAGGAAACAGTTTACTAATGATGGGAACAGTGTTAGCTGGTGTCCTTGTCCAAATAGTTTGTCTATTTCCCCGTGAACCGGTCTATCCTGGTCACAGTTCGGTAAGTCAGATTGACAACGTAGTATTTTTATTTTTCACGGAAGTCGCGTTTACAGCCCGGTGAACGAACACTGAGAATTCACTGAGAATTCCGGATCTTCAGTTAATAGGAGTTTGAATATCGTCCACTGAACATTTCTTCATGTGAAGTAGTGAACATCAGCCTTTCCGGGAGTCATACACAACGAACAATCTGCAGTTATCCATTGGGTCCCAAACACTTAGCATGATACAGGATAACTGCAAGCCACAAATATGACTGCTTCTTTTTACAATGAAACTTCGGTTTTTATGGTATGTACTTTTCACAGTCGGTTTTCCTATTAGCAACGTTGGTGGTGTCGTCATTTCTCTGATGCCCATCATTTGATGTTTGAATCGCATTAATTCTGCTACACAGACCATCCGCTTCAAAACGCAGTATAGCTTCCTTCTACCTCATCTGAAAATGTCACATCACTCAATGATATGATCTTAGAGAACAACCAAAGCCCGCTGTTAGCAAATATCCTTTCCACCGTGGTTTAAAGGATATAGGGAATAAAGAAGGACTAGACATCCCCAGCTCACGTACCGGAGTACATAAACCAGGGAAAATCAATAATCTTAATGAGACATATTTATTTCTTCATTTAACTCTACTCGAGTATGAAGGTGTCTAAAGTATCGTAAAGTTTTGACAGATAAATGGTTGTGTTGTTGCGTATACAGGAGTTATAAAGCTCCCCTATTTACCATTGCAAATGCTCAAAAATGTGCTTTCTTGAACAATAAAACCCTTCCCGCAGGAAAGAAACTTTGATACAGATAGAAAAAAGAATAGAGAGTAATTTTATTGCTAGACAGTGTCAAGGGTCACAAGATTCCAATCTACTTTTTCTGTTTTTTGTCTTTGGCTAACCCAGCCAGTTGCGGCTGACGAAACTTCAACAGACGACTCGTCTAGAAACAAATAGTGTGTAGAAAGTAGCCATTGGCCTAGTTAGTTGATCAGTTTTTTGTTACAATCCGTCATGTCACTACAGGGCAGCAAAATTCAATGGGCTGAGTTGTGTGTGGCTACAGATCGTTATCATATGCCAGCATTAGACTTGTTTGACCGGCTTAGGCTTGGCACAATAACATAAAAGCGGATAACCGGGAATGTCTTCATTCGTTCACTAAACGCTTAAGTCCGAGACTTTGTATACTGATAGAAGGGTGATTCGGTAAACTTAGCATGGCAGTTGAAACCAAACAAGATATTTCACACGCATAACTCATTCGTTTCGTTACGGAACAGGAGACGTATAATGTTTCTCAAAAATATAACCCTAAACCTATCGCTAGCAACCCTACGGAATGCGTCAGGTTTCGCACATAACCATCCAGCCAATCGACATTTAGAAGGGATGTAGGGAGTGGTCCAAAAATGCTACTTTAGATTCATATGTTTCTAGAATAAGCCAAATAACGAATATAAGGTGAGTTTACCTATGCCGTACATATGTGTTACATACTATAACACCGTTATTTAACCTTATGACAAAAGATGGTGACACCTGGGAGTGGTTTGAACTCAGCAGCGGTCTTCTGTAAGATTTTTCCATGGGTTCTGCGCAATTAAATCAGCGAATACCTACCGATAAATTGTTCCATGGTTAAAGAATTCTGAGTGCAATTACATTTTTCAGTAGGTAGCTTTTGCTGTTATTCCACCAGTAAAATTCATTTTTCCTTAAGAGAACTTCTTTACCTCTATTCATGTGAGTTCTCTGGGTGACCATTACAGTTGGTTGACAAGCTCTCAAGAGAAAATGGTGGGGCTTTTGCCTGGTGCGTATAAGGATTTGCTGTCTAAGACAACTTGATTACTATCGTACAACTATGGAGGTGTCAGATTTCACCGGAAAGCTTGTTTAGTGCTACAGAGACGGATAATGGATAACGAGACAACGAAGCGTAAAGTTGAAACTCAGCTGGAGGGAAGGTTCTTGTTATTGTAAGTGACGATTTTCGAAGAATCTGTTGCGCGCCCACTTGGATGTTCACATAGTTTTGAGCGTTGTGGTAAGAAAGTATATAACAATTCACACAACTAACTTCGTTCTTCTTATGACAAAAGCTACCGAGGACCGTCCGTATCGTTAAACATCATACACCGAGGGATTAGACATTGTTCTTTGGGACTGCGCAAATTTCGTTTTTCATTCATACTGAAGGACAGTCCCGCAAAGATTAACCCAATAATTCTAGACCAGATAGAAATGTGCTCATTGCAGGACCTATTTTCTCTAACTTTAGACATCTTCGGCCGCATAACTAAAGACACCAGTCACTAGTAATATTTACTGACATTCTAACATTGTTTGAACACAGTCTGTTTCTTCAGAATCAATTCGCTTCTTGCCGTGGAAACTGGTTTTGAGTGTTATCATCCTTGTGCAGGCTAAACTGGTCCATTTTATGTGTTTAGTCTCTTTTACCAAGTAATACGGTGTCGTAATGGTATTTTGGTGCAAAGACCAGCTTTGCGTCGGTCAGTTTGAGAACCAAACCGGTTTATATGTTAGTAGAGGGTAGTTCGAAAACCTCATGTTTATACATTTATTTCTGCCTCAAAAAGCAGGCTTAGATGATTTCACGTGAAACAGGGAGGTAAGCTCCTGTATCCTGCCGATAAAATATAATAGAAATGTCTCCCAAAAAAAGGCTGTATGACTCAGTGTACTACAGGCACAGCAAGCGGTGAACTGGCACCGAGCGTTGGGAATGAACCCACCTTCACGAGGCTCCCTAGATGAGGTGGCTGGCAGCTGAGCAAGCCACTGAAATATGGAGAGTATTAAAAACTAATTTACGAGTCGATTAGTAGCGGATATCTATTCTCCGGAAACGAGAAATAATGCATATAAATGAGAAGGTTGTGGCATATTAAATACTCTGCCTCAGATGCTGACCTGAGCCTTGAATTCCGAAAAGAAATGAGCAATCAAATGCGAAGCGTCATTGTCCTTAGAACTCATGTTGTCTGTGAGAGGCCAATTGTTTTAGCAGTTGCGATTCTCCGTAGGTAAACGGAAATCATTTTTTTAATTTTCAAGGTCAGACATCTTTGTTTTATGCTCTCGTGTGATGCATACAGACTTTCACCGATTACTACCTTTTGGTTTTCACCAATATGACCCAAAGCCTGCTTGACAACGAAAAGCGCTCGGTGTCGGAAGAAGTTCAACTCCATGCGATGAATGAAATATGCTGAGCTAAACCTTACAAGTGATTGTAAAGCAGCTGCAAAGTCACACTCTACCAAACCGAGCAAAAACATAGTGATCCGTCCTAATTTTGGAAGTTTCTGCAATATAGGTTACGTATGATAGCTTTGGTAGCTCAAGCAAGGAGAAAGTAACTTTTATTCCGCAGCAGTTGCTTCATACGACCTGTTAATATCTTGTAAAATACATATACTAACAAGTTTGTCAATGCAAAAGTTTTTTTACAACGCAAAACTAAGTGATGTCATAATATTTCGGAATTTCAACTGGCAAGTGAGATTATATAACGAGAAACAGATGAATATTTAATGAGTGCACGGACAATAAACCGGTGAAATGGAACTGTATAAGCCGCGTTTGCAATTCGGTTTCAAAGTTGTGGTCCGATTTAAGGACAGGTGTCGGTGGATTTAAAGTCACGATCTGCTTAGCACGCAACTGGACTAGATGCCGAGTGTAACAATCAAGATTCAACTTTTGCTTTAAACCGGTTAGCTAGCCGGTGTATACCCCAGGGCCAAATTAACAAATTTAGCGAAAAAGGCCTAAATTAACAAACGTCCTGTGAAAAAAGCCTTGCTAGCATATACAGTACCGGCAACTCAACAGCACTTGCACCCAAGAAGAGTTCTCATGGAAAACACATTCGTCGAGCGGCAACATCGTACCTGAATGCAATTCACATATCTAACCAGAATATCTTACAGCTCATCCCGACGATAATAGCCTTGGTTCAATTTTCTAAAAGTCGGGGGCTTGGTTATAACGCGATATGTCCTTGATATAAGCTCGTTTCACTGCTTTCGAAGAAAAACAGGGCATAAGTATCCTCTATAATATTTCACACAGGAAGCAATGTTTCATACATGCAGAATGAGCTATTCCTTATCACTTTGAATAACCTGACGTCTAGATTTATGTATTTCACAACGCCAAACTTAAAGTTCGTAAAGTTTTCAGTCAGTTTGCTGATGTTTGGAACCAACTGAGGGGTCATCCCTTCAGAATTGGTTGATAAACTGTCGGTGGATTCATCGTTGCTGCTTCTGCTAGCTTTACTGATGATTGACGTTCACCAAAACCGATTGTTGAAACACGCTCATATGATGGTCGATTCCCCTAACTGATCTAGGTCGGGAACATACGGTATCCAGGCAGCCAAACTAAAACAAGCAAAGCTTACTAAATTTTCAGTTGAGCTTTTTGTCCTGCGAGTAAAACCAACCTGTGCTGGAAAGCCGAGAAGCACTGTACAGCCGTTTCTTCCTTATTGGGAATCACCAGCAGTGTAGATTTCACAAACAACCAGGAAATTTAGAACCCGCGATCTTCTGGGTGTTAGTTTGAACACTTTAATTTTAGTCCACAAAGGGGTTAATCAGCACTGTGAATACCCGGCCTTAGATAGGATATGGCGTTGCCCATCCCTCAATCAAGTAAACTACATCACTTGGCTATGTGTCGACTCATTGTTCGAGAGACGACTTCTCGAATGAGAGCTCCACTTCTCTTGTGGAATTATTCTTTACCTGAGCTACTTACACCTGAGCTTCGCTGCCTGCTACAAAATTATTAAGACGGTTTTTTGTCAGTAAACTTAAGCAGGTTACGCCATTTTTTTAAACAGTTTTGACTGCCTCCTCGAATGACAACTTCTGCGAAATGCTGATTCGTCACTCCTGGTCAAATAGCCTTGTTAAACTGTCAACCAGTTTTGGGTTTCACTAGAGACTTATTAGACAAACACTGTTGACGATTCCTAACGAGGTTGAAATAGCTTTGCAAAGCTTCTTTTTAGCATCAACCACAATCACTTGGAGGATAGGTTCCTATTTGGAGATTGAAAATCTCACTGCTGACATCCCGTTTTGGCCCGCTGAAGTAGCCCTTGCTAGCAGGATCATGACAATAAGCGATGCGGCAATAATAAACTGTTTTGTTATCCCGATACTTTTTCGATCGTGGTCCAGTCAGTGGTTGCATGCATTATGAAAATACCTGCAAAAGCTCATTAATTTACGACAAATGTGTTAAAACAAATACTTGTATAGTAGGAAAACTTGGACTATCCCAGTATGAACAGAAACTGATTTTTTTGGCTGGTAACGGTTGCATCCTCTTTTTAACTTTATATTTCTTGTTCACACCGGCGACCTCATAGGTGGACCATTTTTACCAACGCCAACTTATAATCCCAAACGCAGGATGCGAAAAGCTCCGCAAAGTTCGTATATCTCTGAGCCGACCATTTTGGTTCCCATTGCGACAAGACCCAAGGAGTCCGGTCCTCGAACAGCATACAGTTCACTTCCAACTCCAGTGGAAGAAAGCAGTATCGCCAGACCTCCTAGAACAAATGGACGTTCAACGAACACGTGTTCTACAATGCAGCGTGCAATGTCAATGTATAATCTAGTTGAAAATGAACAGAAGCCCAGTGCACAGTTCCCATTCCAACAGAACTCTACTTCTATTAGTCCCACAGCAGTATGCAGTTCCTTTTTCATGGCTTCTCAAATCTACTATGATAGTCGAGTCATGGATTCAACTGCTAGTGTGAGTGCAACACTGTCCAGGAGACCAAAACTGTCATCCCGAAAAACCGGTACGTGATGTTTTTTACTATGGAACACAAACGTCTTACTAATGTACAAGTTTCACCGCGTACAAGTTCCTGATATATCCTGGTGTTAGGCGATATTTACTCTCACCGACGTCCTCAACTCCACATGGAACAGCCGTACTCATTTTGTTGTGGTTCTCTTCTGCAGCAGCAAGTACCCAACTAAATGATGGCACCAGACGCATCAGTCTACGAGCAATAATCCAAGGCGAGGTCTACAAGTATAGAAGTTTGATTTTCGCTTCAGTGGTACACACTCTGAACAGATGGTGGACCACACGTTTCATATTCGGGAGAGCACTAGAGACCGAAATTTTCAGATGGCCACGAAAGTGGAATCAGCAGTTGCGGCAGAATGATGAGAACTGGTCACTTAACATCTTGCATTTCGGGAGGTTGCCGAGCTACTGGGACTGGCTTTATCAACTAACGCCGATTACCAAAAACGCATGGCCTACCCGTATAGGTATCAGCTTTGTGAGACAGTAGTATGCAGTTGCTGCAATTACGTTGGTTTTAATCTGAATAGCCGATTAATGTTGCTTGCTCTACTCTAATGTTTAAATCATTCCACTTATATGGAAGACCTTATTGAGACTAATGAGTTCAAGTTGTATCGACGTTTAACAATCAAAACGGTTGTAAATTTTGTCTTTGTCCCTGTAATTTGTACGGTATCACTGTAAAATGGTGTCCTCCATGACGTTGTTCATTACCACATTTGACGAATAGGCCTATGCTGTCTGGCTTTGTCGCTCGTCACAGGCGACTAATTTGCAAGTATTCGTAGTTAATTGTCAAGTTGACTTTGCCGGCGTCCATATTTTAACCAGCCCTTGTATGGTTGTCCAGATTGTGTGATAAAAATGGCCATTAACACTTAGCCAAGGAATCGAATTACCCCTAATATGTGGCCTGTAACTAGTGTAAGCAATCATGTCCAAGAATTGCACTTATGACACGTCGAAGGGAATACTTAGGGTTGATTTTATATATTACTGGGGCCAGCGGTGCAAAGTGCTCAACCTTTGAGTAAAACGGCAACTTGAGTCTTTCCACAAGTCAAGCTAAGTTCGTCGACATCCGTGGCCTTCATATCTCGTCATACTGCACTCCTAAAACAGACCGGAACCGAGTATCAGCCACATTTATATTCTTAGATACCCTAAACCGTACCTACAATATACATTCTGATTGACAACATTGTAACTGCTCACTTGCTATGTAAACTAACAAATCCCCTTAACCTGATGAAGGTAAAGCGCAGAGTAATCAAGCACAAGCGACATTAGCATGTGTTGTGGGAGGGAAGGTTTGATGTGATTTACGATTACTTGGGATTTATCAGGATGTGATATCCACATAAGGACAGACAAAACTCTACTGAGATCAGTTTGGTAGCACTTTAGGGGTAGTTTCATAGATATTACTGTTCAGTGGAAACACAATCTAGTTCTATTCACAAATTGGACATAGCTGTCGAGGTTAGAAGACCATTTTCTGGCTCGGGGTAACCATTCACTCAATGTGACTCTCAAGGACACCGGGGTTTTGCCCACGTGGTCCACTCAGTTGGCATGAACTGCCCACTTCATAATTCGATCATTCTGCTCTACGAGCCAGACAAATTCCTTATTTTGGCAAGCCTTTACTTTGTCATTCTGCATTTGAATGAGCCCATCTCATTTGCGTCACATCACTGGGATCGGTATGCAGCTGAATGAGTTTTCCAACTTGAGACTTTGTGAATGCAAATCTGTTTCCTATTTTAAGACAAAAGCTGTTCTCTTTAGATTAATCAGACTCATATGTGATCCAGATATTTTTTTAATCACTGAGTTATTGTGCAAGTATATCTGAACATGGGTTAGCAGACCATAGAATAATCTAGTAGACTAACAGTCAATTTACGCCAGACAGGAATTTGCATAATGTTCTACCTAATGGCGCAATTCAAATGTGTTGAACACTGACGTACTGGAGCTGTACGCATCTGATTCAAACGTATTCCACAGATGCTGTAAAGGTTGCTTCTGTTTGTCTATAATGACAACCAGCGTGACCTGGAGCGTAGTAGATTCTAGTGCGCAAATCCACATTTTGGTGGCCGGTGCTGTAAGATTGTTAGGTCTAAGATAGCTTTCGAGGAATCTCATAAGCTTGTGTCAATTTTAGGCCTCCTAAAGGGGACATGTTTCACGGGGTTATGTGCTTTAGGGCAAAACATCCTTCCGGGGGCTGCCTAGGGGCATCTTTACATTTTAGTGTTCAGGAAGCGCACTAGGAGTCTCAGTACTTGTTGGGACCCATCAGGAGTGAACTAACGGATGAACTATGTAAAAATTTGGTTAGCAGTTTATAGCTACGACTTGGTAATTATTATCATTATTTCTATCATGATTATCCGCGGCGAGCCATGATTAGTAAAAAACGTCTTTCCTATCAACCACTGGTAACTGTCAGAATGAGTCAATAGACAACCTCTGATTCCAAATAGAGACCTTGTGGACCTTGTGGAATACTTAAATGATACGGACATACAATGGAAAGTAACAAACTCTCCGGTCTCCGATAGCCAGACACAAAACTATAATCCTTTTTTTAGAGTAGTACGTGAACAGGAAAATCAGACAAGCCTTTATTTCCACAGTTCCTGATTTCCAACTAGACTTGTTTATGTGAAAGCTTTGAAAACTTGATATTTCGGCTGCTATGAACTCGTGTGCACTGCTTAACTTTGAACGCACAGACTGTCTTGCTTGACGGTCTCCCTTGTTCGAAATAAACATAAGCCATTTACGTAATACATTGGTCATAAGGTTGCTGAAAGCTCTTTAACAGCCCACAACCGTTTTCGCCTTTCTTTGGGCTCATCAGGTGGGCACAGTCCCCGAATTTCCGTAAACCTTATGTTCTACTTAAACCCAAATTGCATGAGATTTAACTTATACACTCATCCGCATACCACTTTGGTTTTGACGGGCGACTCACCTGAAACCTAGCTGAACCTCCTTAGCCTATCATAAACAAGAGATTCAGCTGGGTTCCAGGTGAGCCTCCTGTCAAATCAAATTGGTATGCAGATAAGTGTATAAGTTAAACCTGAAGTCACACACTCTTTAAAGTATGAGTGCAAACTTTTGACCTGTAAAACATGCATTCTATCGAGGTTTCAAGCTGTGGTAAAAGCTGTGCACNGAGTCTTTCCACAAGTCAAGCTAAGTTCGTCGACATCCGTGGCCTTCATATCTCGTCATACTGCACTCCTAAAACAGACCGGAACCGAGTATCAGCCACATTTATATTCTTAGATACCCTAAACCGTACCTACAATATACATTCTGATTGACAACATTGTAACTGCTCACTTGCTATGTAAACTAACAAATCCCCTTAACCTGATGAAGGTAAAGCGCAGAGTAATCAAGCACGAGCGACATTAGCATGTGTTGTGGGAGGGAAGGTTTGATGTGATTTACGATTACTTGGGATTTATCAGGATGTGATATCCACATAAGGACAGACAAAACTCTACTGAGATCAGTTTGGTAGCACTTTAGGGGTAGTTTCATAGATATTACTGTTCAGTGGAAACACAATCTAGTTCTATTCACAAATTGGACATAGCTGTCGAGGTTAGAAGACCATTTTCTGGCTCGGGGTAACCATTCACTCAATGTGACTCTCAAGGACACCGGGGTTTTGCCCACGTGGTCCACTCAGTTGGCATGAACTGCCCACTTCATAATTCGATCATTCTGCTCTACGAGCCAGACAAATTCCTTATTTTGGCAAGCCTTTACTTTGTCATTCTGCATTTGAATGAGCCCATCTCATTTGCTTCACATCACTGGGATCGGTATGCAGCTGAATGAGTTTTCCAACTTGATACTTTGTGAATGCAAATCTGTTTCCTATTTTAAGACAAAAGCTGTTCTCTTTAGATTAATCAGACTTATATGTGATCCAGATATTTTTTTTAATCACTGAGTTATTGTGCAAGTATATCTGAACACGGGTTAGCAGACCATAGAATAATTTAATAGACTAACAGTCAATTTACGCCAGACAGGAATTTGCATAATGTTCTACCTAATGGCGCAATTCAAATGTGTTGAACACTGACGTACTGGAGCTTTGTGCATCTGATTCAAACATATTCCACAGATGCTGTAAAGGTTGCTTCTGTTTGTCTATAATGACAACCAGCGTGACCTGGAGCGTAGTAGATTCTAGTGCGCAAATCCACATTTTGGTGGCCGGTGTTGTAAGATTGTTAGGTCTAAGATATCTTTCGAGGAATCTCATAAGCTGGTGTCAATTTTAGGCCTCCTAAAGGGGACATGTTTCACGGGGTTATGTGCTTTAGGGCAAAACATCCTTCCGGGGGCTGCCTAGGGGCATCTTTACATTTTATTGTTCAGGAAGCGCACTAGGAGTCTCAGTACTTGTTGGGACCCATCAGGAGTGAATTAACGGATGAACTATGTAAAAATTTGGTTAGCAGTTTATAGCTACGACTTGGTAATTATTATCATTATTTCTATCATGATTATCCGCGGCGAGCCATGATTAGTAAAAAACGTCTTTCCTATCAACCACTGGTAACTGTCAGATTGAGTCAATAGACAACCTCTGATTCCAAATAGAGACCTTGTGGACCTTGTGGAATACTTAAATGATACGGACATACAATGGAAAGTAACAAACTCTCCGGTCTCCGAT
>SJOL01012182.1:1417762-1434960 GCA_004794785.1 Opisthorchis felineus | reverse complement strand
TTAACAACTTCGATTGTGAGGTATAGGTCATGTTCCATGAGTGGTACCCCAAGAAAGTGATCAGTCTATGCATCGACATTTGACGATACATCTTCGATTAGTACGCTTCCAGTGATCAACGACGTTCTTCAGAGGAACTCGCTTGTCAAGAACGCCTTCTCCAAATGGCTGGTATTTTTCGTAGCGAGCTTCTGGTTGGCATCCGGCGCTAACGAAGCACCATCACCCTTGGCGGAAATGCACCAGTAATACGTACTGGCACTTAACTGCACGAAATACATCTGCGTCACAGCCACCACCAGTAGTGGAATACCCCACTGTGCATCGCTATTCATTCAGCCTCAGTTAAACTGCATTCCACCACACGATACGCCTTTTCAATGGCCAGTTAAAAGTTGTGAATCCATAGTCAGTACTTGTCCCTTGGATGTGTACTGACTGTCTTTTTTGTAAACGTTTTGGGATTCATAGGGGTCTCCCTAGTGAATTGGTTAATGAGTAGTTTCCATCAACGTTTAGATTTCGTTTATAAGGTGACCACAAAAACTATTTGGGGTCCATCAGAGAGGGGAAGGACGTGGGAGTAAATGATGGAACAGCAGCGATGAAAACGATGAGAATTACCCCAGGGTAGCACTTTCATCTAAATCATGGAAATAGCATACGTCTGTAAAGATGTTCCCAAACTAATTCTCCTGACTACCTATCAGAATGAAAGCAAACGGCAAAAATACTGCCCAATTTGAACAGCAAAAAAATTGGCTTGCTAGATGTTCGTTTCACCATACAGTCTGTTCCTCCTTCTTCACTGTGTGACGTTTGATTTCTGTTGCCAGTGAAATCCTGAAAATCATCTTGTTTCACAGTGCTACGGGGTGGAATCGGTTTTGTTTTACAACAGTGGAAGTCTTGCATGACTTTTTTGGTTCCTGTGCTTCTAGATATTTGAGATAAATGGGTCTTTATTTTTCATCAAGGTCGCTTGACAGAGAAATTAGGTAAGAAATGCAAGAGCAGTTGGGATAAACAACGTTTTTCGGAAAAAAGGGAATTAATGTTGGAAGGTAAAACGTGTCCGTCATTTGGAACAATCAGGGTTTTGATAAATAGTGGGGCTTTGGAGTTTTTGAATTAAGTGCACTTCAGAGTGACCAACGGTTTTGTTCACTCAAAAGGGCTCGCCCTTGGGTGTGGTAACTTAAACCATCTTTGATGGCATTTGGTCTTTGCAGGTGTGTAAGGTGACATACAAACCGCCGTTGCAGACATGATAATAGTGGAATTGTATAAGAATGATGAGCGACTGCTTTAGTATTCAGCTTCGTGGTAGGTCACAGATACATCATCACCACTGAACAAAGACAAATCCTTAGAAGTTAACTAAGGCGTAATGAGTGAGTCTAACGCTGCCCTCTGAACTAGCTAGTTCGTGCTAAACTTGGAAACTCACTGGATATGTCATCCCCAGTAGGCATGAGTGAAGGTGGCGACATAATAAATCAACGGTATCGTTTGTTCGATCGGCCTTGCAGTGATTCATACATTCCTACTTACATGCGGCTACGCCTTAGTCAGCCAGTCAGCCCAGCTGATCCCTGAGATCCCGGAAATGAATGACACAAGAAAAACCATGCTACCTGTAAGGATCTGTCACTTGATTGTTCTAACGTTCTCCATTTTTGTATAGACTAAAGAACAGACAGTTCGTGTATTTGCCCATCATTTTGATAATTACCAGCAGACAATCACAGGACCACCAAAATTATCTGTATGACTAATGTGACATTTGCAGCGAATTCCAAAACCCCACTGATCGGCTGCACGTGGAGGAGTGTACACTCACCTGGCACCTTGTTAACAAACGAAAGCAGTAAGGGAGCTGACACAAAGAGGTTTTCTTAAAATTTTCCAGCTTGAATTTTCATGCACCAAAAATTTTTGCAACTGTTCAGTGGTCGTAAATCCAGTCTGGCTCTTCAGCGACAGATGCTGATGGTTCCTTTGTTGTTCTGAGGAAGCAGTCTGCAGGCATTAAAACCACTGAGGGGACTTTAGTTACCTCTTAGTTAGGTAAAGGATTTTAGTTCCATGGTAACATTTTTAAACCGACTGAAATTAAATCCTGACGATGAAAACTCTTGAGCCCAATCTCTCGTTTAGTGGAACATGCTAAATCCAGTCTCGTACTCGAGAACACAGTTTCTTTCCTACCGGCTTTTTGTTCACGTTTATTCAGATAATAAGTTCTTATATGGTCGATGAAAAAACGGATTGAGCGTCTTGCTACGCATAATGGTTCTGCCATCCTTGTCATAGAACAACCGCCTCATTGCATCCAAAGAACGAGATGTTCTGGATGTATTTATTTACCCAGGGGGATTATGTTTCAATTTACGGTTTAAACCAGAGGTCACAGACAAATAGATTTACTTGAACTACTTATCACCGGGGCTCCATGGGCTCGAGGCACCTCACTGGTTGAGGCGCGAGCTTACTAACTGGAAGGTTTGTATTTCGGACTCAACCCCGGTACCTGAACTTCTGTCTGGGTTCGGGCAAATTGACAGCATCTCAACCTTCGTGCTTCCTTCATGTGGCGTGCAGCTGGGCGCTGAAAGGGAGTTACGGCTGGACGATGACATTTTATTATTTATTACTGGATCTCTATGATGGACAGGTCTGAACACGGGCCAACAAACTGACCTGCAAACCAGTCCCGACAAACGACTACAAACCAAGGTCAGGTCGGCGTACAGGGCCCACCTGTATAACGGCGCGCATACCATTACCCAAACTACATATGCTGACGCATGACCTACACATGCGACGGTGTGCGAATGGGATCACCCTGATTGGTCATTGTGGCCAACGTTCCCTGAGATATGTTCAATTGAACAGTGTTCTGCCTTTGAGTATTCAGTGGCCCACTCTGAAAGGTACAACTTGATTTTGAGTGGGCACACAACCTTGAACAAGATCTGCTGGGTTTGTTACATCACAAAGCTTCATTTACTAAGTAACGAACAGTAAGACGCAGCTGTAAGGACGAGGTTTTTGCTCAAACCTACCTTTAGAATGAGATCCGCACTGTCTCGAATTGTATTTCAAAGAAAATCATCTTGCATGACGCGACTGTTGCATTCAGAGTTGCTTTCCCGTATCCCAAAGTGAGTTAGCATCACCATGATAGTGGATTATTGATTCAATGTCTAGATGTCTAAAATTAAAGTTTCGTCCCAGATGCATAGTTGTGATGCATGTTTAATGTCACGCATGGTGTTGGTTACATATTTACTAGATTCACCATAGCACACTATGCATTCCTCATGGTTTAGAACTCTTGGTGGGAACAAAAATCTGAAGAAGCTGTAACTCAGATGTTGGCTCGTAGCTGGTGGGTAATTCCTTACTAACGAGGAATTAAGTTGTTGCAGGAACGAAACAAGAGAGCAGAGAAATGGTACTCTGCTTTCGAATGTGTAGCATTTAAACTGAGGCCTCATAAACACTTTAGCTCCTAAATTCTGGCAAGACAGTGGGTCACACCCTGTGACGTATGAGTTCTTGTATGTCTTTATTGATTACCAGCTTGGTTCTTTCATCGTGAAAACAGCTGCAAAACTTGCTAGCTATAAGAGTGCCTCTACTCATGTGATTCAACATGTATGGAATCAAACTCGTAGGTAGAGCACGTAGGTAACAGCAGGAGTTTAAACTTGCTAATTTACGGAATTTGTGCATGGCAAACCACTATCCTGCGCTCCAAACACCTCTAGTGAACTTGCGGTAGCTGACCTTGAATAATGGACAAACACCCGTATGCACGACAGACAATTAGGGCTGGTGGATTACGGCCTGTCCAGATAGAGAATTCGAACAAACCGTTTCAGAACGCGAATCGTTGTCTCAGTTGGAAGGATTGTTTTCAGGATGTGAGGGTACGAGAATGTCTCAGGAACAGGACCTACTAAATTTGACATCATATTTGAACAGAAGGTTTAATATTCTATTAAGTAACAATAGAGAGGAACTGGGCACATACGGTTGGGAACCACCGAACTAAGATAGTAATCATGCACCGCGTAATGAGACACAAAATGACAAATAAAAAGCGTACCAATACGTAATGCGTTAAAGTATTGGGGCCTCGCACGTGTTAATTGGCTGTTCATCAAGTGGCAGTTGACCTGTGTGCCGAGATTGGCAGGTGGCTTACAAACCTTTTGTCACCATAAGAGGAGACATCGTCAGTTTGTGGGTGAGTAGGTACTTCATACAAGCTTATCTGCGTTCATACAATTTATACAGAGTGTTTTGTATCCCTGATGTGATCGAATGTTAGAAGTTTGGCTTGCATGTAATTTGATGGACTGTCTGTAGTTTTTGTTGCCTTGCTGTCTAATTCACTGGCGCTCGATTGGCTCATTGGCTACCTTCAATCCAATGGTTTAGCTGCCAATAGGAACAAAGGAAAAGAACTGCTAAAACGAACGTAATTAAACCGACGCAACACAAACTCCAGACGGATCAACTGAACTATATGGAAGCAAAACTTCTAACAGTCTCTCCTGTCAGGAGTATGAAGTACCTCTCTGGAAACTCGAGTAAACGTGGGGAATCACCCACCCAACCACAGTGAGGATGTTGAATGGTGACGAGAAGTTTGCAATCTAGTTACTAAGCTAGGCGAATATATCAACTTCCACCTGATCAACTGCCTAGCGAGAATACATAACATTAGGGACTTTATCGAGAACAGAATCATGAAGAAAATTTTAACCAAGGATGCATGAGTACGATACAGTTGTGTTCAACGAATCAGTGTGCTCTGAATTACTATACATCATCTTGGGTGGTACATGGGCATCCAAGTAAAAAGTCGTCTTCTCACAGATGAAAACTCTGACTAAATAATTTTACAATACGCCAAGAAGAAATAACACCGTTCATTAGCCAGTTCATGTCTTACTTATGCAGTTAGCTAGCTCGACGGCTTTCGTCAAATCACCACACAGGTTATCGCTTGATAGCAGCATACTCGCAATGGTAGACCTTTGAAACTCTCCTCTTAGGCAATGTCAAGAGTAGTGCTGGAACATGCAAAGTGTATACCATGCCCGAAACCATCATTTTACAGTAACGAATCAAGGAAGCGTTTGCCGTATCCAAAGTGGCCGGTGCTGATGTCTATAAGTTCTCTTCATAAGCTGATTCCGTCTGGAGAAGAGAACTCAGTCTACTTCCGGAAGCTAAAATGTTGGATGGTCTAGCATGGGTTATCTAATTATCTTTCCGTGACCGAGCACTAAAGAGGAAAAAGATCCTGTTTACTTTTAAAACGAGCCGTCAACTAACCTCTCTGAATGTTGAAAATAGATGCTTTCCTGTCATTACAACAGCAGTTAGGGCTTAGGTACTCCAAACCAAAATTTTCGTTTCACCGTTTGTTGCGAGACAAATTTTAGGAACCAAAAGTTTCTTAGGTAATGGTCAGTTTGCTTTGACGAAAATATCTATCTTACCAAAGACTTCATTGAGCCTTTTCAGTTTGTGCGTAAGTCACGGAACCGATAATTCCCGCATTATTTATCTTCTATGTTAGATGAACTCAGTGGCCCAAACGATATACTTTCCCACAAACCGAGAGAACTTCAGAAGCCATACGTTCCCAAACAACCGGGGTTCACCATGGTCATGGCGGATGGCCCACGGCATTTTTCTCGACTGGATCGTCCAGAACTGTTAACCTCCTTTGTATCTCCAGGAGCTCCATGTTGCACAAAAGAGTCGAATTGGAGCCGTGAATTCCAACGCGAGGGAAGCCAAACGGATAGCGGAATAAGTAACTCATCATCTGCCGAAAAAGCGGTTCAACTAAATTCACTTGGATCGTCACCACAAAGAAAGCCACTTAATGGCCGAAGCGCTCCGGTTGCCTACGAGTAAGTGTTCACTTTGGTACAACCCTTGTCTTTAGACACTAAAAAGTTCGCTTCACTGGAAATAGTGCGTATAAATACCACCAAGGTCATCGAACAATGTTCAGATAAACACTTTCTTATCAACAAAGTACGGGGAAAAACAACATGATTTACTCGCCATATTCAGTAGCTCAGAGGCATATCATTGGTGCCCTGTAGGTGGTAGCAACAAGCTGATTCATTACAGCAAAAATCCGAGTAAGAATAAAAGTCTCAAAAAAGAGAGTTGCCTACTCCCAGGGTGTGTAATAAGGAGGCTCTTTCACTATCCCCTCAAAAGCTAGCACTTGACGGCATTTTGATTAATTAACATTTAAGTTTCAAATTCTGATTTTTTGGACATCATTGCCATCTGAGAGCACACGCAGGTGTGAGTTACCATTTTGCCTTCTTGGCTGATATGTGGCATAAGTAGTCTCTGAGGCGTACTATAACCGGTATAAAATCGATGAACATGGCTGATCAAGACGTTACTTATCCCCAGTGTTGCAGTCGAAATGAAAGTGACTGGGTCTAATGTAATGTCAAGGAGTGCATTAACGAGCAATTATAACTATGGGGAATTTTATACAAAATTAAATAGTATTATTAAAATAGTCAATGGGTAGCGCCATATTGAGGTTTTGCTTTAAAACTCAGTCACGTGAAGTCACAAATAATCTCCAAGATCAAAGATGGAGGGGAATTAATATGAACAAGAGACATTCTTCCCGGAACTCGTTGAAATATTATTCAGACTGTCACAAAAATTGAAAGAATGTTAGATTACGGGAATGGGATCACAGACGAAAGCCCTGCAATGAGTCTACAATGCTACACAGCCATTGTTCTTCTACAGAGCGAACGCATTTAGTGCTATTCATCTACTGTCTGTATAATAGGTGCTACGTCAGACAAGTGCTTCTTGACTTTTGCTGGCGACCAAGACAGATTAAACCATTGCGGCTAAGGTCAACTGCTAACCAACCTGCTTAAAGTGTCGGAGTTGGTTTTAGCGAGAAAGTCTTCCGCTTACATGACACCGGAGAGCACAGTAACCCCAGGTTTATCCTTGGCATTTTGATTAACTGTTACTCCACCGGATAAGAGTAGCATGACCTTGGCTCATCATAGGCCTTTTACACCCCACGAGAAAACGAAAGTGATTAAATCAGATGCCAGTTTCATCATAAATCACAATGGAAGAATATGACGTATAATTTCTCTAAGAATGGAAATAACACACATCCTCTTCGAATATTATTCGTGGGACTTAAATAGATGTACCGGGTTACTTTGTCGTGGATTGAATCCTTTTCAAGCGAATGAACTTTCGCTTGCTTCAACTGAACTACCAAAACCATTTTAAGCATCCTAATTCATTTGTCTTAAAAAACAAATCTACTTGAAATTCTCCCTGTCCATAATGTATTTATATTTCTTTATATGTTTTTAGCTTCAGAATGCACCGTGCTGCCCAGCCTGTCTCCACCAGTGCATCCCGTTCACAATCAGTCAGTCAACCTCAGGGAATGAAACCTTCCGTCTCCTGTTTCGATTATCGCGAGTGGCACCTGAAAGCTAGTCCCCCAAGTGTTCCCCTACCTACGTTTGGGCAGCTAACCACGCCTCCTTTGGTACCACGGACTGTGGTACTCTGGAGATCTAGTAGTGAGAAAGGTGATGAGAATGGCGCACAATCTTCTTTTGGACTGTCCCTGCGGACTGCAAAAGGTTAAAGTGCTTTGTTATTTGCAAAGCTAACCCGAACGACTTTTGGTGTCTCAACTAACTCATTTTTCCAGTGGTGGTTAACCACAGGTATGACATAAGATCTGAGCGACAAGTTGTAATAATACCGCCAAAGTTCCTCACAGGTCTCAGCGTGTTCCCCCTTGGAGTAAAGGTTTAACGGAAGAGGACAGCATGAACTAGAAAGGCATCTGCATTGCTGTGAAAATCGTTGGTTCCTTCCAAGTACAAAGTAGTTTGCGGCTGGAAGCTGCTAAAGTTCTTTGTTCCGGTGGATGCATATTTGGTTTGGAAATGTCGTGACAATTGTATAGAATCTTAAGACAGGCATTCTGCCAAAGGGTGGTGCAAGTTCTTTTTGATCGTTTAATTGTAGCTGTCTGCTATTATTAACTGAATCATATCAACTTGGCTAAGTATTTTCACTATCATCCAAACTACAGTGCAAAAATTGGGAGAACGCATGTCAGGTGTAATTCAAATGTCCAGAGAAACACAAAAACCAGTTTTAGGCCAGCCATTTACCAGCTGTAGACCAGCATATTCCACCCACAGGCCGGTTGATACTGATAACTTTTTATGTCAACCGATAGACAAAAATAGCAGCTTTGAGCAATCCTCATTGCAACCATGAGAGCCTAATGATGGGCGTTATGCACATGACAAAGCAGATGAAATACAATCGCTTTAGAGTGACCGCTGGCGCAGCCGGTTTGGAACCCATTCCAAAAATTTGCGCACTGTAAAGGCCGTAATGCAGCCATTAGAACACTTATTACTGTTTATTTAAAGGTTATTGCGGAAATCTGACAGACCCGAACAGAAGTATTTATCATGTCAAGGCGGCTACTTTAAAGATACACTACAGTATCTTCAAACCTACACGGCTTCTTTGAACAAAGATTCTTACAAAATAAGTGTACAGAACCATTAGTTGGGCAGGAACTGGACTAATACAACGATGGTCACAGAACATATGGACAGAGATACCCTATCAGTTACATTTTAAAGAACTCGCATGTTTGTTAATACAGAAAGCATACCGTTATTCACACAGTTGAAGGCTTTGTCAGCAAAATCTTTTGGGTTCGATTGAATAAGAGTTGAGTGACTGTAGCAGACTCTTGAAAGATACTCCAACGATACATTCACGAAATCACTCATCTTCCCGCATTGGAGGGCTGAATTTAACCATGGGAGCCCTATGGGAGTCCCATCCCATCAGCTAGAAAAGAGTTGATAAATTTAAGCTTCCTTTGTGTAAGTACACTCAAATTTTGGTCCATTACACCACAACTATTATTTTCAGATTTGCTTTTAAATGTTATTCGAAATTCCATCAGTTAAGATGACAGTAGTTACCCTGCGCACCAGGAAAATATTCTGCTATTGAATGTAGTGTGCTTTGTCTTTCCAATGGTCATTACAGTTGTATTACTTGTTGCAACTGTTCATGAATCCTCCCCTACGGAACACAATCACTTGGACTAAACTTGCCAGGTTGCTGTGTCGAAATATTAAACACATGTTAATTGACATATCGTCTTCAGTAGACATCGTGTTTCACTGAGTAATGCGCTTCAGAAGGCTACCAAATTTTCTATGTCGAACCATCATGCTCAACGGAACCACTAGGCATCAAAATTCTTCTTTGCTCTATTCTTTAGGATGCCTGTTTGCAATTCAGAAACATCAGTCTGGCCATGACCTGTTTTGAGTGTCACCGAACTAACTTGAGCATTTCCCGCTGAAAAATATGCCAAAATAGCCAGATTTCACGCAAATGTTAGCATTTTCTGGACTTAGCTCATTTATCAGAAAAGTTTTGGAAACGAAACATAGATTGTTAACAGCTGTCACTTCTCTAACACTCCCTCAACGGTTAGTAACAAAAATTCGTCTGATTCGTAGGTTCTTAAATGCATACAAGTGAAACAATGGTTTCTCAATAATGTTTCGAAAATTTTTACCCTGAGTTAGGGATTTGAGAAAGTAAATCATCAGGTATTACAGTGAGAATGAAAAAATGCTGTTTGCTATAATTTAGCTTCATGCTGGGTTAGAAGTTAAGGGGGAAGCAGGATAAAAAATGAGAGGCCACTGGAGACAGTTAACAAAGACCTCTCCGTAATTTCATCCGCTGGAACACAGAAACAGGTAGCCCACTTCAGTTCAGTTCAGTTCAGTTCCTCAGCTATTAACCATAAACCAAGGTTACGTTGGTTCTAGCTGCTAGAGTTTCGGTCACCGAAAAATGAGAGAGCTTGGGAGATATAGCGGGGCAGCGGAGGCCATGGCGTGCTCAGTCAGTTCGGGGAACTGGATAGTGAAGGTGATAACTTTGATGCAGGAGCGCCATCTTCTGCCTGACTGAGCCATGCCGGCCAATATCAGTGCCAGTGTGAAACAGAAAGTGTCTGTTGCTTCCCTACAGCATAGTTGAGTTGTTATTTTGAAATGGGAGAATCCTCCGTGACCACTGCTACTCTCACCTCAAAATGGAGGTGCACGAAACACCATAGGTACCAATGGGTGCCCTTTTAATCAGCAACTGATAAAAGTAGAGACAACAGTTTATAGATGTCAAGTGCTTTTATTAGCTAGCACCTAAGTCATTAGCCTCTCTATTTTGCACCCACAGATCCGGAAATGATAGCCACATTCCAGCCAACCGCCAGTAGACCCAGCCTACAAACAGCAACACGCATCGTGCCAAATATGCCTGCTCACAAAGCTGGAATTCGGGAGGGCGATTTTATACTAAAGGTAAGGAACTATTTATCTTAAGGAGCACAAAATCATGTACATTTCGGTCCACTTTTTGTCTTTTAATTGTATTCACTTTTTGTGCAAGATGGAAAGGTATACACCGTGGGAGCATGGCGAATAACGGGTGGTGAAAAAAACAGCTCAGTTTTTCTTTCTCACATGGTGCATTGTCATGTAGAGGGTTTGCAAGGTTGGTTCTTTTCTGCAGTTCGTTGATGTCTTTTAAAGGACGTGGAGATTACGCAAGTGCTTCGTGTTGCGAAAGTTGCACGAATAGTGCAGTGCATTCCTTTTGAACTTTGTTCTACTTTCTCAAGAGTCTTATAAAATTGTACTTTACCATTGTGTGGCTGTATCACTGTGAGTGGTTGATCAGTTAGTTTAAAGCGAAACAAATACCAGATATGTTTACTCATCAGTTTTACACGGTTACGAGTGACATGTCAATTTATTCCCCTAAATAGTGGGCAGACTTACACATCTGGTATACGGTGTTTATGGGGATTGCTAGACACACTCTAGTCGTTGAAATGGATAGACGAACAACGAGGAAAGTAGCGGATAGAGTAATTGACCGGGTGAATAAAATTTGAGTGTCAAAAATACGCCACTTGAATTGGGATTTCAAAATCCAGCGGTTCTGATAATAAAACATTATGGACGAGCTATAGTCTTGTCCTACGAGTCGGATGAGATTAGAGAATCCGCTGTGTTAGATAACCACTATTCTATTTCACCTTTCGCACAATACTTCCAGTGCACCCTCTTCACGATAGCTGAACACCATTCAGTTTGGGTCAGCTATTAGGGCTTTTAATTGCTCAAAACGTTTGTGGATAACTGTTTGTAAGGGATCGATTTTTCTGTGAGCAAACATTGACGAAAATAGGAAGCATTGATTTGGGGAAACAGTTGTTCCACAGAAACCTTGGCTGATACAGAATGTCTGTAAAGCATTATGAGTGATGCAAACCTTTTTGCGGTGATGGTCACCAGAGTTGAACTGTTTTCCTCATGAAACGAAGAAAGTTGTACGTTTTGTTGTGTGATATGAGAGCTGAGAACGACACAGACATGATGTTACCACGTTGATTTGCATACTCATGCAAGCGCAGAGTATGGTCGTGTGACGACGTTGACATGAATTTGGGTGCATTCATTGGCTGACCCTATCTACCGCTTTGTCATAGGCCGATGGTTCACTGTTTTGTCTACATTTGTAGGATTCATGCATAAATTAGTCGAGAGTGTTCACCATCCCTAGGAAAGGTTTGTTGTCCTTGTATACAAAGGCTGGTTTGATAGAGAAGTATTTGTCATAGTTACTAGTCCGAATATGTGAAGTTGTTTTTTCTGCGATAGGTTTGGAGTTCTCTAGGGAAGATGGGGTTTGTCTGCTTAACGTCCTTTGTATCAAAGGCTTTTGGGACAGCCGGTAATAAATAGCCCTCATGGGACTACATGAACAGCTCCAAAATCCATCAATGCATTAATTCGACGAATATGCACCCTTATATTTGGCGGAGACCATGTAGCGTATATCTATGTATGAAACGTACTTCATATGGAATGGTTCGCTTTGTAGGCTATGTAGGCGTCGGCTTTAGAGCTTGGCAGTAATCGGTGCTCACTGAAGTGCTCACTGAAGAGCTTTCAAAAAATAACTAGCACCTTACCGAACGTGACTGAGACCCGAGGACTAACAGCTTTACACCCAGTCACGAATTGAACACGGAAAAAAAGCGCGTGACGATTAAGGATTGCAGTCACATCTCCCCGTCGTGCATATAAAGACGTAACTAAAAAAGCACGTGCTCGTTTTAGCAAACCACACCTATGGAACGGCAGACTGTACTTGAGTACATCTGATGACCTCCAACAAATTGAACGCATTCATTTGAAGTTTCAACATTTCAGTGGTCTGATGGGTAGTCGACATCAGTAAAAATTTCTGTGAATCCAAGGAAGCCGATTTAACACCATGCGGATTATGAAATCGGAAAACTGCCTTATGATCTGAGGTAATCTTATCATGCAATATCATATGATCTACGGATTCCCCGGTGAATTCGTCAAGAACAGTACACTATGAGCACAGGTATTCTTTCCAATAACTCTTCTTCTAGCTTACACACATTTTATCCGCCATGCTATCTTCTGAGCAAATCCTCCTGTCTATTTTGTAGAGACAACGTACCAATTTTTGTGTGATCCTCACTGGGATAAAAGTGTTAAAGTGTGTGTACCGCCCATCCATTTGGGTTAATGGTGTACACGCTTCGTCAAATATGGTCATCTGGCGTTTGAGTAAACGATTCATCATGAAATAGCATACGGTGTTGCTGTTTGAGCTTAGGAGTGAAGTTTATAAAAACAGCAGCCAAATTAGATATTGAGTTGGGAGAAGTATTACACATCGGAAAAGTCTCACCGACACATCTGCTGTAAATGTCATATTTTGTTATCCCACCGGCCAATGTGGAGCTCTCCAGTTTGATCATAAGTATATATGCGACTCCGTTTTCTGTCAAAACCTTCGATGAACAAGACCTGCACGTTCAGCATTCAGCGTAAAATTTGTTCCTTTAACTATTCAGGAGGTACACTGGTAGGGATCTGGTTACTCTAGATGCTCAGTCTCTGGTAGAATAACATGGGTAAAAAGTGATGGAAAATCCCCGAATAAAGCGTTCCTTTCTAAAAATTGTCATGTCTTTGACCCTGCTAACGAAACAACGCATCTGTCACAATATGCTTAGCAAACAAGACTCCGACTGGCCCTAGTACTTTACAAAACCAATTAGTGAATCCTAAATAGCCAAAATTGGACGCAAGTTCACACCAGTCCTGTGCACTATTGTTGGACCACGTGTCCCCGTCAGTTCAAGCTGTTCAAATTTTATGAACTGATTGTACCAACGCCTTTCAATACTCTCCACTTCTACTGCTGCTGCATTGTCCTTCCCTTTCGGCGACATTTTGGTCACGTAACCAGTTCCAATTTGTCATTACAGTCGGTTATCTTCAAAAGTACCACGGCTACTCCTTTGTCTGGTTTTGCAATTCCCTGTTGAATTTCTTTTGAATTCCTCGTTGACTCTAGGCTGTCGACATGAGTGTAGTTGGTGATGGCTAGTTGGTTCGTCAGTCATTGGCTCAGACGATCTAGGCTTCCGACATATCCTGACTACGCCAGATTCGAATCCGTCCCCAGCATTGTCGGAAACGGCTATAAAACCTTCTGATTATGAAAATGAATGTTCTAGAATAGGTCTCAGTGTCTGATCTGTTGCGCTGACGCAAAAGGTGTGAGATTCTTTGCCAGGAGAAAATGCATCTATGGAAAAACTCCATCCAGGCTCAACTATGTAAAATTATACGCTAACCTATTGAATTCATTCGGAAGGTTGAACCGCGACTATCGTTTGTTTAGATGTCCTTTTTGAGCACTTGAAAAACAAACTTTCACGACATGTTATACTACCTCGAAAAAAACACTGATGTTTCTTAGCATTACTTTTTTAAGACGAGTTAGAGAGTTTCACTATTGAAATATAAACAGACTTGGGGTTGGTCTACACAGTAAAGTAGTATTTGCGAATTTCTTTATGGAACACTCCAGCGATTAGTTTTGAGAGAAGCTTCTAAAGATTTTCCAAATAAATTTCTAAAGTTTTCTTTTCCTCCCCCCTGCGTCATAGATAAATGGGATCGATATCTCAAGGGCCTCTCATGACGAAGTGATTCAATGTCTGTCTGGGGCGGTATTGGATTCCGTATGTCTGACAATTGTCAGTCCAGTGATTCAACATCCAGCAGCTCCGAAACCACCGCCACCCCAACCGCAAGTGTCTGCTGTACGGACCACACCATCTGCAGTGATGAACAAGAGTGACCCTATTTCCGATCAGTCGACGAGCACCACCACGAGCTCCGCTACATATTACAGTATTCCTCTTGATGATCATTCTAAAGGTTACCAAGTTCCCGGTCAAAGTGCCAAGGGTGGACGATCTGTACTGTCTACGGGGAGTTCAGAGCTTTCCTCAGCAAGGAGTTCGGACCGCACTAACTGTTCGTCCATTCAAGGTGTGACGCTATCTTATCTACAATGCTACACTAATCAGTGCAACTGTAGGATTCATTTAGAGCGGTAGCTTGAAGCCTTTAGCGCAGTTATGTTACTGAAATAACAGCAACACCACTTCATAAATGTCAGGCGCACACAAGCTGGTTCAACTGCCCGCTCTTACTTTCAGCTCTACAAAAGCCCGAAACAGTGAGTTGCGCATGAAAATTTGTGAAAAGATGAAGGGAGCATAGTACGTTTCTACCCAGCTGTGGGTGGACTATGCACAAAAAAGTTTTTTCAACCCAGGAGGGCAAACTCAGAATAATGGAAACAGTTATTCGTCCACAAATTTTCCGCCTAATTCTCTGATATCTCCTCAGGATAGGACCACAGATGCTTCTCACCAGTGGATGACAAGTAGACAGGATAGAACCATGGAAGCACCCCGAAATGTTTTCTCTTCAACAGTTATTTTGATGATATTTTCCTACCTTGTTACCTCAAGAACCTTACAGTACACAAAGGTTTACATTTTATAAATTTGTAGATAACTATTTGACTGATACCTCTGGATCCCTTTCCCAGGGCAGTCATATTTTTAGTTTTGCAATGACAACCACTTGTACTTTTCCTAATAGGGGGCCAGATGGCTCAGTGGGTAGAGCACGAATTTACTGACCGGAAGGTCCGTGGTTCGAACACGACTTCTAGGACTGGGCAACCTGGCAGTATCCCAATCCTCATACTCCCTTCTGGTGGCATGGCAGCTAGGCGACAGAAGTGTGTTACATCTGAATGACCTTTGTAATATCACTATTCTATTATATTCTGCGTGCGATCAGCTGTGGATAAGCTTCTACAGGAGGCCAGTGCCACACCATCGCGAAAGTGAGCATAAACCAACTCTGGATGTGAGTGGCATAAAACAGAGCGCTGTCCTCATTAACAATCTGAACTGTTGTTGAAAGGGGATTAAAATGAATATAAGCTAAATCTTCCCTTTATAAGGTTGCTCGAATGAATGTGCTGAACAGAATTCGCCTCATGTTTTAGTTGAGGTGATATTCAAGACATTGAACTCTCTCGATACGGTTTCACTCCTTTGATCTCGCTGTTCACAAAAAGGATCATGGAGTACGATAGGAGAAAGATAAGACCGTGTGTTTATGTGCATTTATTCACACGTGTTGAAGATAAGCTCCAGGTTACAGGTACAATGCAAACTTTGCGTGTGAATCAATGCAGATAAGGTGTACATGGACCAATTTATGATGCATTGATGAGAACCAACACTGAACACCACTTCGTAATTCTCAAAGTTCAGCACGACGGAAGTCTATTCGAAGAGGTCTCTTCACTGAAAAGTAACTGCTAGCTGGGAGTTACATCTTTTATTGTAATGGTCTTTCTTGACACAATTACCGAAGGGAAGAAAGCAAAAGCAAATGCTTTATTCTTAAGAAGTTCCGACCGTGTATCTTGAGTGTAGCGATCAGGTCAGCAGGTAACCTATGACGAAGCTGAATGCCGGAATGTTTGAAACTAGACGGAGTGGATAAGAGTGCGATCCATTCTGAGCATAATTTGAAGTGTTTTCCAACAGTTATCCAGGTAACCAACGGATGACGTCTCAAATTTGATTGATCATTTACTCACTTGATCATTTACTCATTTCCTCTGCCATCCGTTTGTTCCTAGACGAAGGTGTCTGGAGTCAGTCGACCGGTGCAAGCAGCAACAACATATCTGCCCGAAGCTCACTGGTAACACGCCCTCAGACTCTGAACATAAACACCAAATCAGCAGATGCACCTCCCGCAGTTCGTCAATATTCTGGGAGCAAACTGGATGTCCAGATCAACGCATTACCTCAACCTCCAAGAGTTGTTGGTTTAACACGGTCAAGGACAACATCCGGACTTGCTGAGGTAGGACGGGTTTTTATAAGTGTATTCAGAACAGTGTAGTACGTCTGACTTAGTTGGGTAACGATAAATGGGAGGTGTGTATTGCCACACTTGAGTCATCACTTTCATTTGGAAGGTTGGGTGTGGTCGTTTGAGCACTACTCATGCGTATTTTCTACATTGTTATCGGTTGTCTAGTCAGATGACAAGAATTGGTAACCATGGTTGCAATCATCTGTGCCAACATCCGGTGGTAACTCGCTTTAACACATTAGTAGAAACGGAACGAGTTGGGGTTACTCGACTGATATCAATGACTTTACCAGACGTTAATTCTGATGTCCAGTTTGGTTAACTTATTTCCGCTAGGAAGTCAAGTTAAACCATCCAAAACCTGCCGGGATTTTCCAACCAAATATCTTTCTGCAGTTCCTTCCGCTATGTGCGCACCAGGGCAACTGGATTAGCTAAGAACGATGCAACTCATAATTCTCACAACTGACGCTCAATTGTTTGCGTGTATGGTTTTTTTCAGAGGTTTCGTGGAATGCGTAGTGTCAGGTTTCTGACGAAAAAGCCTTTAGAGATGTGGAACACGTCAATTGAGCCAACATGGCTTACACGCACGCCTCTAAAGCTGTGAGAGAGTAGTTCTCAAGGTAAAACAAACAAGGTAAATATTGACAGAAATATACACTTGGGAAGAATAGTCTTAGAAAACTAGAGATTTAAAGGTTA